>JAENRP010000022.1:40316-128516 GCA_024741835.1 Diplocarpon mali
CCCCCCCAAACCTCGCTTTCTCTCTTCACGCTCGCCGCCCAGTCGACCGCTCGGGTAGGACGTTCGATCAATATAATTCCCCTCCCCACGATGGCGCTCTCGTGGTCCGTCTTCCCGCTCATACCAGTGCTCCTCCCCCTCCTCCTCCTCCTCCTCCTCTCCACGGTCGACGCCGCCGACACGGTCACCTACGACTTCAACATCACCTGGGTCACGGCCAATCCGGATGGCGTCTTCGAGAGACCAACCATTGGCATCAACAACCGGTGGCCTCTCCCGCTGATCGAGGCGACCGTGGGCGACCAGATCGTCGTCCACGTCAGCAACCAGCTGGGCAACCAGTCCACGTCGCTGCACTTCCACGGCCTCTTCCACAATGGCACGAATGCGATGGACGGTCCGGCGTACGTGACGCAATGTCCGATCCAGCCAGGATCCTCCTTCACCTACAACTTCACGGTAAGCCTTCCGCCCTCACCGCGGACGCGCCACGTGCTGAGCAGGGAGTAGGCAGCCCAGTCGGGCACGTACTGGTACCACTCGCACGACAAGGGAC
Source organism: Diplocarpon mali (assembly GCA_024741835.1). Taxonomy (NCBI): domain Eukaryota; kingdom Fungi; phylum Ascomycota; class Leotiomycetes; order Helotiales; family Drepanopezizaceae; genus Diplocarpon; species Diplocarpon mali. Next base: position 40,873 of record JAENRP010000022.1, read on the forward strand.
AGTATCCAGACGGGATCCGAGGCCCTCTCATCATCCATGACCCTGCCTTCCCCTACAGAGACCGGGTCGACGAGGAGATCGTTCTCTCCGTCTCGGATTGGTACCACGAGCAGATGGCCACTCTGATCCCCAAGTTCCTGAATAAGGCCAATCCAACCGGCGCGGAGCCGGTTCCGCAGAACGCTCTCCTGAACGATACCACCAACCTCACCGTGTCGGTGCAGCCCGGGAGGACCTACCTGTTCCACGTGATCAACATGGGCGCGTTTGCGGGCCAGTACCTCTGGTTCGAGGGGCATAACATGACCATCGTCGAGGTAGATGGAGTCTTCACGGACCCGGCCGAGGCCTCGATGATCTACCTCTCGGCGGCGCAGCGCTATAGTTTCTTACTCACCACGAAGACCGACACGTCGACCAATTTTGCCTTTGTCGGGAGCATGGACACGGTAAGCAGCCTCACCACATGGCACCCCGCCTCATCCCGTGACCACGCCCCTCACGCTTTGCAGGATCTTTTCGATGTGCTCCCCGACGATCTGAACTGGAACTCCACCGGATGGCTCGTCTACGACGAGGCGAAGCCGAAGGAACCTGCTGCAACGGTCGACGAGTTTGCGTTCTTCGATGATTTCGACTTGGTTCCTTTCGATCGCAAGCCTCTTCTACCAGACGCAGATCAGACCATCACTCTTGTAAGTACTGGGGAAGCCTGGTCTTCTTTGGATATGAACACGATCGGGGGGCCAGGGATTTTCCCGTGCTGAAGAGAGCTCGTATTATCGGCTCTCCAAGTCGCAAGATCTCCGAGAGACCACCCGCCCCCGAACGGGTCCACTCCGCATCCGCATGGCCACTGCTGATGCCTCGCTACAGGACGTCGTTATGGACAATCTGGGCGATGGGAAGCCCTAGTAAGAAGCCGCTGATCTCCTCCCCCTCCCAGAGAGTCGCACTAACCACTCCCAAGTGCCTTCTTCAACAACATCACATGGGTAAGACCCAAAGTGCCGACACTATACACCGTGATGACCACCGGAGAAGATGCCGCCAACCCGCTGGTGTATGGGGAGTTTTCGCACTCGTTCGTCCTAGATCGGCATCAGATCATCGATATCGTCGTCAACAACCTAGGTATCCAAGATCCCGTCCCAGGACAGCGTGAGCGTCATACTAAGTCCTGGTAGACAGCGGCAAGCATCCGTTTCATCTGCACGGTCACAACTTCCAAACCATTGCTCGTTCCGCCGACGAAGCAGGAGCATTCGACCCGACCAACTCCACCCAGACCACGTGGCCAGCGGTCCCGATGCGGCGCGACACGGTCGTGCTGCACCCCGAAGGCTACGTCGTCCTCCGATTCGAGGCAGACAACCCAGGAGTGTGGCTGTTCCATTGCCACATCGAGTGGCACATGAGTCAAGGGTTGATCGCAACCATGATTGAAGCCCCATTGGATGTCCAGGAGACCCAGACGATCCCGCAAGACCACTTTGACGCCTGCACAGCGGGCAACCTGCCCCACGCGGGCAATGCGGCGGGAAAGACGGAGGACCTCCTCGACCTGGAAGGCGCATCCAGGCCACCGAAGCCCCTGCCGGCCGGGTTCACGGCGCGCGGCATCGTGGCCCTGGCGTTTAGTGTCCTGGCGGCGGTCCTCGGATGCGCGGTTATCGCTTGGTAAGTTTCACCTGCCCGCGGCATCGCACCCGCCGGAGCCTGACGGGACTTTGCAGGTACGGCTTGGCCGACATGGGCGCTGCTTCGATGGCAGCGGAAGAACGTCGTATTGCAGACATGGGCGCTGCGCCTGGCCTCAAGTGACGAGGAGACGCGTACGGGGGGGGGGGGGGCATGGGGAATGGATTGAGCGGGCTCTGGCGCGGGTTGCAGAGCTGGACGAGGGGCTGCGACGCCCCCCGACGAACACGGATCGGCGAAGAGGAGTGGGAAACACCTTCCGGAATGGAAAGGGTGGTATTAGTCAGCACCTGGGGTGCCTCAGGCACCTAGATGTACTATAAATATCTTCCCTCGGAGGTTACTCCTCCGAGTCTAATACAACTCCCTGTCACACCAGTTATTTGGTGGAGGAGCTGGGGAATTCTCGGCTTCATTTCGTTCATGCGTTTCTACTAAGGCTATTCGCACCCTCATTCCGGTTCCTCCAACTCGACGCCGTCGTCGTTCATTGTCAGGTTCAGAAAAGAAAGAGTCTTCTTCGCCTGGCCCCTAGGTCAACAGCTACCACAGCACACTATCAGATCACCCCTTCGGCCTCAAACTGAGCCACCAGATAGGCCGACCTCCATCCCGAAAAAGGAATATATACCAGCCAACCTAGGACCAGAATCCTCGAGGCATACGTTCGAGAACCTTCTTTGATATTTTCGCCGTGCCAAGAGGGTCATTTTCCGATATCGTCATTGTGCGCGTTATACGGGGAAGTAGCGAGACGCGTCTTCACGTGACGTCACTCCCAGAATAGGCGAGACAACACCAGTCCGTGCCTGCCTCAGCTATACTATACCACACAACAACCAAGCTGGCTTCTCAACAGAACCCTCCCTCGAACAACACCTCACAAGCAAACTCAGAGTTAATTGCCTTATTGGCAGACGTACTCAGAGACGATCACACGCTATTGCCCATTCTGGAACCTCACATCTGTGTTCCAGATTCACAGACGCCCAACGGCACTGCGACGGATCAGCTACCAGACCCCCTCACAAGCCAGCGGTCATTATCATCATCGTCCTCGTCGTCGACCCGTTCGCCAACCAACACAAGTGAGTCGTTAAGCTCAGAACTTCGTCAAGCACTTTCAATTGAAGCAACTTCCACCGCACCGACGTCAGCTCATCCAAGGCAACTCGAGTTTGACATCATGTCTCCCAACGATCCCCTCATACCATCAATAGGTATTACACTCCCTAAGTATGAGTTGTCAGGTCGATTCACGGGTGCTGAAGGCAATGCTTCCAGATGGCTTAACCGCCTGCAGTACGACTTCAAGAGTGCCGGTTATGCAACACCAGACCCAGAGATGTTCTTCAAGGCCATTGACATCTTATTCGAAGGCCAGGCAGCTGAGTGGCTAGATTCCAGCGTCGAGTTCCGAGCTATCATTAACGAGAAGGAGAATGCCACCGCTGATCACGTCGCCAATTTTAAACAGGCATTAAAGGCCGAGTATCCTACAAAGGTGGCCGATCATACTGAAAATAATATCCAGTATGATATTAAAAACCTTGCCCAGAAGTCTGATGAATCGCTTGCAGCGTACTATCAGAGAACCACCCACCTGCTTCGCCGCGCATACGGCAAAGATGCTAGTCGATTAACAACCAGTCCATCACTCAGTTCCATCGAGCAGGTCGTCCTAGATAGCATTATCGCGGCATTTATCAAGGGCATTCATAATAATGAGTTACGAGTGGCTGCTCTTTCCAAGTCAGCATTATCGTCTGGCGCATTATAGAAAGCCCTAGACGTTGTCAAAGATACTCAGAACACACTAAACACAACTCGTGAAATGGAACAGCGTCGCTAGGAAAAGCTCGAGACCGAACAGTTGCGGCAGTTGTGCCACAAGCAATACGGCATATCTGCTTCTGCGGTCTTATCGCTGCTAAATGCTAGGAAGCCTATGGTCCCGGTGAACCAAAAGTCATCGTCGTACGCACCAAGATCGACCCCCCCTAGGGAGTGGCACGGAAACACCCCTCTGCCTTCCACCACGACTAACCGGAACAGTAATCAGAATCAGAACGGTAACCAGGCTGGCCGTGGTGCTCTGCAGGAAACTAATAATGCTCAGAACATTCAGCCTGCGAGGACAAACCCTGACTAGCGTGCCCGTCAGAATGCAAGAGCCCACGCCGTCCCGCCTCGTTCACAATCGCTCCACCCGGTCATAAATAGTTCCCAGACATATGACTCCAAGAAGGATAGCGTTTTATATATACGCTGCAGTGATTTCGGCCACAAGGCCACTGAGTGTACTAGAAACGAACTTGCTGCATGGGAGAAGGCATACTTGCGACAGGCCATCTGGGGAGGTAATATTAGGTCATACCTCGCTAATATCACTGGTTCTAGCAAATGGAACCAGAGCCCAGCCTCGATAACCGAAGGGAGCTACGAGGAATCGTCCTCGTCCTCGTCAAGCCAGCCGAAGGAGGCTACCGGCAATCAGGTGTCATTTGATAAGTATGTCAAGGCGTTGGCCTCTAACAACTGTTCCTTGGGTACATTATCGTTAGACTCCAAGATGGCCGGCCGTCCTAGGAAGCGACCACGTATATCGATTGAAGAACTGATTAACTCCAGTGATAACAAACCAGTACCAGCGCCATCTGACAAGACATCCAACAGGAGGACTGACAAGCCGGAAAAAGAGAGGGCTAATAAGGAGGATAGGGCAACTGAGGAGCAGAAGGGAGCTCGAAAAAAGGGCAAGCGTGCCGTCCGCTATCTCAAAGAGATAGTTGCGCGTAAGGGAATGGGTCCAATGAATTACCAGGAACTGGCAGACAGAATCAAGGTACCGCTAAGTCTGACCGAGTTCTTCCAAGTTTCGCCAGAAGGCAGCAAAGAATTCCGACGCCTGTCGACCCGCAGAAACCACAAGTTATCGAAGCATAAGCCAGAGAAGTCGGTACACTTTTCGGCTAAGGCGAAAGTTTCTAATGATGCCCGGAGGTCAAAATCAACTACTACAGTCCCCTTGCTATCGGCTGAGAAGAAAGCCTTTCAGATCGACTGTTTTATTAAGATGCTAGGCAAAGATGGAAAACCAGTTGAGATTGCGTTGCCAACCCACCTCACCCAAGTCGACCAAGGATCTGATATAAACGTCATATCTCACGCTCTAGTTAGGAAGCTAAGACTCAAGCCAATTCCACTATCAGAGAGGGGCTTTAGCGGACTGACAATAAATACCGCGGATGGTAGCGAGTCTGAGCTCACACACTAGGTTGAATTTGAAGTTGGTACGCATAGAATCTAGCGTAAGGATAAGGCATTTGTACGGCCTTTCGATGATGACCTGCATTTGCTACTTAGTCTGCCATAGCTATGGAAGGTGGACGGGGCGATCGATATCCGAAACTCACGAACTACAATAGGCGACTCATCGTACGGTGAGAAAAAGGTAGTCATTAAAGGTCCTAAATTCGTACCATCGAAACACCATAAGTTGTTCCTTCACCCAGCCGGCGTGCCAGATCCAGATCTGGTAACTCCGAAGAAACCACCTATCGAAAAGTCGGGGAAACAAGAGGTGGAAACCAGCTCTAGTGAAAGCGAGAGTAAGGAAACAGATTCATCCACCGACTCGGGAAACTAGATGGAGATAATCGACCTGAGATCGTCACTAAAAGCATCAACAGCACGCAGTCGACTGAGGAGATCCAACCGCACTATGTGCTAAACAATAATGAGAAGAAAATCAACCAGCACTTGCAAGATGGCAGTACCATCGCTATCAAGATTGAAGCAGATGAACCCGTAGGACCAACATTTAATGCACTGCAAGCGTCAATTGAGGAAACGTATAACTACGAGGAATCCGTCGCCCCTCGACTGACCAAGAAGAATCGCAGAAGAATAGTTGAGCCACAAATCCGCAGCCTACTAGGCTTAAGTGCGAGGTTGAATGCGCTAAGTGCAAGTCCAAACTCATTTGCCGACCCTAGGGAGTCGTCGTACTATAGGGAGCTGGACAGCGAGACTGGACCATTTCCAGACCATGTGGCAACACCATACCCAACCCATCGACGCCCGTGCCAACGAACTCTATCAGATGAATCAGATCCGATCATTAACGAGTGGTTTCAAACGATCGGAACCAAAATTGGCAATCTGACGGACGAACAACAGGGACAACTGAAGAGGCTATTGTATACATATCGAGACCTGGATGCGAAGGAGTTGCAGAACCTACCTCCAACTGATCTGTATACCCATAGAGTCCGCTTGAAAGAGGGCACCAAACCTCACTCAGTGGCCAGGCAGAAACGATGGCCAGCCGCAAAGGAGTACTGGCTCCAACGACATATTAATGAAGGACTAAACTGCGGCTTCTATAAACGCACAATAGTAGCAAATGGCCAACTATCCGATTGGAACGCGCAAGCTGTCGTCGTCGATAAGGTAGAGAACCCTCAGCCGTAGGATGAGCCCCGGATCACATTCAATTACCGCAATGTGATTGAGCAAATGCCAGGTTGCTATATGGAGCTATCGTCGAAATTGCATAACTACTTAGGCCACCCTTCGTATAAGTTGTTCCTAAAATTCGACCTTAAGAACGCGTATTGGTGCGTGCCAGTTCACCCGGCAGACCGCTATTACTTTACGTTCACTATATCTGGTATCGGCCAACTTCAGCAAACTAGAATGCCATAAGGGTCGATGACCTCTGGCTATAGCATGACTGAACTGATGTACATTATGCTAGGCTAAATACCACCATCAGAACTAGGCCAGGACAACTTTGCTGGTCGATCATCGGTGATCGTTGCTCCGGACGAGGACTCTCTTCCTATATGCGGCTTCTATGTTGACGACATCTTTGGAGGGTGTCAAGATTTTAAGGAGGGCTATCGCTTTATGGCAGACGAATTGTTCCTAAGAGTAGCATGGGCCCGCATGCGGCTGTCCTTTAAAAAGATGGAGTTGTTTATGGAGGAAATTGTTGCGCTAGGTGTCACTTATAAGTCCGGAGGTCTAATCTCAACCAAACCAGAACGATTGAACAAAATCCGAACTTGGCCGGTGCCTAAGTCTGCTACTCAGGTACGCGAGTTCGTTAGTGCTATTAGCATCACCCGGCGATTCGTAAAGAACTTCGCAGAGATCAAACTACTACTATCGCGACTGATTGGTAATGTGGATTGGAGATAAGGGAAGGCTGAGCAAGTGTCTTTTGAGATACTGCGTCAGAAGTGCTTAGATGTCCTCGATATGCATGGCTGGGATGGTGGAAGGTCCGCCGTCTACTTCTATTCTAATGCAAGTAAGCATGGAGCCGGCTGCTGCGTTACTCAACGACGAAACGGTGTGAAGGTGGCCATTCTATATAACGCTTTTACATTCACAAAGTCACAACGCAACTACAGAACGTATAAGCGCGAATTGTATGCTATCGTGGAGTTTAGCCGCAAGTTCGATTACATATTTCGCAGATCGATCACTACAACTGTGTTCACTAACCACTAACCCTTGACTTACTTTCTAAAGTCGTCAAGTATTAAGGGTATCTACGCGAGATAGGCCTCGGAGCTACGCCAGCTAAACCTTAAGATACGTTGGATTCCGGGTTCTAGGAACAAAGTGGCTGATGCCCTCTCAAGAACCATCTTCCCTAATCCAGGTAGAGAATCCGACGACTACCTTAACGACTTTGGCCATCTTGACGTGTCCGGCGCTAAGCCAGAGTGGGTCTAGAAGGATAGGAAGAATAGCTATAAAGAGCTCATCAGACAAGTTGGAAATACACTCCACAATGATGAATTGCGCAGTATGATACTAGGGGAGTCTCCAGCTGCCTTACCGGATATATCGTCCTTTATAGCCAGACTACGCCAAGCTGATCCTATATGTATCGAACGATCAAAATCCAAACACTTCCCAACCATCTTGCGATCTTTTGCATCAGAGGCAGTTCGGCGAAGCCACCCACCACAAGCTATATACCGCATATGCGAATGGTACTCGGAAGTCGCTAGCTTCCTTATCTCATCGGAGTATCCAAATTAGTATATTACAAGAACTCAGAGAGCTGCCTTTCATAGAAAACTCGATCGATATAACACTAATGCCAAAGGCGTATTATACGTTCAAATCCGAGGTGCAACAAAACGCTGTATCCTTCCTAGTGAGGTATCAACCGTTTTGATGGCTGCTTATGACAATGGGGGTCACTTCTAGGCTGCGATTACTATACGCAAAATGATTGATGTCTACTGGCCTAGCATGGCGAAGGACACAAGAGACTATATACTTGGATGTCTACGATATGCCCAATATGGTACTGCTCGGCGTAACCAGACTCTTACTAAGGTTACAGTCTCTAGTATTATAGAGTTGCTTAGTGCTAATTGGATTAGTCCCTTTCCAGATTTCAGTCGACCTGATAAAGTTCGTTGGATCCTTCTAGTTATCGACTACTTCTCCCGGTATGCTTGGGCCCGAGCATTTGATACCAATGATTCGGCTGCAGTCATTTCCTTCTTATCCGACATATTTAGCGTATATGGCGTTCCAGTCGGTATATATACTGATCCGGGACCTCATTTTGGCGCAGAAGTTGTCAAGTGGGCAGGAGAACAAGGCATAGTCTGGACTACATCACCCTCTAGAGCAAAGAAAGCCACCGGTATAGTCGAGAAAGCGGTAGATGTGTTTCAACGAGTCCTTAAAAAGACGTGCCCTGCGCCACAACTCTGGCCCGAATGGATCAATAGAGCGCTATACGAGTTCAATAATCGCTATATTGCTCACCTAGGCTACAGCCCTTTCGAGATCATGCTTGGTTTTGATAGCTCAGATATGGTCAGCCAATAGTTTCCAGCATTCCGCCGGCAGTCCTTAGCTGCGCTTATCAACGATTCATATGACGAGCTGGAAAGTGCCCTACCGGATAGTGAGGACCATGCCAATCTGGTGGTCGATTATATAGTCAAGAGGTAGGAGATCCGAGAAACTGTCGACGCTAGATCTGATCTTTCTCGCCAACGCACAAAGGAACGCCATGACCTAGGAGTTCACCCGGATAAAGCTCTAATTCCAGGACAGTTGGTTATGCTATTTGATGAGAAACAGTCAGGCAAGAAGTTGCGTCCTGCTTGGCGTAGGCCTTTTGTTATTGTCGGCCATGCTAGTAAGATAGGGAAATCGTATACTCTCCGCCAAATTGATGGCTCTAGTATACGTGGCCATTTTTACGGTGATCATCTAAAGGCGTTCCGACTACGGGAAGGCTACCTGGTTACATCGAACGAACAGGAGCTTCCGGTATTCCAGAATATTCGACTCGGTAACGCGGCGTTTAAACTGCCAAAGGCAGTACGTACGATTGCTAGCGCCTATCATATTTGAACCTCCAGAGACTCTGTCATCTGTAAGGTGCCGTCGAGTAGAAAATGGAGGGAACTATAAGTGGCTTCTTGCTTGTTTTCACGTATTAAAACGGTGTCTATATTAGAGCTCTAACATACCTGGTCTAGGGCAGAGCGCAGGTTTTGACCGGTCTAGTAGCCTTTGCTTATTTTATTATATAGCTGTCTTCTTGCTAGAGTGGTAGGACATCTGGCACTGTATCACTCAGGGGGCTTCGTGCGTGCCATGGGGAGTAAACACCTTCCGGAATGGAAAGGGTGGTATTAGTCAGCACCTGGGGTGCCTCAGGCACCTAGATGTACTATAAATATCTTCCCTCGGAGGTTACTCCTCCGAGTCTAATACAACTCCCTGTCACACCAGTTATTTGTGGGTGCTCATGAAGTGGCGCATTCACACCTGGCATCATGAGCGGACGGGTCGGGCTCCCGCGGGACTGCGTGCCTGCTTGGTCGCGGCTCGCCTCTGCTGATCTGCCCTCCCGACATGTTGCATGTAATTTTTCAGGAGATGTTGTAATATGTAATATAAGCCCCTGGGCGTGGTGTGGTGTTGCGGTCGCGAATCCGCCTTTCCGGATGCCGTGAGCTGGGTGGTCGGCGGCTCTCTCTCTACCCCTGTCCCCAGCCTCGTGCAGCCGCCGACTTGTGGAGACGCCTCGCCTTGTCCCGACGACGAGCGAGGGGCTGGCCTGGACGAACAGCCTTCACCTCTCCTCCCTCCTGCCCACCGCACCGCCGCTTCTCTCGAGCACACCATCCCGAGAGCCATCCGCCCGCCAGCTCCGACCGCGCTGCTCGGGCTCCTGCGAAGCACAATCCCGTCCCGCGGTGACGAGACGCGGGACACCCAGTCTGGTTGTATCTGGCGCTGACACTGGCACTGGCACTGGCACTGGCACTGGCACTGGCACTGGCTCGCGATCCCCTCGCATGGCACGCGCCCCCCGTCTGCTCGCCGCAGGGACACCGAGGGCCAGGCTGCCTGGGAGCGGCACTCGCGTCGTCACGATGCCGGCCTTCAGAGGGGGGCGACGGCCGTGGGGCCGGGGAGACAGCGACGGTAAGCCTCCGCCGGAACCGCGCGACGATGGTGCTCATGGCTTTTCTGCAGACCTCATCGCGACCTTCCTGCATCCGCCCCCCGCCCCGGGCCTGCGCGGGTTCCACAACTACTTCGTCACCCATCTGCCCTCCTCCTCCCTCCACCCGGACTCCCGCGCCTCGCCCGGCCCCCACCACAAGCTGCCGCGCGCTGCCTCGACTCCGCACACCCCCGGCGAGGGCCCGTCCCCCGCCGCCATGGTCGGCCTGTCCCGCGAGATGACGGTCGTGCGCATCCCCCTCCGCAGCGCGAAGCACCACTTCGGCGTCTCGGCGGCGCGCGGCACGCGCCCGTACAACGAGGACACCTTCCAGGCCGGCACGCTCGAGATCCCGGCCTTTGCGCGGCGCGCGCCCGTCAGCCTGAGCCGGTCGGGCAAGACGGCCAGCGCCACGTCGGCCGAGAGCGCGAGCGGGGACCCGCAGGTCTTTTACTTTGGCGTGTTCGACGGCCACGGCGGCAACGAGTGCAGCGAGTTCCTGCGGGAGGAGCTGCACGGGTACATCGAGCGGGCGGCGGGCAGCTTCGCGCTGCGGTCGAGCCTGAAGACGGGGCCGGGGCCGGGGCCGGGGCCGGGCGCCGGGGTGCCGAGTGCGGAGGCGGGGGGGGGAAGGGCGTCGGCGACGGCGAGCGCGAAGGATGCCGAGGGGCCGGCGAACGGGCCGACTCGGGATCATGGGGGGAGGCTGCTGCACCCGCGAGCGAGTCCGGCGGCCGAGCCGAACCCGCCGCCGCCGCCGAGCGAGCTGGAGCGGGCGCTGGTGGCGCGGTGGCGGGAGACGGTGGGGGGGTATTTCCGCCGCTTCCGGCCCGAGCACTTCGCTCTGCCCTCCCCGGCCGGCGAGGAGGCGCCGCGGCCCGAGAAGCCCGTCTCGGTCGAGGGCGTGCTCATGTACGCCTTCCTCCAGGCCGACCTCGACTTCGTCGCCGCCCAGGCGCAGAAACCGAGCGCGGCCCACAGCCACGACGACCGGCCCCTCAACGCCCACGACATCCTCGCCTCGCCCGCCCACCTCGCGCTCTCGGGCCACCGCATCGGGGGCCCCACCCGCTTCGTCGGCGGCTCGACGGCCTCCGTCGCCCTCATCTCCACGCCGACGCCGACGCCCTTCTGGCACCCGGCCTCGCCGTGCACGCTCGTCGTCGCCCACGTCGGCGACACCCGGATCCTGCTCTGCGACACGGCCACCGGCCTCGCCCTCCCCGTGACCACCACCCACCACCCGAGCGCGCCGATCGAGGGCGCGCGGCTGCGCCGCTACGCGACGGCCTTCGTCACGGACTCGTTCGGCGAGGAGCGCATGTCCGGACTCGCCAACACGCGAGCCTTTGGCGACATGCGCTCGAAGCGCATCGGCGTCTCGGCGGAGCCCGAGATCCGCCGCGTCGAGCTCGCGCCGGCCGAGTTCGCGTTCCTGGCGCTCGTCTCGGACGGCGTGAGCGGCCCGCTGACGGACCAGGAGATCGTGGACGTGATCAAGGAGGCCAAGACGCCGGAGCAGGGCGCCCGCGACGTGGTGAGCTTCGCGACCGAGGTCAGCCGCGAGGGCGACAATGCGACGTGCCTGGTCGTGCGGCTGGGCGGCTGGGAGCGGCGGATCGAGGGGGGCATGGGGAGTCTGGGGACCAAGGAGGTGAGGGATTTCCGCAAGGGGGATGCGCTGGATCCGAGGAGGGGGAGGACCTGATCGTTTGTACATACTGGGGGGGCAAAAGCTCGGGTTCGACGCCCGTCCACGGCATGTATATCTGTTTCCAACTTCTCACCCCCCCAATCCGATATCCTCGCTTCCAAAAGGTTTCGCACTGGTTGGCTCCGTCTCTGCTGAGATGAACACCTCACCATCCGGAAGCCGCGCTCTGGCCCTCGTCGGAGGGAGTAGCTCGCGGGATATGGGGACGCGGCTCCCCGCCCCGCCGTGTCTCGCCCGGGCGCCGGCAAGCCTTCCCGACACGAAGCGCGCCAGGCGGGTCGGCAGGTCGGCGGGTCGGGTGCGAGGCCAGAGCGGCCGCGCCTTGCCTGGGCCGAGTGCCGCTCTCGCTTCGTGCCGGGCGCATCGCGGTCGGCCCGCGACCCGGCCGTGCGTGCGCCTAGCCATCCCGACCGCGTGATCCTCGAGCTCATTCTCCATGTACACGCACCTCACTCGCCGATGTCCTTCTCCTTCTCTCCCCTCGGCCTTTCGTGCGTCTGTACCATCCGCCGTGTTCGCCACCTCCAGAGGGCTCCGCTCCCCCGCTCCCCCGCACCTCCCTGCGCGCCTGCGCCTGCGCACTCCCTGCCCAGACGCCGCGGCACATCGCGTGGTGGTCGGGGTGGTGGTCGGTGCTCCTGTGAGCAGCGGCAGACGGAGATGGTGGCCTAACGCGTCTCTCTCTTGTGTGGGGGGGGTAGGTAGGTGGGTTGGAGAAGAGGGAGAAGAGGGGAGGGGAGAGGAGGGGAGAGGAGGGAGAAGATGGAGAAGAGGGAGAAGAGGGAGAAGAGGGAGAAGAGGGAGAAGAGGAAGAAGAGGAAGAGAAAAAAAACCAGAGGCCTCGAGTCGGTACCGCTGCGCAGGCCGACCCATGTCCCGAGCCGACAAACAGGAAGAGGCTCGCAGCTCGTGCCGCGCCTCACTTTGCGAAAGGTCCGCCGGCAATGTTCGCGGAGCCTGGGAGAGGGGGTGTCCGCGGAGTTGCGTTTGGGGGCTGGCATTGGGGCGTGGAGCCGGACACGCGCAGGGAGAACGAGGCCTCCCTGTGCCCGGGGAGGGATATGCTAAGTGTCTGTGGACTGGACATCCCAGGTCGCCATGGACGAGCGCAGGCTGGGCGGGCGACCCGTTGGGGGAAGGGAGGAGTCCCCGGGACAAGAGGCGAGGGACGACGCGGTCTATAGTCACGTTGACCAGATCATGCAGCTCGCTGTCCCGGCCTTGTTCTTTCCTCTGCACCGGTCACACTGCACAGGAGCATCTTGAGCATGCGCAAGCATACCCCAAAGAGCCGGAGTCAAGTGCGAAGATCCATACACTCCAACATCCACCTCAGCCTCCCCTCCGCGAGGAAACCCCCTCCAGCTCCCCCGCCACCGGCTATCCTGCACCGTCTCGCCACAGCACGTTGGAAGGGGGAGGCCCCGCAGCGCTACCTCACATCCGTCCGGGACGGGGGCGGCTTGCTAGTTTGTGGGCGAGGGGCGTACCAGAGCCCGAGCTGGAATCTGCAGATGGAGGAGGGGAGAGGAAGGAGGTCGTGAGGAAGAAGCCCTGTATCTGGGAGAGCGGGCCGTGAGCGTCGGTGCGGGGACAGAGTGTTGGGTCGGCAGTGTGGATGGCGAGGAGGGAGGCGTGTTCGCCTGTGTTTCCATGTCAATACAGAGCACGTGATTCATATTCTTCACTCCCACTCTGCTCCTCAACCAAATGCTGGTGGGAGAATCCGGACCTGGGACAGAGGTCGGGCTGGCCTACGGCGAAGATAACCCCGCTATCCCTTCGCCCAGTCTTGACGAAGAGAAGTTGGGCCTCTCCATCTTCTAGCGTGCTGGTCAGCCGGAAGGTTGAGGAGAAGCCGCTGCCGCCGTGGGGAACGATCGTTGCTTCAGCATCGAGAGGCAGCGCTTTGGGGGTTGCGCGATCGATTTCCGAGGGCATAGTCTTGAGCCTACGGACTTGGATGAAAAGAGACGAGGCAGAGACGGAATCAGACAAAAGATCTCGAGGTACGTGAGGTAGCTGTACACGTGACAAGGTGCTAGCCGACTCACTCAAAAGGGGCTCAGCTGATCCTCTGGAGATGTGTCGGGCGAAATGGTCATCAATATCAAGAAAGGGTATGCTCCTACGTGCAAATTAACGCCAGTAAGTAAAATCCTCAGCGCCATGCCCCGAGGCATTACCTCCACTTGTACCCAACCAAAAGAATACACGATTTTGGGAGTTGATACCAATTTACTGGCTCTCGCCAACCCCAGCCTCTCCGATGTTTTCGCATCCTTGCGAGAAGAATATCCTGGCTGGCTTATCATGTTCGTTTTCGATGCTGTAGAAGTTTCCTGATAAAAGTCAGAATACAGGCCGATTTTGGGGGGGTGGATGCTGAGATCTCACCTCTCGGAACTTGCCACATCCCACCCTTTCCAATAGTGAATACGTTATCATTGACAATAACCTGAACCCTGCCGAAAAATACAAAGAACACCATCTGCATCTTCCTCGAATTTTTGGCCTTCTTCATGGACCTCGGGGGAAGATCTACCATCCCAGATCCAAAGAAAGGTAATGTAAGTGTCTTGGCGAATTTGAAATCCGCATTGGGAATGTCGCGGGTGATAATAGCAGCGGAAGACAATGCAATCTCTTCTTGGACTTCCTCTGCTTCCGCCCCGCTCGGGTCTTCTGGATTCCAACTTTTAACTTCGCCGAAGATACGCCCAGGTTCCAATTCCCATGGTTCGGCATCCTCATCCTCTTCATCGGATTCAGGCTCTACTGTCTTTGACTTTGGTGCCTTTGACTTGTTTCTGGCTACCTTCCGCCTCGGCTGGGATACCTCTTCGGCACGCACAACCTCCTTGATCCTAGGCAGCAAGAAATCTCCCGGGCCATTGTCATTTCCATCTTCTGACCATTCTACTCGTTCGTTCTTCCAGTAAGCTAGCGGCTTGATTGAATTGCGACCAGAACGTGTCTGCTTGAAGCCAGCTCCTTCCTGTGGAGTTTCTCGTCGAAGGATAAACAAGCCACGATTGTTCCTTGGCAAAGGCGGACCACGTCGGTATTGCGGAGATTCAGCTTCAGCAACCGGAGCCAGCTTCGGCAACCGGGCCGGGGCCTTGGATTTGGCTTTTGTTGTATCTGTTTCAGGATCCTCGACTGCCTTCCCCTTGCCCTTGGGTTCTTGTGTGGATGCGCTGGCCACCGCCTTCTTCGCTTTGCTCGCAGTCTTGACAGCTTTAGCTTCAGATACGTCAAGAGAGCGTCTGGTCCTTTTTGCCGGCCTCTCCTCCTCCTCTGGCTCTTCTGGCACATCCTCGACTTCCGGCTCCGGTTCCGGTTCCACGACTTTCTTGGCCCTGCCACGTTTCTTCTGTGGCTTAGGGGCACCATCTACCTCTTCCTCTGGCTCTGGCTCAATAACATCTCTTGGCTTAGTAGCCTTCTTCTTTGCAGCTGCAGGGGCTTCCAAAGACGGTCGGCCTCGCTTAACGGGCCTTACGACCCCTGGTTCCGGGCCGGCGTCCTCTTGGACCGTCTGGAGAGCCTTCTTCGCTCTGCCCCTTTTCGCAGCAGGCGCCGAGACTTGTATAGCCTTTCCCTTTCCGTTTGATTTCTTCGAAGGTTGTGGTTCTCGCTCTTCCTCGGCTTCGGGGCTCTCATTCCGCGATTCTTCTGGAGCCTCGTCGTCCTCACCATTGACCATGGGGAGAGAGTCCTGGTTCACAAATCCAATATCTTCCAGAGCAGTATCATCTTGCTCATCGACTCCATTATCAGAGGAAACTGACTTGAAAGGCGCCAAAAGTTTGCTGCTGGTGAGCCTGGCCACGCTTTTCGCAGGACGCTCGGAAGCTGCTCGATTGTGTGGCAAGCCATTGATCATCTCAGAATCCCCGTTGCTATCAAAGCTAGTGTTCGAAAAATCCAACTTCCTCCGGACCGATGCTGTTGTAGCCACCTTGGGTTCCACAATAGAGCCTCGAATGGGCGAGGATACTGGGCCAAGGGATGGATTTCTTCGCGCTGGTGATTGTAGGAACGTTTTGATGGGAGACTTCGCCCTCGGCGGAGGTAGCCGACTGGTTGCTCGTGATCTTTCGTTGAGAACATCGTTTGGTTCAGGGATCGTGCCTATTGTAGAGTCAATATTGATAGCTGTGCGCGATCGAACCTGCCGTGACATACTGTCGCCAACATCCATATCTGCCTCGCTCGAAATCGTGGAATTCGCATTTTTGCGGGCGCCGTTTACCTTGCGCGCCGGTACTGCCGTGGGTTTCTCAGGGGAAGAGAACAAATGATCCATTGGCTCCATCCCATTTTCATCTCGGATCCCAGTGTCGGGGAGCGTGATGCCGGTTTTCCTGCATCCGGATCAGCTATGATCGTGCAGCATATTGCATGTCCTTACCGGCCTTGCACGCCCACGTTGAATAGATACTGATTCTCAGTTGGCTTGCGCCGAGTTGCTGCTTCTGGTGCCATCTTGCAGAAGATGCGCAGGCGCGCGATTGCTGATGTGGGAAGGTTTTCTAGAGAAACGATGTGTGCTCAAGCGCCGCGAGGGAATGCAACATAGAGCATGGTACGAGGATGAGGGTTTGCGATACGATGCGCAAGGGGTCTCAGCAAGGCGGTTAAGTCGCGTTTTGGTCCGTGCGGACGCGTCGTGAGCCTCCCAGCACGGTAAGGCCTTTCTGATGCACGAATGCGGCGTGGTTGATTACGGCTCGTGGATGGTCTTATTATATACGTTGCTCCGGATGCTTTCAGAGTTCTTGTGAATCCAGAAAATCTATTCTTGTTTTCAAAGACGTACGCCGCTCTGGTTCGATTGCTGTCGAGGGCCGCTTCAAACTCCTGTCATTGTGTAAGACCATGTTATATTCAGCTGTGGTTATCACTTTCGATCGATTACCTTTCATAACCCTTAGTCAATGTTGAGTGCGCTCGTTGTGATTTACTGAGTAGTACTCAATTGTATCTTACTCAACTCTATTGCACCGTCGTATTCTGCTAATATCCAATTCTGTTACAATAATCTGCTTATCCGTTTGTAAGTTTTTCTCTGCGTTTATCTTGATTGCCACAGATGCTGTCGACTCTGCTGCACGACAATCCTGTCAGATACATACTGTGTCTCCCCGCAAGACTGTCCAGCGCATACTCCCGTTTTCCATTGTGGTTGTATTCCCAGAGCAGCCAGTGACCTACTACTTCCAACCGACTACAGGACCACTTTCTATCCGGTACGGGTGGCTGGCTATTGGCCGTCGAAACTAAAAGGCGCAGATGTCTCTCCTTTACGGTAGACAATCAACTACAGAGTAACTGTAAAACCACATATTATATGGTCGCTCTCAATGCCCACGGGCCCACCATACCGTCAATTATCCTCTGTACGCTTCCAATTTGAGAACCACGTCTTTTGTAGCTCCATGGCCTGTCTAATTTGATATCTCTATGCTTTGGGTGTGCGAGTTCCAAGTTGGCTTTAGCATTGCCTTCTGTTGTATTTCCGCGCCCGAGTCTTGTTCCCTTTCCCTCCAGGCAACCCAGACGCTGACGGCGTTTTAAGGAAGACCTCAAGCAGAGAAACCCACCATCAAGTAAGGCAGACAACCCAGGACGACGTCTCAGAATTCAGTTTTTGCTGCTTTGACAACGCCCTTCTGCAACAGTAAGTTTCCGTATAGCCTCGACTCGCTCGTCGAGACGATACAAAACGCCTTGCTCGCCTCCCCGTAGAATCGGAATCTCTCCAGGCTGCTCAACTTGAACTTCTCGCCCTCATGCTTCTCTATCGCCTCCCTGAACTCCTTCATAATAGGCAAGTCCGCAGACGCATCCCCCACGACTTCCATACACCACGCTGACTCCGGGACGAAGTCGTCTAGAGGAAGAACAGAGAGGATAGCATGAGCGGCTTGGGTTGCGCTGGCTCCGGCGAGACGAATGACTGGGGGGCCTAATGAGGCGGCGGGGAAGTTCGAATCGACGATGGCTATTGTGTTGCCGTGGCCCATGGCACGCAGGGCTTGGAGCAGCTCCGGAGTCAAGAGAGGGTCGATTCCTTTGAGCATTTTGCCAGGATGCAGTTAGTTGTCTTGAGTCCGTGCAACGAGTTGGCGAGAGGCATGTATAGGGGGTTGATAGTACAATAATCGAAATCAAAAGCTTCAAAATTGCTTCGTCGTATACTCAGTCTATTCGAAATTCAGTAGTCACGTCATGCAAGGGTGAAAGCAGCAGGGAGACAGAGAACCTCGGCTGTAAGATAAGATATAAGGCAGAGAAAAAGGTGACCACCACAGAAGTTCAGGGGAGAAATTTGTTTTGGATATTTCTGGATGCTGGTTAATCAGAGAGAGATCAATTCTAAGAGCGTTAATCGATGCGGGTTCCATGCAGAAAAACACTCGCATCGACTTGATCACATGAGGAGCTCGAAGGTAGTGGCGACGACAACAGACCCAAGCGAAGTGGCATGGTCAAAGCGGATCGCGTCGTCGCGTCTGCCCAACAGTGCCGAGCCAAGGGACGAGGCTGAAGATTCCACCTTCAGAATCTCAACCCGACTCCCAGCCGGAGAAAAACTTCCAGCGTTACAATGGCAGATTCTCAGATGGAAGACGACGTTTCCCCCGAGACTCCCGCAGCAGAAGTGTTCATCGCGCCGTCTATCAACCCCGAGCTTCTCGTCGCCGGCGCTTCCTACACACACTTCTCCGCCGTGCCCCCCTCTCTCCTCCCAAAGCCCTCGCCCGGAACGCCCGAGAAACCAATCTCAGGCCCAGCGTGTGCCCTCGGCGTCGATGAAGCTGGACGCGGCCCTGTTCTCGGCCCCATGGTCTACGGGCTGTTCTACCTGCCGCTCCCCCTCTCCGACCCTCTCCTGCGAAATACGCACCACTTCGACGACAGCAAAGTGCTCACCCCCACCGTGCGCTCCAAACTCATGGAGAAGCTCTGCACCGCGAACACAGACCTGCACACGCAGTGCGGCTGGGCGGTGGAGGTTATGTCCGCGCGCGACATCGGCGCAAACATGATGAAGCCGGCCGCGACGTACAACCTTAACGCGCAAGCAATGGACGCGACGATCATGCTGATCGAGGGCGTGTACGCGCGCGGTGTTAATGTGAAGGAGATCTTCATCGATACGATCGGCAACCCGGCGACGTATCAGAAGAGACTTGAGCGTATATTCCCGACTGCCCAGGTGACGGTTGCGAAGAAGGCGGATAGCCTGTACCCGTGTGTGAGTGCGGCGAGTGTGTGTGCAAAGGTCACGAGGGATGCTGCATTGGAGGTTCTGTATGAGAACTACATGCCCACGCAGGACCAGGCTGAGGGCGTGGAGATGAAGGGCACGAAGCCGGCAAAAGCTGCGGAAGAGAACTCGTGGGGCTCAGGATATCCGTCTGACGCGAGGTGCACGTCGTGGTTGAAGCGAAATATGGATCCGGTCTTTGGATGGGGGCCTGAGTGCAGGTTTAGTTGGGGCACGGCGAAGGATATGCTGGATGCCAGAGGGGTGGCGGCGAAGGTTGAATGGCCAGTTGCGGAGGATGAGGAGACGAATCGCTTGACAGATTACTTGAGGGCGGGGAAAGAGAAAGATGTTGATGAGTTGGGAGGCTGGTTTGGGAGACCAGTTGGGACAGACGTGTTTTAGGGTATTTGTTGGATTAGGAGGCGTTTTAAGGAGTCTGAGAAGGTACCTGGGCGATTCTCTGGTCGCCCATCGGAGTTGAAGATATGTAACATACCTTGATTGATTATCTTTGCAATCACCACGGAAGATTTGGGTGTCAAAATCTCTGTCGAGACGGTCAGTTAGTTTTATGGGGAAGGAATTCTAGATTTGGTAAATAGTTTGGTGATTATTCACCCACGATTCTTTCAAGCAACTCCTTACAAAAGAGAATGAGTGAGAGCAGTCTGCTAGAAGGCTATCATCACGTCACGCACCGAGAGCCTAAAGCCAACAAACATTCTGAATGATACCTATAATTACATCCGCGGCCTGTGCCTTTCTAGAATACACGCCGCTATGCCGAGAGCCGCCTACCGTCCAATTTACATTTTCCCATCCAGAAAGAAACAGCCAGCACTATATCTCGTTGTCATCATCGTCCTCTGCAGCAGGCTGCCGCTTACCACTGCTATCCAGAGTGTTGAGACCGATTGCGTTGTCACTTCTTCCTTTCAGAGCCAGAGCCTGTCGTCCCGTATCGGAACTTTCCAAAAAGTCTCGAAGCTTTTCTTTGCCGATTTCAACGGCCTGTGAGGATGCTGCATTTGCCATACGGAGCATCGGCCCCCAGAGGTTGAGGGTATAGGTTACGTAGGCGGCAACGCCGAGAAGGATCAGAAAGATGAAGTAAACAGGGTTTCGCAGGACTAGAAATTAATTAGGAATCAAAGAAGAAAATTTCAACCCGGAAACTCACCAGCGACAATCTCGTTCCACCCTAGCGCGAAAAGTAGGGCATAGAAATAGAGTGGGACTTGAGCGACACCTCCAATAGCGCTGCGTTTGGCCTCGACGTATACCCCGTCAGCTGTCTTCTTGAATCTCACGACAAGATCTTGACGTTTGGCTTCGCTAAGGATGGTCATTTCTTCCTCGAGACTCTTGCCTTCCTCTTCGTCTACGCCGCCAATGGAAGTAAGGTCTTCCTCATCCTTTGAATCGACGCTTCCCGGAGCACTACCAATCCAGCCGGGGAGTTCGGGCGGCGCATATGTTGCAGCCAGTCTGAATCTGGAGAGTAGGGGTATCAGGGTAAGAGTCGACTCTTTTGCTTTCGTGTACACCCCCTCGATATCATCAGTTGGCCTCCAAATTCTCGGAACACCAGCTTCATCATAACGGAATTTGTCCTCGAAGTTTTCGCGAAGTTTGAGAAGGATGTTACCTTCCATGACTTCTTCCTCGATTCTGGCTCGTAAGACAGCCCAGCTCTTGCGCCTTAACCGCCATAGTCCAACGTCGATTTCTTCTTGATCGGCATCGAAGCTCTTGGCTCGTTCTAGCAACCGTGTCTCGGCTTCCGTGACAGTAGCCACGAAGAGGCTCCATATCCTATCCCATAAGTTCTTCTCGGTTGGAGGTTTCTCGCCCGTTTCAGGCGCTCCGCTTCCGCCACGACCAGAGCCCAGCTTATTGAACTCAAGTCCTACCGAATCCCCCAGCCTAGATCGAACCCACCTTTCGACTCTGGTGGCAAGACGCCGCATCTCCTCCTTTCGTAATCGAGAGCTGACCTCACCCAAGTCCTTCTCATACAACACAGATTGTTGCTTAAAGTTAGTCCATGGAACTCCTTCAATAGCCAGGCTTCGCGCCTCAGCCTCAAATTGTGCAAGTGCAACCTTCGTCTCGCGCTCCACAATCTCGGCAAATTCGTAAGAAGCACCTTTCTTCTGGCCAGCTTTGACCGCTGCCGAAACCGCATCGCTGAAAGATGCAACACCTGCTTTGTGTGCTGCAGTGAGTTGCCCACTGTACAAGGCCCGCAATCTAGTATCAATCTTTCCTTCCAGCTCCACCCGCTTTCTGGCGTAGACCCCTTTGTGATATCTGCTGGCTTCAACTTCGAAAGCCTTGATGCTCTTCAGACGCGCCTCTGATCCAGCTGCACCGAGATCCTTTAGTACAGCGGGCTTTCCACGTCTCACGCCTTCAGCTTGTCTCTCCTCAAGTGGCTGGATAGCTATGTCGAAGGCTTCCAGGACCTCGCGGGAGATCTCGTCGCAACGAAACTGTGCCAACAGCTCCTGTTGCGTAGGCAGGTCCAGGTCCTTGTTACTGACAATTTGGTCCCAAACCCCTTGGGCATAGACGGAAAATCCATCGGCAGGAATTCTGCGATGGTACTCCGGGAGGAAAATCCCACCCTGGAGTTCATGCGCCGCATCGAAGCCGTGCTCCTTTGCTGTTCGGTATCCAGCCCTGAATCTCGTTCCCAGACTAGCTACCTCCGTCAAGAACAGGTCTGGTTGCAGTATCTTATGCGGTAACGCGGCAAACCCGAAATCGAAATAATCTTCTATTCGGGAGCTCTCAAGACCTTTTGGTTTCGATAGGCTAGTCCATATGTTTGTCAAATCGGCGATCAGTGTGTTGCGCAGGTTCGTGAGGGGAGTCGTTCCGAGATGATCGCGAATAACGAAAAATAACAGAGACCGAGGATTGGATCTGGGAGTGTTAGAGCTTTTGTAGATCTGGGATCAGTCACATACTGCTTATCTTTCAAGAACAACTGCAGATTGACTTCGAAAACTGTCTTCAGTAAACCCATGTTGGCACCTTGGTACAATCCGACCTGGTGCTCCCAGATGTTGATAATCAAAACCTCGCTGGTAGCCAGGGCGAACAGGGCGCTTTTTCTTTCGAAATCTTGGTCTTCCCCACGCTCACGACCATCGGTACCTTCTACGTCCATTACCAGTATATTATCCGCCATTTTCTGCGAATCCGGGAGTTGCGCCTGATCCCGCTTGTTCTTGGACATCCATATCCCTTTGGTGGTCTGCCGCCGCTCTGTCTCGGACATAACCCCAAACTGAGTCCCGAATAAGTGGTTGAGTAGGGTTGACTTCCCCGTGGATTGCGAGCCAAAGACGGATATGAGATGGTAATTGAAGCCAGATTGTGCAATCTTGGTGAGTTGGAGGTAGGAGTTCAGATGAGGGCTACAGACTTGTCAGTTGGAATTGAAAAGCTGCCGGAGAACCGCGTACTTGAAGTCCTTGTCTTCGTCGATTATCTGGACGCCATGTTCGTACTGCTCCTTGGTCGGCGCATCACCAACCGCAGCAAAATGCCCATTCATGGTCATGATAGAAGGGGCGGTTGGGAATCGAGAAGCTGCAGAGGGCCTTCCCGCATCTTGTCCGTTCGGTTGCGAGGCCATAGTGACTCTTCACAAAACCGGTTATAGATGTTGATGTGACGTTGCGAGCTTGTCCTCTGTCCGGGTCACACATGTATGGGCACCGGATGGCATCTGAAGAGACAGGGGGGGTCAACAGGTACGCTTTGCCGGATCCGGCTACAAGATGAGATCTCACGTGCCGCCAGTAGGCTGGCAACTTTGAGGTACGAGGACGCAGTACAGTAATTCCAGATGGTTGATATCTTTGCTTCCATTTCTTTTCCGGCATTCCAATGTCCAGAGTTATGTTGTCGCTGGCTTCCCATCTCAGAGGTTTGCTGGAGCTACATAGTGGGCGTCGGCCGCAAGTACAGGGCTTTGCAGACTATTCATTGTCTGTCCGCCCATGAATGCCGAAGAGTACGCTCAGCATTCGGATATGATCCTCAAGTCAGGTTGATCAATACTCTCCTATTGTCTCCGCGCTAATTATCGTAGGAGTTTGACATCTATGTCAAGCGAAGCCGTGACGTTAATAGCTAGCTTAAACTGTGGTCTAAGCGTATTCGAAGCTCCGGCATACATACCTCGTACAATTGGTGTTCTTCAACCATTGACGGTTTAGACAAATCGACTAACTCGATTTCGGCGAGTTCGAACCTGGAGTCTTTCTTGCTAGAGCTGTGTGGTGATTGAGAGGTGACTTTTAAGATACTGATGATGATAGATAGTTCTTGCTTGGATCAAGCCTCTTCAGGTACCTGTATAGCATATGGGGTCGGAGTTTATTGATGGCCCGCTCCCGAAGTCCCGGTTAATCCTTTGACTTTTCTTGTCACAAATTAAAATATTTATTGAGAGTAAGGAGAGGCATCTGCCTGCAGTAAGTTAATTGCGCTCTCTAAGCTCGTATCTATCTCGGTCAATCGCAGCTAGCGTCGTTGTTGGGATATGGAAGTTTGGGGAGATGAACAAGACTTGGCGCATGGAGCTCTGGTGATAAAGACAAATATTGACATGGCAAAAGTTCCGGACATGCAGAGCAGCGTGAGTTGAAGAAGTCATTTCTCAGCAGTACTGTCATGATTCTCGCTTGTAGTGGAGGGTCATGGTTTTGACTGCGTCAAAACAGGCTCTCTGAACCCGTGAATACCGTATTATGGTGATGTTGTGAAGACTCAACTCTCTTTTCGCTTTTGATTGGCACCGACTGGAATCTCTGGTTCTAGCCCCCCTGATGGGCCGTGGTGGCAGCCGGGCTTTATCTATTGTCTGGCTATCTTTATCTCGTCCCTCCGCTCCCGATAGTTAGATGCAAGGCTACGCCTTATCTGTTGCCTGCTTGGGACCGTCACGAGCCTGGCCCGAGAATATTTATATATACACAACGTCCGTTGCGGTCAGGAGTTCTGCTGCTCTTGAAATCTTCTGGCCCATGTTTCCGGGCTTTCGAAGCCATCGTAGAAAACATGACGAGGCCATCATCGACCGCTCCCAGCGACGGCGCTACTGCCAACGCCGATACGGCTTTGGAGAATATGGGATATAAGTCAGAGCTGCCCAGGTCGCTGAGCATGATGTCTATTCTCGGGCTGTAAGTCGACCATGGACTTCCGCTTGCTCACCGCACACCGTTTCTGATTGTCAACAGCTCCTTTGCCATCATGGCTGTTCCATTCGTAAGTCTCGCCTTCTGGTGGGAAACCCTCCCGACTACCAATGTCCTATTGCCAGCTCTGTAGCTTTGCTGCTTTCCAATATCATCATCTCAGAATTCGGACCCGTACTCCTCCAATGCCCAAGTTAATTCCGGACATGGGTGTCTCGACCTTGCCTCTGTATTCGAGACTAACCTCGGCATAGGGTCTCAGCACCACAATGGCCATTTCTTTGACGGACGGTCAATCCGTCACGGTCTTGTATGGATGGATCTTTGTTTCTATTATCTCGCTCAGCATTGCCGCATCTCTTGCCGAGATTTGTGCCGTCTACCCAACTTCAGGGGGTGTTTACTACTGGTCTGCCATGCTGTCGACGAAAGACTATGCACCACTGGTTTCCTGGACCGCGGGATGGTGTGTACAGCCCATCCAAAGTTCGGGGTGGTTTTGATGTCTGAAGACGTAAGGCTAATCCACTATATCGTAGGTTTACTCTCGTCGGGAACTGGACAGTTACATTGAGCATCAACTTTGCTGGTGCCCAATTGATCTTATCCGCCATCACGATTTTCGATCCTGATTTCGTCGCAAGTCAATGGCAGACAGTCCTCACTTTCTGGGCCGTTATGATAGTCGCATTCCTGGTCAACGTTTTCTGGGCTAAACACTTGGACTTGATCAACAAGATATGCATCTACTGGACTTCGGCGTCAGTCATCATCATCGTCGTTACGATTCTGGTCATGGCAGATGATCGGCGAAGTGCTAAATTTGTTTTCACTCACTTCGATGCTTCGGCTAGCGGCTGGCCCGCCGGCTGGGCTTGGTTCGTTGGTCTACTTCAAGCTGCCTGTAAGTCCTCTCGACTAATCATTGCGCAACGATGCATACTAACCGCCATTCGAAATAGATACGCTGACAGGTTCGTACACGTAACGAAGACCTTCGGACCACTTGAAGATGAAGCTTTGTACTGACTTCTAATCAGGCTATGGGATGGTGGCCTCCATGTGCGAAGAGGTCCAGAACCCAGGACGTGAAGTCCCGAAGGCAATGGGTAAGCTACTTGCAGCCGCCTCTTCCCCAGAAATTACTCTTAGCAAACATTCCGTACTGTCTCATTCGATCATCGATACTGACGTGCATGTAGTTCTCTCCGTAGCAGCGGCCGGCTTCACCGGTATTATCTATTTAATTCCCATCTTATTCGTTCTCCCGGATGTCAGCCTCCTCCTCGGCGTGGCCAACGGTCAGCCCATAGGCTTAATTTTCAAAATCGCCACCGGCTCCGCAGGCGGCGGATTCGCCCTCCTCTTCCTCATCCTCGGCATCCTCTTCTTCGCCGGGGTAGGTGCCCTCACCGCCGCCTCCCGGTGCACCTATGCCTTTGCACGCGACGGCGCAATCCCGGGCTCTACTCTGTGGAAGCGAGTCGACAAGCGCCTCGACATCCCCTTGTGGAGTCTCGTCTTGGCTACTCTTGTGGATTGTATCCTGGGGTGTATTTACTTCGGCTCCACATCGGCCTTCAACGCTTTCACGGGCGTCGCTACGATCTGCCTGTCCGTCTCCTACGGTATCCCCATCCTCGTCTCTCTGCTGCGTGGCCGCCGAGCGGTACGCCACTCCTCCTTTTCCCTGGGGAGATTCGGGTTCTTCATCAATGCCGCAACCACCGTCTGGATCGCCTTCGCCATCGTGCTCTTCTGCATGCCGACCGCGATCCCCGTGACTTCGGTCTCGATGAACTACGCCTCGGTGGTGTTCTCGGGCTTCGCGATGATAAGCGTGGTGTGGTACATCATCAGCGGGAGGAAGAACTTTACGGGCCCGCCGCTCCCGTCTGATATTGAGCCGGAGCGTGACGGTCAGGTCGTCGGGGACGCATTGGGCAGGATCACGACGGAGGCTTATGATACGTTGCATGATAGTCAGGATGGTATGAAGAGCAAGCTCCCCGAGAACCTATAGAAGCTGGGTCTGGAGAGTTTGACGTAATTTATCCGTTTGTTTTTGTAAATAGATTCTATGAACTGGGTAAATAGTGCATACTGTGCCGCATGTCCAACCTCGGTTATTATCGACATGCACTGCGGAAAATGCACTGGTGTCAATTATTCAATGGACAATAGTCGATCTCAACTAAGCTACAAGTTTTCAGTCCCTCCACAACTGCTCCTAGTCTCTTGTTCTGCAAAGGCCTGCGCCACCAAATAAATGCTTAGCCTCTGTGCTCAAAAGTAAAAATAATCGCCTGGACTTGCCAGAGGGAGTGGCCGATGATCTTTTTTCGGCTCGCGCGACTCGATCGACCCAAGAATCCCATACTCCCGGTCAGTTGGAACCTGACGTCTCGGGATTTACTGACGGAGGAACAGTAAGCATCGCGATAGGCCCTGCACTTCGCCCGCCTGTTGGGTATCCTCCGTACCGGAGCAATCTGCGAAAGCAGAAACGTGGCTGATCTTGGAGTCTTGCGCACCAACACCGAAACTGTCTCCTTTCCAACCAAGCGGCCTTGAGAGACAAGGGCTCCACGCCTTGCAGTAGGTCCAGATGACAAAGCTGCATGTGTATATTCACAGATTGACACATGAATTAGCTTGTTGCCGCCTTATTTTAATTTTGTGGCTAGCAATCTTAGGATGAAGCTGGTAGCTTTTGGAGGCATTTGAACCTAGTATAGTGTCCACCGCGAGCCGTGCGCGCAAATTATTGCGATGCCTGTCACTCCCCAATAGGTCTTCATACCATGATATTATGTTCGAGTTACTCTTGATTATGGCTACAGAGGCGTGCTAAAAGCTCCGAATAAGATCTAGTACAGGTGACAAGAAGTACCCACAGAAAAATCCAGTTCCATTTTCATCCCAACTACCATATAACCAATATGAACGCTTAGATTTAGTACCTCGGGTTCTGGTGTTGAAATCCGTCAGAGGCTCCATAATTGGCTTGTGACTGGTTCGGGTGTGTGTTCATTGATTGAGGCGGACCAGAGTTACCATACAAACCACCCGAGTGCGAGCCTCCAAAGTGGTGGCCTTCTGACTGGGGAAAATTTCCGGTGTATTGAGGGGGCCCGCCGTAAGATGATGCGCTTGGATAAGCGCCTGGAGGAGGTGGGGGATATTGCTGAGATTGCGGGGGTGGGTGACTATGGCCGTAGGAGGTTTGGTGTTGGAGACCGCCGTATGGTGGCTGTTGTTGCTGGTTGGGAGAAGCACCGTAGAATTGCTGGTGTGCTGGATGGGAGGGTTGCCCTCCATATGAAGGCTGCGGGGAGTTGTATGATTGGGAAGGTTGGGAGGGTTGGGAGGGTTGGGAAGGGTGTTGGGGTTGACTTTGGCCGTAGGGAACGTGGCTTTGCTGAGGCTGTGAATTATAAGTCGGGGTTGATGAAGCACCTCCTGGCTGGTAGGATGCTGGTGGTGTTTGTCCGCTGTATCCTTGACCAGATGTGTTGCTCGAGTTATAGCCGTAGTTATTTCCCTGCTTCAGCAGATTAGCAGTTTGTTTTCATGATTTGATCAAGGCCATACCGAAGCTTGGTGCCCACCACCGCCAAACATTCCGCCTATTTGTCCCATCAAACCTCCCTGCGACTGACCGTGTGAACTAGCCCCTGAGTAATTTGTGTTTTGCTGATTGTGATCTTGTTTCTTACCTCCTCCCAAGAATTGACCAGCGAGTGCGCCTACGAGACCTCCAGTACCACTGCCAGAGCTGCTTTGTCCACCATTATGGCTCGATCCACCTCCGAGGAGACTGCTTGCCATTCCAACAAGGCCGCTGCTACCTCCACTCTGCTTCTTTTTGCCTCCCAGCAATTGGTTCATAGCGAAATTACCAATGTTTCCTGATAAGCTCCTGTCGCCGGAATATGACTCAGTCGTTCCATCGCGGTGTCGAATGGACTGGCTGCCGTCCTGGTTTGTGACAATGTCCAAATTCTGCTGTCCTCCTGGTTGACCGTACGGATGATCCACCGCTTGAGGAGTGTGCTGTGGTGTTGGACCGTTCGCGACAGCGCGAGTCGGAGTCTCCCATCTATTGGCAGATTAGTTCATGTACTATACAACGCTTCTTTGTGGCAGCGCCTCCTATCATCTGCTCTTGAAAATGATTCTGGACCAGAGCGATAATTTCCGAGGCACAATAAACCCCTCCAGGTTGTGACATACTGCGAAGCGCCAGTTGAGATCTGAACGTAATAGTACTTCTTCGAGTTCGCATCCCATTGCGCGATCCATCCCTCTGGTAGAGGAGGGGGAGCGTAGGAAGGGCCTTCCTGGCCAGGACTACAATCTGTCAGCTTCTTGTCAAATAACGAGGAGCGCGGGAAGGTTGAGGGGCATATACGTCGCTGGACCAGTCATGTTGGAACTAGATATATGAATGTTTCCTTTTATTTTCTGAGGGGGTGCAAGTTTGAGAATAAAAGAAGACGTTGATGGGAATGAGTACGACAGGAGAAAGAGAATTGGGTCGCGTCGTACTCGGGAGAGCTGCGATATGGTTGCCAAAGAGCACCCAGGACTTGAGCACAGCCCGCACTAGGGCAATATTCACCAGCAAATCGAGCCTTAGCCACAATGTGACTTTCTTACGCAGCCGAAGCAGCCTGCGTACAATTGCTGGGAATTTAAGTGTAGTGATCGCAGATTTACATTAAGTTTATCGTTCTCATTTTTTACCTTGCCTCTCGTGGTGGCACTATCCTAGAGGCTACTTATATTTATCCGACAACTACCCTGGGTTAAATTGACTTCTGGCGAACGCTGGAGTTTATACAAAAGTACACTGCCCCGCAGAGCGTGGCATGGCGTCATGCAATATCAAAACCCACTTCTCAAAATATTGAGGACTTTTAGACTTTGGTAAATTTCTTCTCGTTGATTGGCGCTTCTGATATCGAGAGCTAGATATTAACATCTCACAAAACAGTCACAGTAATTATGGGTCACGACCGTCCTGTCTCAAAGCTCTTTTCCCACGCAACAGGAGCTGCTGCGCTATTGGCCAAGGAGCATGAAAAATAACCGCTGAAGTTGTATTCTGGCTAGGTATGTTTGCCTTTCGTTTTAATATATTCTCAATGAGTAACTAGATATGATTATGTTCATTCGTCCAGAATGCACTCCTCGTTTTACTAGAGAAAAATATACCCTCCCAATACATCGAAGTCTATTCAATCCGTCTTTCGATGGCTTATTTTTGAAACCACGAGCCGGAATATCTTCTCTAACTCAGCCCTCGTGGCCTCGTTCCAACTCTCGAGTGTAACAAACCATTTTACGAGAGCACAGTTATCTGTGAGTTTATAGAGGTGACATACCATTCAGCGACGCCGCATCTCCTAGCCCCCGATCCATACGCAAAAGCCCCGACTCGGATCTGGGTTGATTTCGTATCTTCACGCATCATCCCAGACTCTCATCGCTTCTTACAACACCATTCTAATCCAAGTACCAGCATCGTAAGCATGCGTAGTGAACTTCTTGATAAGCTAAAGCAATTCACTGAAGCTATAGACCATACCGGCCCATAATTTTTTGGGAAGGATGTGAGTCTTACTGATCGAACCGCTGGGTGTTTGAGTAGTTCAAGGAAGGTCTGAACATCCCCGAGAGAAATGTGTGGACGAGGTGGGAGAAATGGCTGATGCGATCGAGCAGAAGGACAGTGACATCAAGACGACCAGCAATAGGGAGCACTAATTACCGATTCATCAGAGATATGCAGATGACACCTCACAGAGCGAGCTTGCTAAGGCCACGAGAGAAGGGAAGGGCGTCCCTTGATCTGTTCGGGCTTGAGGTCGAGCAGACTGAGAAGCCTCGAAATAGCTTCGACGCGATTCAAGAATTCTTCTTCTCCGCATTCTCTGTTGACAAGTTTTTGATCCATCCACTAAGGCCTCTCGCTATATACCAGCTGCCAATTGCAATCAATATGATATATGCTGCAGTTGGAAGCAACGACCGTGGCAATATGTTGAAGATCAAAGGGTCGAGGATTAAATCCGCGTACACCGGTGGGACTTGCCCCATCAGAGTCTTGTTCGTTGTATAGTATTCGGCCGCGGAAAAGAGTTGTAGAAGCAGCATCGGAGAGGCATCTTCTTGTATGCCTTGCCTTTCTGCCGGTAACATAGTTGGTTGGGAGACCTCACCGACCTTTTGTTCTCGTGTCTCTGAGTATTTTGTAAGAGACGATATCAACTCTGGAGTCTGGAATACTGTAGATAGCTCATAAGTATCTAGACGAAAAGAAGTTGGCTGCTGGGTCAGTTAGTTCAGAGCGAGCAGGTAGAAGCGAAGTGCATACCGTTGCAGCCCAGCATACCCTGACCTCATACCTTTGCCCTTCTTGTAGCCTGTGGAGTAGGAACCAAGATGCCTGGCCGTATTGGGAAGAGTTGGTTGGGAACTCTGTATTAACGTGTGTCCTCAATGACCATTGCTGCGGCGAAAGAGAATCGAGATGTAGGTCTTTGAGGGTGGGATGCTCGGCAGGAATTTGAAAACTCCTTGGACCGATGAAAATAGTTTTCTCGGTATTCGCGAGGACAGCACAGGTTTGAGTGAGCAATAATAAAGTAGAGAGATACATGGCGTCTATCGTAGAGAAGGGATGTAGCGGTATTACGGAGAAATTCAAGCTCAATTCCAGAGCTGTCTCTCGCAATATCAATATATTCACTCAATTACAGCATAGATATGAAGTAATCAAGTTGCGGGTTCTGTACGTTAGAATTCTCTGATCGTGTCTTTGTTTCGGAACTTTGAAGTAATCACTGTTGAAACGCTCTTCCACTCAGGTACACGAAACAGCTTTAGCGCGATATAGAGGCGCGATTCCTCTTTCGGTGATAAACAGATGCACGGACGGAGCGACCCACTCAAGAAATCAACAGCTTGACTGAACACCTCCTTCTTCCCCACTATCACCTTCGCAGACTAAACTGAAGACTGACCCAGCAATTAAATTTGCTGTGACCTTATCGACATCGTCAGCTTACCACTCTCTTCAAATTCATCAACAGCATCAAAATGAGAGAAGTTATTAGCATCAACGGTAAGGACGCGCCGCACACCGCTCCCCTATCCGCGTTCCCAACATCCTTACCCCTTTGTGCTGACTCGTCTACTCTAGTCGGCCAGGCTGGCTGCCAAATCGCAAACTCTTGCTGGGAGGTAAGCTCGACTTGGGATCAATGGGAATATTGAGCTGCCACACTCCCCTATGCAATCTGCAGTCACTAACGCGCGAGATTTTCATTACAGCTTTACTGCCTTGAGCACGGAATTCAGGTAGGCAGACCTCCCACCAAGCCCATTCCAAATACTACATGCATTCTTCGAACGCTATCTAACGCTTTATACCTCACTCAGCCTGATGGATACTTGACCGAGGAGCGCAAGGCCGCCGAACCTGATCAGGGTTTCAGCACTTTCTTTTCCGAGACTGGTAATATAAACATCTTCGAATTCCTCTTATCTATATCTAACACGCTCCTGTGATGTAGGTCAAGGCAAATATGTCCCGAGAACCATCTACTGCGATCTCGAGCCCAATGTTGTTGATGAGGTCCGTACTGGCACATACCGCAGCTTGTTTCACCCAGAGCAAATGATCACTGGCAAGGAAGACGCTTCAAACAACTATGCTCGTGGGCACTACACTGTCGGAAAGGAGTTGATCGACCAGGTTTTAGACAAGGTCCGCCATGTCGCTGATAACTGCTCTGGTCTTCAAGGCTTCCTTGTGTTCCACTCTTTTGGTGGAGGAACTGGCTCTGGATTTGGAGCTCTCCTTATGGAGCGTCTGTCTGTTGATTTTGGCAAGAAGGTCAAGTTGGAGTTCTGTGTCTACCCAGCCCCTCAAACCGCTACCTCCGTGGTTGAGCCATATAACTCTATCCTCACCACGCACACCACACTTGAGCACTCCGACTGTTCCTTCATGGTCGACAACGAGGCCATCTACGACATCTGCCGAAGAAACCTTGGTCTTGAGCGCCCCAACTACGAGAATTTGAACCGTCTGATTGCTCAAGGTACGTCAGAATGCATGCCGAACAACTTTCAGATGAACGCTAACGAAACTGTATAGTTGTCTCCTCTATCACCGCCTCCCTCCGTTTCGATGGCTCTCTTAACGTTGATCTTAATGAGTTTCAGACCAATTTGGTTCCATATCCACGTATCCATTTCCCTCTCGTTGCCTACGCGCCGGTTGTTTCCGCTGCCAAGGCTTCCCATGAGGCAAATTCGGTCCAAGAGATTTCCATGTCCTGCTTCGAACCCAACAACCAGATGGTGAAGTGCGACCCACGCAACGGAAAGTACATGGCTACCTGCCTGTTGTACCGTGGTGATGTTGTGACCAAAGATGTGCACGGTGCTGTTGCTACTCTTAAGACCAAGCGTACCATCCAATTCGTCGACTGGTGCCCAACTGGCTTCAAGATTGGCATCTGCTACCAGCCACCCCAGATGGTCCCTAATGGTGATTTGGCGAAGGTTAACCGTGCCGTGTAAGTTTTACTGGTTCTAAATGAGACTGAAATGGCTAACACGAGATAGCTGCATGCTTTCCAACACAACCGCTATTGCTGAGGCTTGGTCTGCTTTGTCTCACAAGTTCGACCTAATGTACTCCAAGCGTGCGTTCGTCCACTGGTACGTCGGTGAGGGTATGGAGGAGGGTGAATTCTCCGAGGCCCGTGAGGACCTTGCTGCTCTCGAGCGTGATTACGAGGAGGTTGCTACGGATTCTCTCGAGGGCGATGACGGTGCTGAGGCCGAGTATTGAGCTTTGAAGTCATATGTTTACCTCCTTGGGGATCGCACATTAGGAGGCTGATCTGGCGCTTGATTCGGCAACATGATACTTCTTCTGGAGTGTTTGGAGCTTGATCTTGTTCAGCGAGGGTTTCTGGGCCGGTCCTTTTTCTTTCTAATGCGGACTTTATGAAGGATTTCCTTCAACCAGAATGATGAACAACCCTCTTTGTAATCCAACCGTAGGCAGTAGGCCAAACGACTGTCAAAAAGCACGATTTTTTCTCCACTTTGCACTTTGACACTGCAGGCCGAATGAAGAGAAATTTGCATCCCATGATAATCCTTGCGTCCTGTCAGAAATATGGCTTGCGAGCATATGTAATTCAAGGCTGAGCCATAAGAGAGAGCGCCGATTCTAAAGTGCAGCAAATGGACAGGACCCACAAAAGCAGCGCCTCCACGAGTTAGCTCAGCTCTTCACCAGGCTGCACTTGTTTCCATCTATGTAGCTCTCCACCAAGCCTGCCCTGATCGCTACCAAACTCATAAGATCCTTCGAAGTTGCTCCTTCAGCTTCAGTGCCTACATTAATTACATTTACTCGTTGTCGCAATCGTGTGGAACATCTTGAAATCCAGGAAGCAGAAGAGCAATGGCGGAGGATGCGCCCAGTCTGAATCTAACGCAGGAAGAGAAGCGTGTATTTGGCCAGCTGTTTCGACAGGCAGATTCGGAGAATATTGGAGTGGTAACAGGAGAAGTCGCCGTCAAGTTCTTTGAAAAGACAAGGCTAGAGCCGCGCATCCTGGGTGAGGTACGCTCGATCTTGAATCTGCCAAAGAGACCAACAGTTGGACACCTTCTATTCTAAAATCCAGGCTGACTATTTCTTTAGATATGGCAGATCGCGGACAAGGAAAACAGAGGACTCCTCACGCCTGCAGGTTTTGGAATCGTACTGAGATTGATCGGTCATTACCAAGCAGGCCGCGATCCAACGCCCGACCTGGCCCTTCGACCAGGACCTCTACCTAAATTCGATGGCGGATCTGCCCCGGGAGTTAGCCCTACTATACAGCCGCCTCCTGGTCCTCCACCTAGTGTAATACAACCTCAAGGAAGTGGCTCCGGACCCATTCGAGTGCCTCCCTTAGCCCCGGACAAGGCAGCACAATATGCTCAACTGTTCGAGAAATCCGGAGCACAAAATGGAGTGCTTCCGGGAGAGCAGGCAAAATCGATATTTGAGCGTGCGGGGTTACCAAATGAAGTGCTTGGGAAGATTTGGAACTTGGCCGACACAGAACAGAAGGGTTCGCTCCAGGTCACCGAATTTGTGATTGCTATGCATCTGTTGGCATCATTCAAGGCTGGTGCTCTCCGGGCGTTGCCAAACCTGCTTCCTGCTGGCCTCTACGAAGCTGCGTCTCGTCGGCCTTCTAGTAGGCAAACTTCTGTCACTGGTTCAATATCTGCCATTCCAAGACAGTTCAGTGGTGCTGGAGCGGCTCGAAGCGGTAGCCCATTGAGCCGGCCTGCTTTCACAGCTACTCAGCAATTCCCGCAACATTCGGGCTACGGCCCCGAATGGGCTATCACACCTTCGGACAAGCAAAAGTTCGATAGCATCTACAGCAACTTGGACAGAGCCAACAAGGGTTATATTACTGGTGATGAAGCAGTGCCATTCTTTAGCGAATCCAAACTCCCAGAGGAGGTTCTTGCCCAGATCTGGGATCTTTCGGATATTAACTCTGTTGGTCATTTGACTCGAGACGAATTTTCTGTTGCGATGTTTCTCATCCGACAACAAAGAGGAAAACGGGATGGCAGTGACTCGTTACCGAGCACTTTGCCAGCGAACTTGATCCCACCTTCAATGCGAAACCAGGCCCGTTCCATGTCTCTCTCGGCAGCGCCAGAGTTCGAGGCCCCAGCCCCAAGTTTGCAAAAATCGGCTTCAGAAGACTTGTTCGGCCTCGATGCTCTATCATCACCTCCCCCCCCCCCTGCTCAAGCACCCCAAACAACCGGGGGATTAGGCTCACTCGGTGTTAATCGCCAGATTGACAATGATCCTCTTAGCTCACGAGCGCCAATAACACCGACTTCACCAATCGCCAACTCTCCTCAAAACCACAATCTCTTTAAGCCCTTTGCGCCTTCTTCTTCATTTGGCCAAAGTCTTAATAATCAGGGTACGGGGGGCTCCAACATCTCTGGACCCTCTGCACAGAGGGCATTCCAGCCACAGCTGTCAGCCCAGGAAGATTTGTTGGGCGACAATGATCCAGAGATCAGCAAGATGCTTACCAGTGAAACCAGCGAACTTGCAAATCTTTCCAACCAGGTGGGCTCTCTGTCGAAACAGATGCAAGATGTGCAGGGTCAGCGTGCTACTTCACAAAACGAATTGAACCAAGCAAGCTCCCAAAAGCGTGAGTTCGAGGCACGTCTTTCCCAACTGCGTGCTCTTTACGAGCAAGAAGTCAAGGATGTCAGAAGCTTGGAGGAGCGCCTTAAGACTTCTAGGGATGAAATAAGGAAGCTACAAACTGAGATTGCCATGGTTGAAGGTACCCACGGGGATCTCCAGAATCAACACAGACAGATTGTTACTGCATTGCAGGCAGATCAACAGGAGAATGCCACTTTGAAAGAGCGCATGAGAGTTGTTAATGCCGAGGTGGCCCAACTGAAACCAGTCCTGGAGAAGCTCAGGTCAGATGCTCGTCAACAGAAGGGTCTGGTTGCAATTAACAAAAAGCAGCTTGCAACAAGCGAAGGAGAACGAGAGAAATTGAAAGCTGAGGCTGAAGCACTGAACAAGAGTATCGAGGAAGATACCCAGGCACTCGCAGCTGCTTCCAGGTCACATAGTCAAGTCCAAAGCCCAGCTCAGGTTGCCAGCCCAGCACTCTCCACTATGAGTGCCAATAACCCGTTCTTCCGCCGTCAAGGTAGCTCCTCCGAAGTTCCGAATTCCCCCTTTGCAACAACACCAGGGGCGAATCAACAAAACGAGCGTTCATTTGAGAATGTCTTTGGTCCGTCATTTGGTGGTGCTCCAATCACCAGTGACATTGCGCATACAAGCTCTAAGCAAGAGAGTGTTCGTTCGCCGTCAATCGGATCCGCGTCAGCTCTCCCAGTTCGGACACAGACAACGGGGGGAAGTGGATTTGGCTCACAATCATCTTCACCTCCTCCAACAGCCAATAGGGAACTTCCAATGGCCGCCGCTCCACCCCCACCACCAGAGTCGAGGCAGACCAGCTCTAGCTTCCTCCCTTTTGCATCGCATGATGACTCTGTGACATCATCTCGTCAAGTGTCTGCCCCCAACAGTAGATCTGGAGAAGGCTCTGGTGCCGATACTCCAACAAATTATATCGGTACAACTCCAACAGGTTCGTCGGTAGCGGGTCCAACTGAAACTACCAAAGCTGTGTCCCCCGGGCTTGAACGTAATTCCAACACTTCCCCGACCATACTCGAGCAGAAAGACTCTATTCCAGGGGCATTCCCAGGCGATTCGAATTCCACTATAGCAGCAACACCTACTGGCGAGAGTACTTTGAGTGATGCTACGACTGATCCGTTTGCCATGGTGAGGGCTCCAGAAAGAACAGGTACCGCAAAAGATGACTTTGACTCTGCATTCGCTGGCTTCGGAGGTGCTGCCAAGAAACAAGAACGCTCAAATACTGGCAACTCTTCCGCGTCTGGCTCAGCAGCTGCCACTGGATTCAATAAAGAGTTCCCACCAATCGCGGAGCTGGCGGATGACGAAGATAGTGACAGTAATAGTGAGAGTGGAGGTTTCGATGACGATTTTGCTCCGGCATCTCCTGGTCATTCCCGAAATATCAGCGGCTCACAGGCCCCCACTGCAACAGGCGTAAATGATGCTGCGACAGTGAGGCCCGCCGCGACAACACAGCTATCCTCTGCAGCTGGCATTGGTACTGATCCTCCGACGCCCAATGCCCAAGCTTCACCACCTGCATACAACAATACTGTTTCTTCTGTTGATCAGGCGCATGCGGAAGCACGACAATACACTGGGCTGCTTCCATCGCGCGATATTCCCAATTCCCCGACACCCCCAGAGCAAGCTTCGAGCCCTTTGCCGACTGGACAACCTCCTCTTGCGGGTCCCCAGGTCTCGTCTCAACCTGTAGCTCCATCTAAAATTCCCTTCGACGATGAGTTCGATGATTTCGATGGGCTTGAAGACGCTAAGGAGGGTGATGCTGATGACGATCTTGCAAACATCTCGGCTCACGAACGCTCTGGTCTGGATGAATTCAACCCGATGTTCGATAGTCCTCCAGCTTCCAAGGCTCAGGAACATACTAGTCAAGGGAACGGTTTCGCGGGTACCAGTAATGCTTTCGGAGACTTTACTCAATCACTAGCAACTAGCCAGCCAACAACTGCTGCTCCAGCGGCCGGCAATGACAACCAGGACTGGGATGCCATCTTCGCAGGTCTTGACGATCCGACTCCAGCACCATCAACAGAGGCATCAAAGCTCACTGAAGCTGCGAAACCCGTAGGTACTGGTAATACTACTATCGCGACCCCAGAGCGACCACCAATTGGTCGAGCCCTTACCGAGGCCGGTGTTCACGACGACCCCATCTTAAAAAATCTGACAGGCATGGGTTACCAAAGGAATGAAGCCCTCGCTGCGTTGGAGAAGTACGACTACAACTTGGAGCGGGTAGGTTCCTTATTATCGCATTAGAGATGATAGATTGGTTACTAAATTTTGATGCTAGGCTGCGAATTTCCTTGCCAGCCAGTCTTAGGTGGTGGGAATGGGGAAAGGGTCGGCGATGACTTGGAGATGTGCATAATTCATGTGTGATTTATATTTAGTGCGGCATACACAGCGAGCAATGTTCCACCTGTACTCACTACAGCGTCGTGTCTATTCGAAGCGTTTGTTAGCAAGGATGTCGTGACTTTGAAGTTGATTCAATTGAAATTGGAGCGTTATCTTGCCTGCCGTCCCTTCGCCTGCGCGCAACATGCTGTTTTGGTAACCTGCATCCTACATGTAGTATCACGCCCAGATTCTTCTTGCCTCAGTCTCTTGAACTTTTGATTGGGAGAAATCTCACACACCTGGGGCGCCACGGGAATTCGTGAGATGAAGCGCTTATCGGCATTGCAGTGAACGTCCCTCCAGACTCGAGCAAGGCATTCCCCACTCGAGCTGCGGGCCTCGCGCTCCTCCAAACCGTCATCGACGCCGGCGCAGGATCCCGACCCAAGCGGGGTAGCGCTCGTGCCGGAAACCACCCCTTTTCCTCGGCCGGGATCGCTACACCTTATTCGAGGTCCACCTGAACCGTCAACACAACACAACACAACACAACCCGCCTCGTGGCACCGCGCTGCTGGAGGTTTTTCTCACGGTGTGGGTACGAAGCTGGCTATGGTGCTCCACGTGAGATATGGTCATGTACCTAGGTGGTGTTTGTGTCGAGGGTAGAGAGTTGTTGGGAGTGGGATTGGGAGTGGGATTGGTTTGGCGCTGGCGTTGAGGCTTGATGTGAAGGGGCGGGTTAGGAGGCGGTTAGGAGGCTTAGGAGGCTTAGGAGGCTTAGGAAAGTGTGTTTGTCTAGGTGGAAGTTGTTGATGGTTTGCAGATATTTTTTATTTTATACCAAGAGGGCCCGTACAAGCTTGGAGAAAAGACTTTTTCTTCTGGAAAACGCAAGGAAAAACATTTGGTCATACCAGATACCTGGCTGTCAAGACCAATCTCTACCAGGACCGACTCGTAGAGATACGTCGGGAGACAGTAATTCTAATCGTACTTTGTGTCTTCATTTTGCTGAACATATTCAAAGAGGTATGACTTCTAAATATAAATCCAAAAAATCAGCACTCGAATGCATGAGATCTATCTTAACCCCCCACCCCCCCTTAAACCCCAATCTCCCAATGCAGCCGAAACCAACCAGGCTTCATGCAAGCCGTCTGATAACGCCTTGCTGTGTGTCCTATACCGAATCGCCTGATAGCCACCCGGCCAAGCCTATATCTGCTCATTTCTCTTCTCGTAGAAAGAAAGTAATCAGCCCTGATAGGCATCAGGTAAACAAAACAAAAAACCGCCACAACAGAACCATTGTGGATCTAATAGTCCCAGCATATATGATACAACAATCCATCCACATCTTCCTTCCTACTCTGAAAAATATTATTATGGAGATAGGAAAGAAAAAGTGGTTGTGAAGACCTCATCTTCGATCCCCGTCAACCTGCAGCCGGTAGGTATCCTGCAGTCCTGGGAATGCTTGGGCGAAAGCAGGTCCCAAGCTCCAGTTGTCCAGGCGTCGCAAGTGCCTCTCAAAAACAGGATTGATGACCAGATCCTCCCCTTCCACGCTACTCAG
Organism: Diplocarpon mali; assembly: GCA_024741835.1. Lineage (NCBI taxonomy): Eukaryota > Fungi > Ascomycota > Leotiomycetes > Helotiales > Drepanopezizaceae > Diplocarpon > Diplocarpon mali. The sequence goes on from JAENRP010000022.1 coordinate 80,558, forward strand.
CAGCGTATCGGTGGGCTCATACGGCCAGTTCACCGAAAGAGTCGTCGTGAAAGGGATGAAGAAGTTATCGAAGAGATAATCTCGAGGGTTGTAGTCACTGACGAGACGATCACGCATCTTGGGAAACGGGAGGTGGTCGATCCAAGCCGGGTGAGGGGTGAAGAGCTGGGAAGGCCGCGGGGTCGCCCATTCGGGGAGGCGATCGTAGTTTTCTTGGGTGGGTGAGATTTGCCAGCGCATGATGAGGAACATGATGTAGAGCACGGCTATCCGCTCGGGGAGCGTGGAGAGGTCCGGGAAGGTGGCGAGGATGTCCGTGAAGACTTTGGAGAGCGGGTGTGAGGTCGCGGCTCGTGCTGGGTTGAGGAGGGAAGAGACGCTCGGGTAGGCTGGACCGACGAGTTTTGGAGTCGCGACGCCCTCGGCTGCTTGCTGTTGGCGTTCCTGGAGAAACTCGAGCAGAATATTGTCGAGAGGGCACGTCGGGGGCCCGTTTCGAATCGGGGCTGCATGCCCGGTCATTTCTTGCCCTGCTCCTAGTGTTCCCGCATGGTACGCGCCATGGCTTCCGGTCGAGTTACTTCGATGGGGTATGGCTACATCTGGGCCACGAGGGATTTGCTGGAAGGCCGGATCAAGATTGCCATTGGTGCTGTTCGGGATTTTGTTGACTCTCTGGTTGACATCCAGCAAGAATTCCAGCCCCAGCCTTTCGGGTCCCATGTCCAAGTTATGTGCCATGTCGTGTTTCTGCTTCGACAGCTGGGCTTGCGCATTCAGTAGCTGGGAGTAGTTCCCCACCGGAGCACCAGGAGCCTGCCATGGCAACGCCGCTCCGGTGCCTGTGACTGGGGATGCCGAACCGTTCGGGGTCGAGGCGAAGGTCGAGGAACTCGGTCGGTTCGGAACGTACGGCTGGGCGACGGTGTTGTAGGTGAGAGCATCTGGAGCTGCGAGGTGGTTAGCAACAACCATCATCCATGGAGAGCCGGCGTGAAACAAGCCACGAACCATTCGGTCCCAGGATGGGCTGTATCAAGGCCAATACCGAGCCAAGTCTCTTCTTGATGTCTGCGTTCTCCGCCTCGACCTGCTCCTTCTGCCGGATAACATGCTGGAGCTCCTGGTACGGCTGCTGCGACGTCAACTCCCTGATCTTCTGCTCCAGATTCTCAATCTGATTCTTCGTTCGCTCGCGGATCGCTCGCTGGGCTTCCCGGTCGTTGGCCCGTTTCTTCGCCAGCTGATCGGGCGTGAGGTTCGCGACACCTCTCGAGCTGTTGCCGGCAGTCCTCCGCTTCTTACTCTGGTCCGAGGTCGACGGGTCTGCCGGTGAGGGCGCATCGCCGTCTTCAGAGAAGTCCCGCTTATGCTGCGGTGGTTGCTGCGAAGAGAGGCCTCCGTCGCCAGCAGCTGGCATGGCTGCGATGCGAGCACCCGTCCTGTGCGTGGGCCAGCCGTCTGCGACTTATTGCATGAGCAGCTTAACCCCCCGACAGAGAGAGTGGGAAACCGGTGGAACGTGAACGTCAAGCTCGTGCAGTTAATATGTTTTTCGCGGGCCGGGGAAAATGTCGGAGATATTCTCCTGCTTGGCTCGTGGAGTGTGAGATGATCCAGCCCGGTTCGAGCTCCGATTCTTCTTTTTGGGGGGGAGGGGGGGCCTGTCAGTGTCAGAACCGTGTGGCGGATCTGACTCAGGCCTGCAGGGAATTGTACCAGTCGGTCGGGTCGATAAACGAAACAAACAGACGGAGAAATCTCCGGTGCATTTTGGGGATTTTGGCGGGGCGAATGGAGAAGCTGAACATTGGCAAGATATGTTGGTGCTAATATTCATGGAGTTTGCAATTCCACCGGCGTCGAGAGAACATGATCTCGCTAACATACTATGCACGCATAATTCCACATCGTACTACTTACTATTTACTACTGCCTACAGTATGTAGCTTACCTCGCGGAACTAGTCAGAAACACGCATAGTACCTGTGCATGATGCAGATGCCATGCAAGTTAGCACCATGAGCACTGGTGAGCTGAGCCATACCGTGACATTCTCTTCCACGGTAGTCGATAGTACAAAGTGCCTGGGTTTGACGAAACAGAGGAGCAACTTGGAATTGAGAGGATCCGGGGAGACCATCTTTCTCCCCGAGCCAAGAGGCCTGATTTTGACTCATGACAGTTCTACATTTTACAACACATCAAAGGTATCTTCGCATCTTCTCGTACTTCTAGGCCACCATCCCTTCAAAGTTGTGACCCAAACCTCGCCACGGTACCCGTACGGACGGACAAGAACTTCTCGATCCGCTCAGCATGCTGCCCGTATCCTCAGTTTCTTGTTCACCCCCGGATTCTCTTCTTGCGGTGTTGGGGCTTCACTCCGACTGGGCTCTAGCTAAAGCCTCATGTATGTTGGCAGGGAACCTATATCGCAACTGGCTTGTGTAAGTCGTCAAGTCCATGTTCATCTGCTTCAGTTCGTCGATCATCGCCTGTCGGGTGCCTTCATTTCCACCGAATTGGCTGTTCAGTAGAAGAGATCGTTGGTTGTTGCAGCAGATAATCGACCACATCAGAAGATTGGGGACGTTCTGCGCGACAGGTTGGGGAAGCGACGTAAATTTCGTGGCAGAGCTGCGGATGATCGTGGCGTCTCCTCTGGCCTCGAGAGGGAGAATCGAGAGACTTCTCATGAGCTAGGAAACGATTAGCATGATACATGTGCGAGATCCGGGAGACACCGTACATCCAGAGCTTCCGGCCACATTGCGTTCTCCACCATGTTCTTGGCTTGGTACATTCTCTGCAATGTAGCACATGCTTGTTGGTTGACGATCTTGATCTTTGACCGGTACATTTGTTGGGCGTAGATATCAGACATCTTCTCCGCCAACACGAAAGGATCGTCAATTGACGTTAGGTTGGACTCGGTGCCTTGCATGTTCTGTGCATTGGTAGTAGAGCGAGTCTTCAGTGGATGTAGTTTCATCGATTCTTGACCGAGAGGGGTTGCAATGGCGTCGCTAAGGGCTCTGTTGATCGTTACGATGACATTGTCATACTCTCCTGCGAGGTGGTACAGCAACACGGCGTCAGTGGTGCGACCGCTGTCGTCTGCAACACTTGCAGCCTGCATCGTGATGGTTCGCATAAAGTCGCCCGCCTCCTGCAAGCCGATCAGTGCAACCCGATCCTCGATGAGACCATTGATACGTTGTCCGTCAGAACGCATGTCTCCCAGAAGGAGGGCGAATTCTCTGCTCTCGAGAACGAGCTCGCGTAAGCCTTCGTGGCATAGCATGACTTGGTTGGCTCCTGCCTGGCCAGGGAGGTCTTGGTTGAGGCAGATCAGAACAAGGTAGTCGACCGCGGCAGAAACATTCGCAGCTCTGAAGTCCCGAGTGTAGAATCCCACCGACCTACCAAAGCTAATTTGAGGCTGATTCCTGGTGGTCCGGCTCATCAGATCTTCCCCTCCGGCTGTCGGGTCTGAGACTCTGAGGAGACCATAGAAGTCCAAGGCGATGGCCAGGTGGACACCGTCGACGTAAGAATGAGTATACAGGTAGTGTACGGCTTCCTCAAACATGCCGAGTGAGACCTGTAGAAAGACGAAAGCTCCAAAAGAGCTTCCAATATCAGCACCACCAGCCTTGGAGAAGAATCGATTCCCAATCTCTCGGATGGTATCCTGCGCGGCGCTAAGGTCATAGACCTCGGTGGACATGGAATCGGAACGAGTTATCTCGCGAGCAAGGACGACTTGGATCCAGGCGAAGTCTTCGATTTCTTGCTTGATTCCCTCCAACGTCCGACTTCTGAGATCGCAGCGACCGATGATTTTGTAGCAAGCCATTCTGTATGGATCAATCGAGTTTTCTGGCGCAATTCGGAGACGCTGATGGTACTCGGCATTGATCCGAACTTGAAGGTCATCTCCGAGTCTCCTATCTTCATCTGTGGCGTAGGCGTGCATATAAGCCCCAAAACTGCGATCGATAGCTCTAAACGCAACTGCGTTAGTTCTGACATATTCGTCTGCCTCTGCAACATGACCACTTCTCAACAGGAAGTAAATAAGAGCCCAGACATAGTCTTCACCAAGAATCTGCAGGTCGTCATTGTTGCCAGCGAGGTTCTTTTTGATACCTTGCAATCGGACATATGCTTTGACTTTGTTGATGGTGTTGGGGATTCCACCAAGGTTGGCATCTCTGGGGTTTTTAGTGACCAAGTCTTCCATCTTCTCGAATGCCAATTTCTCCAGGCATCTAGCACCTCCACGAAGAACTCGTCTTCTGACATCGAGAGTAGCTGCGCTGGGGGTATCGCTGAGATAGGCTGATGCAAATTGTCGCTCCTTGGCCGTTCTGTTCTCCGAAAATGACTTTGCTTCCGGGTCTTCACCAACAATTGCCGACAAAGCTTTGTATGCCTTCACCAGATCGGGTCCGTGCTGGTCGCCGGACATATCGACAACATCTGCAAACTCCTTGGCGACCGGGAATGGGTATCTGGCCAGTCTGGCGTGATTTAAAAGTTGCACCTTTTCTGCATATTTGTTCTGCTTGTCGCGTTGGAAGCGATCATGTGAGCCAGAGGTGCTGACACCATTGGCCTCCATCTCCTTCTCGACGTCCGCGAAAAGCGCTTGCTGACCAGTGCCGATGGGACCAGCACTCCCGATCACTGATCTGTGCATGCTCGACCTCGCAAACATGCTCTCCCCATCAGTCCGAGATGCTGCAAGGCCAGCCGCCTTACTACGCCTGGAAGCTCCAAACCTCCCCGGCGGGGTACCAGGTGCAGCAGAAGAGTTTGTAAAGCGCCCTCGTCCACCAGGACCCGAACTCTCCTTCGGCTTGATACCGAAATGTTGATATATCTTCTTCTGTTGTGATCCCCATTCAACTGCAACATTCTCATCGAGGAAAGCCTCGAAATCCTGGATAGATCGTGAGATTCCATCCGAGATCATGTTCAAGGTCGACTGTGTCTGCAGCTTCTCCAGATATGACTCCACGTCCACATCATCCTCGTAGTCCGGCGCATCGGTACGTTCGGCCCTGGTGCTCGCCGCCGCAAAGAGGTTGAGGTCCCGCGCTGCTGCTCCTGGGTCGACACCGGAAGCCGCGAGCAGGTAATGAGCTCTGCCGTCGGCGAGGTCAGCCTTCTCTGCACCCAGGCGTTTGATGCGCTGCCGGATGTCTCCAAGGCCGAGCTGAAGCTGTGGGAGATCCTCAGAGATAGCTTCCGCGTGTGCTCTCTTCCGACTGCGCTCCAGGATCGCATCGAAGTAGGCGTTTTGACCGTTTTGCTGCGACGGTAGAGGTGCCGTCGTCGAGGCGGCAAGCCCAGCGGCTGGTTCAGGCTGTCCCAAGGCGCCGAACATGCTGTTGGCATTGCTTTGCTGTGTGCTGGTCCCAAGTCCCCCGAGTACGCCTCCGCCTGGTGGAGGTTGTGTTGTTGCTCCTCCCTGCCCCAATCCTCCAAAGAGACCTCCTCCGGTATTACTTGCTGATGGTGGCTGCGTACTACCACCGAGAGACAGGCTCCCGCCAAACAGTCCTCCGCCAGTCGTGCCCGTCGCTCCGGGTTGGGTCGTAGCGGTCGAGGATCCAATTCCTCCGAAAAGCCCACCGCCTAGAGACGAAGTGCCTCCAAACAGCCCACCGCCTGAAGCAGACGCTGCGGGCTTTGGAGGCCCAAAAAGACCGCCATTATCCGATTTCGCGGTACTGTTCGGGTTTCCAAACAGAGACGACATGATGCAATCGAAAGGAGCGGAAGTTGCAACGTCGCGCCAGCAGTACGCTCACACGAGCCCGGGTGTATTTGCGGTTGAAGCTTAGGATGCGACCTCTCGACAAACGCGTCTCTGCATATCCCGCGCGGCAGACGGCCTGCATGTGTTCAATGTTGCTGCCTGGACAAAATGGTTTCTGCCTGAGGCACATAATCCTCAGTGGATGCAAGTTGAAAGTGCGTAGTGATGAAAAGAATCTCAGGAATTGAGGCAGAGTTTGCTGATAATCCGGAGAGGTTGGAACGTCCGCGGAGATTTCGAATCTTTCTGAAGAACGACGGAAAAAAGGGCGCTTCTATTCTCGAGGGCAAAGTACTGAGCCAAATTAGCCGATCATTAGTTTAAAGTAAAAGAAAGGGGTAAAGTCAACAAAAGCTTTACTGGAGAACCAGGTTTTACTCGTAACTCGTTCATATTTTAATATCTACGAAAGATACCTAGACAGATAGGATCAAAACATTGTTCTTGCAAGTGACTCAGATATTTATCTTTGCAGCTCAGTATTTGCTATTTGGCAGCCTTTCAACATATTCGCGATTTAGTGTATCCAGAACCTCGAGGTTTCAGCTCAAAATTCGGAATTCAGAGGGGTATTGAAAGTCTGACGATACACGTCATTCGTCTATGGACACCCAAGCTCCAAGAACAGGAATAGACGTCTTCATCACTATATCACTATCGATGTATTCCATATCTACTGGCATATATGATTGCACGGAAATCTCGCAATATAATATTAAATCCTCGCTCTCCCTATTTGCTTACGCAAACCACCTAAACTCAGGTACCGAAGATCCACCTCTCAACAGATGCGTGGGCACATCCCAAATATCCAGTTTATGTCCTAGCTTCCTATCCCGCCGTTTACTTTCAAACACCATAGATACTCATAAAGCCCGCGATAAGAGCTCCAGTAGCGCCGAAAGCAGCCGTCGTAGCCGGATAGTGATATTTTTCGGCGCCGACTCTGGCGTGAAAATGTTGCTGGAGACGAGGCCTATGACGTTCGCCAGTGGCACGCCGACGGATGTGAGGACCACGCGACGGTCTTCGTGTGGCGTATTGTTGTTGAACCACGTAGAGAGGAGAACGGATGGCGCGGAGGTACCCCGGCATATCATGAAGGTGGCGAAGTAGGCTATTTTGGTGTAGTGCAGGAAATCGATTGTTGCGTAGATGATCACGCCGCAGAAGGTGAAGATGAATCCTAGGGTGATGAATGGGCCTCGGCGGTGAATGTAATCGGATCAGAATGCGAGGATCAGCAGCATGATTGCATCAGTGACGTTTGGAGCTACGGTATACAGGTTTGTCTTGACTTTGCTATACCCCAGACGAGCCACAATGTGAGGCAAGAAGAGCGAGACGGATTGCAGGAGAACTCCCGGAGGAGGTATGGCCACACCTCGAAAGCTGCTGCTGATCTGGAACACGCCAGATACGAGAAGCCTGGAGAACGCGTTCGCGATATTGCGTGCAGCATAGAAGATCGCTAAGCGTCGGGCCAATCCACTGCGTCGGTAGAAAGTAGTCAAGTATTGGATCACCCAAGGACAAGAATCCGGCTCGGAAATTCCTTGCCATTTGTTGGTGATTGCCTGATTCGTGATTGTAAGGAGCTCGTATACCTAGGAAGCATCGCAGAGCCATCATACCGCCAAAGGTCTTGGCTGCGACTGATAGGATCGTGAATGAACCATAACAAAACATGAGAATTGGCAGCACGACAGCCGGGCCACGCTTTTTACCCAGCATTGTCTGCAAGGTTTAGTGCTAGCCGCTCTACACAGGCAGTTGGAGAACCTGCAATAGGAGATGGGAAAAGAAGATAGGGTACGCAGAAAACGCTTCGTATGGTATGATACCGATTATTCTTGAGATTGAGGTCGTCTCCGAGCCCATCTGTCTTTACGTTTCCATTATTTCCCTGGTCAAAACATTAAACAGATAGATACATCACGGTCAGGATAGGCAGAAGTCTCTAGTCGAACCTGCGGCATAACACCCTTTCGGCATGATGGTTGACAACAGCAGCAGTCTCGATGTTGGTCGCAGTTTCAGACGATGGCTCATGATGAACAGGCTCGTCAGCTTTGTAGGTAGTCTTGACATCCTTGCCATCGAGAGACCCCGAGGCTGTCTACCGGACAGACATTCTGGGATGAAGATCGAGGCAGAAGCAGCCAATGCTATTGTAATTCAGAAAAGTGTCCGACAGAAATATGGGGCTAACCCAAGATCATCCAAGGCAGTGAGAGCGAGATGTAGAGGAATCGCCACACTCCTTCATATGCATACTCAGCTACACCAAACAGAGAGGAGTGGGGGATAGGAGGATATGGCGAACACGCAGATGGCCTCCCGCTCTCCGGCCAGAGGTCAGAAGGAAATAGAAGAGGAAACCTCGCAATTGGTGCGTCGCTTTCTTTGATTTTTGATGCGATATATGTGAAGACATGGAGTTGGATATAGATATGCCTAGGTACGCAGAGGAGAATGAATCGAGGAGTCGAGGTACCTGAGGTGGGTTCTCAATACGGACTAGCGCCTTGACCATGAGCCCTGGCAGTGGCCGGCCCTCGACAGGATAAACAAGACCCCTCCTCCCATCACGTGGCAGATCAGGCCATGGAATACGCCCATGAACCAGTACTTCTCTAGACAACTGCACCGATTTTTCGCAGTGTATCAGGCCTCCAGTGATACCAAGATTAATACATACTGCAGTGGTAGATGCGCTCACTCCTCCGTATTGAGTGGGCATTGGGGTGGCGGTGGCTACATGCCTTTATCGATAATTGGTCGAGGCTTGATGACGTAGGGGCGCGTGTGAAGGGGTACCAAGGTGGCAGAGGGAGGTAATCATGGTGTCGACTATTTATAGTCGATGATGGATTCGAAGCTACCACGTCTAAATGGCCATGAATCGAAAGAAAAGCCACGAGGGCTGTCTAGGTGCATAGCATGGAGAGAGTCTGGTATATGGAATATTGTTCTCTGCTAGCAGGGTGTGAATATGAAGACCGGTTGGCTCTACTCGTGTTGTAATCTTGTAACCCAGCTACCTAGCTGTAAGGATCCCACCAACCAATCCCCCGGCGCTGCCGAGGCTGGCCTGTTACGTAGGAGGGTCCTGGTGTCGGCATGCAGGTCATATGACCAACGGTCATGTGACCAGACACATGACAGGTGAGGCTTGGCAAATACTGTTTTTACCCGACGCTCTCGAGCAATAGCTTCGAAAGTAAGCTTTTACACACGACTACAGTACAAGGGTTTGGAAGAAGCTTCACCGGTGCGCACCATCACCTGATGTGATACCGACACCTGGCAAATCTCCGGTGCTGGAACTGTGTTCGAACACAGGTTGCAGCGAGCCAGCCCGGAGCAACATATACCGCAGTTCGAATATACAAGGATTGGAGATTAAGGCTTATGTAATCATACCTTGGATATATACTCCTGCAGCTCCAGAGAACTCGACATCTCTACCATTAGAATCTGCCAACCGCAGCGGCTTACGGTTATTCGTAAACAAGGTGCTCCGTACCAGTGAGTGGCGACACGCAGAAACGTCCGAATAGCGCGCAGGGTCTGGGCAGGAGTGGCGGGTTTTCAGATGACGCACAGCCGGGAGGCTGGTGTTCCAGTACGACAGGAGATCACGTGTGTATACGAACACGCACGAAGCAGCTTGATAATGTGGAAATGCCGAATAGCCTCACAGCCTTCCGCTTGTGCATTGGTGAACAGGGCGCAGGGGATCGAGGACAGCCGGCATGGCTGCTGCGTCAGGGCGAAGAAAGGCTACATGCCACTCGCGGCGTGAATAGCCTCTGGAGAATGGACCGTTCCGCGGTCCTTGATTGACTCTACGCCGTCAAGATTTGGTTTTTGGCTGGGCTATGCAGGTGGCGTTGGCGTTGGCGTTGACGTTGACATGGGCGTTGGGAGTTGGTGTTGGGAGTTGGTGTTGGAGTTGGTGTTGGAGTTGGCCTTGGAGTTTGGATTTGGCCTTGGATTTGGCCTTGGAGTTGGCCTTGGAGTTGGCCTTGGAGTTGGAGCTGCCATGGAGTTGCCTCTGGTGCTGAGATGGCTGTACTATGCTATCCTTACTCTTCTTCTATCCTCTCTCCTTGATCTTCTCTCCTCTCTCCGTTATCCTGGATGAAAAGACCCCACCCGACCCCATCCAAGCGTGCTACGACGGGAGTGGTCGATGAGATGTGAGGTCGGACGGAATAATCCCTCGATGCTGTTACTATATATACTCTCCACCTTGTTCTTAACATCAGCATGGTCAGCCTCTGCCAGGTATAGTAGGTCAGGTAAGCAAGCACAAGCCACATCCTGCTAGCTATTCATCGCCTCCCTTCTTTTTCCACCCTCTCCATCTCTCAACCGCTATTCCCCTCGTTACCATTTTCTCGTCCCCATTGTGTCCCTTCTCATCCAAAATGCTCGCTTGTAGGGGCTGGTTCACCTTGTCTCGTGCTCGTCAGGGCTTCTCGTCCAGAGGGTGAGGATCTTACGTGCCCATCAGCGACCGTCCCCCCCAGCTCAGGACGACAACGTTCCGGCCAGAAGTCGCTCGTGCCCTTTCATCATTCACTGACTGCTATGTAAACTCCGCCATCCTCCTCCGCCGCTCCCTCCTTCGTCCTTCGAGCTCTACCCTCACCTGCTGCCTTCGTCGCCCGGAGCAAAGCGTCATCGACTAACCTGTACCTTACTTATACCAAGCCTTGGGAGCCTCAGGGTTTCCTCCTCGTCTCTCCCCTCCAGCTGCCTTCCCAGACCGCAACCACGTCACCTCTTCATTGCTCCACGACCCATTCTTGAGCGCCTCTCCCTTCGACACCACGGATCTCCTCTGCACATACTATCAAACGGTCTGCGGCGCATCACAATGGCTCCTCAGGGACAGTAATAATAACGCGGCTTCGCTCCACAAACATCACCCAGTCGATTCTCCCCCGTCAACAAATCGAAAACCGCCCAACATGGTCGCGAAGACTTCGGCGAGACCACTACCACGCGCCTCACATTCTCATTCCAACTCCCAGTCACACCAAGGTTCGTCGAAAACCTCCTCTACGCCCTCGAACGCTCCTCCGAGAGGTGCTGCGTCAGTCGGACAGGCCTACCCCCCCGGTGCGGCACCCTTTCTACGATCGCCCGGCGTGCCGCATGAAGTCCGCACACCGAGTCCAAACTACTTCGGTCTCGTAGTTGACCCAGCCAGCGATCCTCGAGACTCGGCCGTTGGCCCCAAGGATAATTGGAGCCCTCCATCGTCCTCCATCCGCTCCTTTGGGGCAGCCACACCTCAGCATCTCCCCTTGGACGCGAATCCGGAATTCGCTGCGTTCAGGAGGCAGACGGATGGGAGTAATGTCTTCAGTCTCGGGCATGGGAACCTGTCGCATTTCGCCTCGGCGCCAGGGGCACACTTCGGTTCAAAGCCAGATCGAAGGCCGACAAGATCCGAGTCCCAAGAGAATCCCACTCCCAGGTCGAGACCTCAGCCTCGCTCTGGCAATCTGGTTTCGATGGACCTCGACGGACGCCCGTCGTCGAATGCCCCTTCATTCTTTGACCTCCCGCGCCAGCACTCGCCGCCTTCAATGACCGAGCCAAATGCAGCTGTGGAGCGTAACCTGCCATCCAAGTTGGATGATAGACATCCCCGGCTTTCTCTGCCCCAGAACAAAGCAGACCCACCTTCTCCACAGCTGAAGCTCACGCAGAAGGTACAGCATCAACGTGCGGAAACCCTCCCTTCATCTCTGGAAGACGGACCCATGTTCATCTCTCCGGCTCAGCTAAGGGATATGTTGGAGAATATTCCCCAGCCACAGTTTCTGTTGCTTGATCTGCGAGTCTTCCCCCAGTTTTCTCAGTCTCGAGTCAACGGCGCTCTTAATTTGTGTATACCTACCACTCTGCTGAAGAGACCATCTTTCAACCTACAGAAGCTGCAGGACACATTCACGGATGTGGGAGAGAAGGCTCGGTTCTCTCAATGGAAGAGTGCCCAGTACATAGTCGTGTACGATGCATTCTCTTCTGAAAGGAAGGACGCCATATCAGCGATCAACACTCTGAGGAAGTTCTCCAATGAGGGCTGGGAGGGAAATGCCTATATCGTAAGGGGGGGGTTCGCTGATATTTCCAGAAACTTTCCGGCATTGATTGATAATCGGTCCGGCCAGGAAATGCAGTCGTCCAAGATCAGTCTTTCCTTGGGGACCTCGGGGCCTGAGGTGGCACCTGTGGCCGGCGGCTGTGTCATGCCAGCCACGAAGAATGCCGCGAATCCATTCTTCAGTAATATTCGCCAAAATCAAGACTTGATCGGTGGCGTGGGGCAGATGGATGTGAAGATCCCAGAAGAGCTACAAGAAGACTTCCAGTCAATGATTCCCAGATGGCTTTCCCAGACTTGCGCGAAAGAGGATCACGGGAAGACGGTTGCGGACAAATTCTTACGATTGGAACTTGCGGAACAATCCAGAATGACGAAAGCGCTTTCTTCCGGGGTATCGTACGGTACGCCGCGCCTCGGCTCGCACGACGTCCAGATTGCGGGTCTCGAGAAGGGGAGCAAGAATCGGTACAACAACATTTGGCCATTCGAACATGCTCGTGTCAAGCTTCAGGGCCGTCCCGAAGGGGTTTGCGATTATGTAAACGCCAGTCATATCAAGTCTTCGCGGAGCAACAAGCAATACATTGCCTCCCAAGGTCCTCTGCCGGCCACTTTTGAGGTGAATTGATTCTACTTCTACCATCTGCCGCTCTCACTAATGTCCCCTAGGATTTCTGGACCGTCATCTGGGACCAAGACGTCCGAGTCATCGTCATGTTGACCGCTGAATCCGAGGGCGGCCAACTCAAATGTCATCCATACTGGTCAGACAGTGAGTACGGCTCTTTGAAGCTCAAGGTTTTGTCGGAGAAGAAGGTTTCATTGGAGCATAAGAAACAGCGTGCTCCAAAAGATTCGCGCGACTCTGGCCGACGTAGAGCATTCACGACCGCCGAACTTGTACCACCTCTCTCGCCTGCTGAAACTCCCTATGTTATCATTCGGAAGCTCGCCTTATCGCATGCCGCTCATCCATTCTCGCCTATGCGGGAAATTACTCAGGTACACTACTCATCATGGCCAGATTTCGGGGCCCCTGCGAGCCCCGGTCAACTCTTGGGCATAGTCGAACTCAGCAACATGGTCCAGAGGGCCTCGTGGTCGCGGACGGGTTCTCGCCCTGATGATCCAGAACCAGACGAGGCATCGAGGCCGATGCTCGTTCATTGCAGTGCTGGCTGTGGACGCACCGGGACTTTTTGCACCATCGATACTGTTATCGATATGCTGAAGCGTCAACGAAAAGAGGCGAGGAGCGGTGTTACTCCCATGGAAACTGGGTCGACTCGTGGCGACGATTACATGGGCTCTAAAGGCGTCAGTCGAGATTGGGTATTCGATGAAGACCTCGATCTTGTAGAGAAGACGGTTGAGGAATTCAGAGGGCAACGCCTGAGTATGGTACAGAGCCTTAGGCAGTACGTCTTGTGCTACGAAACCGTGTTGGAATGGCTCTCCCAGCAGTATTTCGGCAGTCGCGCTGGTCGAGATCGGAGCGGAAGTGAAGTTTGAGTGGATAGTCGAGACTTGCAAGCAGCAACAGCCCAGGTGTCCGAAGGCACGAATAGTGTCCGTGGAGAATATCAGCAAAAGAACGGCACAAAAAGAGGGGGGGGTGGGGGGCTCCTCATAACAAACCAGCCTCAGCAAATCGGCATAGCATTCAGCGTTGCATAGCATTAGGGGTATCGTAAATCACGAATGGCACGGGTCTCTAGGGTGGGAGATATCTGTGGCCGAATCATGATATTGAATTCTGAACTTGGCGGGTAAGCATAGCCCACAGCATGGTGTTTGCGGCTGTACGGGTATACAATGCATTGAGACGGTGTTTGGAGTTTGCCTTTCTGTTTTTGCTGTTTTATCCTCTTTTACGGTCTGGATAAGAAGTTCTGGAGAGCAGACTGTCCACTTGATGAATCGAACGGAAAGGCCGTACGTTATGCGATGGTGTGGTATAGCATGGTACGTGACAGTTGGAAGGTATGCTGGCTGAAGTTGTAATGCCCCAAGTCAGAGATGAGATGAGATAGGCACTAATGAAGAGACTGCCTATGAAACGACTCCTGCTAGTTTATCATCTATTATTTCTCATCACCAGGGTCCCGTGCGGTGAAGCGTGAGTATATAACCCAGTACTACCTTTCCACTTTGAAAGTTCTAGCCTTCTACTGATAATTAGAACAATGTCACAACGCTAAAATGATCGAAGATGCTATACTATAACCCATGCATTCTAGATCTCCCTTGGGTTCCTTTGGCTTGCTACTTTGTAAACTACTAGCCTTGTATCTTGGTGCAAGCTTAGAAAGTCCTTTTTCAACCACTGTTTTTCCCTTTCAATATGCCATATCGGTCCTAACCTACATAGCCTAAGCGAGAAACCCTCTAGTTGTATCAAGTGTAAGGAGCAACTAGTAAAAAAACCCCGCGCATTAAATTTCCAGCCCAACATACCTACAGCGGGCCTTGTTTTCTTAGCTAGGACTCTAACCTATATCTTAGTTGATAGTCATTATCTTTGAGTCCTAGGCAAGTACATGTTTGAACAAATGCCTAGAGAAACAGCCTCGCCTTGGGCTCTCTTGGGATACACCCCCTCTCCTAAGAGCGGCTGCTTATTTGACTATGCCACACGCCTTGGTCTTCGGCAGCGGCTGTTAATCATAACCCTCCGGCTCGCCTTTGGGTCTCGAGAAAAGAATCGAACTGGGTTCTTCCATCTCTTTCTTTTTCTTGTGTCCTATAACCTGCCTTGTTGCCCTTTATGTCTACTGCCAAGCCTATCGTTTAAGTGTAGGAACGTGTTTGAGTGGTTCTAGAGCATACAAGCCGAGGCCGCAAGTAGAGGGTGTTTATAAGGGAGGCAGTAAAGGTTTTTCCTTTCGAAGCTTTTCAAGTCTTGAGCTTTACTCGGATCGGGGTTGGTGAGTCATGACTGATAGGACTTGGCATTAGCTCTGCAGACTCCTTGGGAGGAATGTAAAGAATCTGCAGATTCGTAAGAGACATCGCGTGCAGGTGTTGAGTCGTCTCCTTTTCAACCTCTTCAGACTTGTTAAGGTAAGAGCGATCTTTTATTCGTTTCACGACGAGTAAGAGTCTTTTTCTGTGTTTTTCGGATATGGAATCGATCTATATTAACCCTGGTACCGAAGCATAAGTCGGTATTCTCTTGTTGTGATGCCAAGGCTGATTCTTCCAACCCGTGGAGGATATTCGCCGAATTCAAGAGAGCAATAGGTATTTGCCTAGTGTGCTGAATTGCGCACGTGGATACAAGAGCACTGTAGTGGACTCCGAGC
Organism: Diplocarpon mali; assembly: GCA_024741835.1. Classification (NCBI taxonomy): domain Eukaryota; kingdom Fungi; phylum Ascomycota; class Leotiomycetes; order Helotiales; family Drepanopezizaceae; genus Diplocarpon; species Diplocarpon mali. The sequence continues at coordinate 95,826 of JAENRP010000022.1, forward strand.
ATAGCCATTCATCAGTATAATCTTCCAAGCAGGTCGTATCAAAACGAACCGAGAATTGAAAAGAACGGAATCAATACGTAAATACAGACAAGGACGTATACTATTCAAGGTCCTACAGCGATCCCAACATCGTTTGTACTGGCGTGAAAACACGATTTGGCTGATCCCTAACATCCGGTCACAGTAGCACTCGTGTGCGTTCGGTGCTTGGACGCGTGAGCATTCCATTCCCGCATGCCCCTTTCAGCCGGAAAGCGAAAGGGGAGACGGATGAAGAGCATCCTGCCACTTGGATGATACAGGCGCCCATCTCCTGTGATCTCACGAGACCCGCTGTTCTACTCGCAACGTGCGCTACCCTAACGCCCCAGGGGGCGGACCGTCAATGACTGGGAGAGGGTTTCGGGTCCTCGCTTTCTGTGGTGTCGGCTTTGTCGAGGGGCCGAGAAGTCGAGAGGGAGAGGACACATAGCGAGCAGGACTAGGTGTAATGTCCGGCTTCTCGCTTGGGTAATGCTGTAGCAGTGGTGTCGAGACTCCGGTTCCGTTTTAGGGGAGAGGGAGATAGTGGGTAGGTGGAGAGGGAAGTACGACAATGGTGAGATTGCATGTGTGGTGTGCTGTGCCTCGAGTTTGTAGGGCATTGACCTGGCCGGCGAGGAAAAGTCCACGGCTGGAAAGGGGGGATGCGAATCCGCGAGAGATCTTTTGGAATCTCGAATTCCGGCTCGTACATCTGCCCCATCGGCGAGATAGCCGCCCCTCACTTTTCCAGCAGAGGGTCAACGGGGATCTAACAGGTACAAGGAGCCCCGTTCGCAGGAGAAGAGGAATGAATACAGGCCGGCGTAGGTAGAGGTATGAAAACCCTCCGCAATTCCCGCTAAGCGACCGCAGCTTGTTTACTTGCCCCAGTTACTTCCTGCCCCGCTTTCATCAATCTCTTGAAAGATTCCCACTCCGCGAGGAAACTACTGCGAGACACGTACGTAAGTGGCATTCCTGGTTCCTGTATGTATGTTAATCGTATGTCTGCTGGAGATCCTGGAGACGACGCCATTGACGCAAGATAATCCTCGCTTGGGCGTCACGGGATAGTGCAATTCTTCAAACCACGACTTCCGCTATTCGTGGCAACGGCAATTTCAATTTTTGGTTTTGAGCCGAAATCGCACAGACGTATAGGTTATGTATAAGACACCGAAGAAAATCTGGCTCGGTGGAGGACCTTTTTTGGGGTGGGAAGTCAAGCCAGTCAGTGCTGCCCATTTTACGAAAGACAACAACGTGTAAGCTTGCCTGACCCCAAGAATTTGCAAACTTCCTCAGCAAGAGAGGATTCCCATCTACCCCAGGAATAACTAGACCCTAAGATGTCAGAGGACATGTGCGGCTCCATTGTTGGTACACTTTATACAATTTAGAAGCACCGTCCCCAGTAGCCGTTTTACCAACCGCCTGGAAATCCTGACCCGTGCCCATAAATAGATTGCCCAGAACGCCGTGCTGTTGCCTCCCAAGCCTATTGACAGTCATCTCAGCCCGCTACCTGCTCATTGCCATCGTCAGCCCGAGTCCTCAAGACCACATTTCCTGTCTTATGTAAACACTATTCTATCCCTTCTGAATGAATTGAAAAAGAACATGCTTTGCCCTCTCCCGTACATTCAACTCGGGATCTTGCTGCAGCATCTCGATTTTGGCTAGGAAGCCAAGTTTCTCCAGCTCGCTGACGCGCTGTGCACAAGCCCCTCCGTCATGGTGGTCGTCCACCCATGTGAGATTGGTGGCCAGCCAACAAACGGCAAGTCGAACCTCGATGTTTGGGTGGTTGAACTGTGGGACAAACAGCTTTAGCAGCTCCGTCTGTGCTATGATCAACTGTCGATGGCGAGGAATGCTCGCGGCCATGTGGACAAGAATGTAGCAAACGGCAATAATGATCTGTGGTTGAGGAGGAAGAATTTTACGCTCAGTGTTGGAAGAGCCGCGAATGTATGGGTTGATCAGCTTTGGCTTGAGCTTCGAAGCAAGAATGTCGAAAACTCTGTCCTGGCCCAGAGCGTCAAACAGGAAGTCTATCATCTCTGTGGTCTCAGCAGTTCCCCCCTGGCCGCCGCCTCCGATGAGATTTCGAATGAAATCTAAACCCTGCTCTTGCACAGCGATATCGTCTTTTCGTGCTCTCCTGGCTGGGTTGGTTTCGGCTTCTCGCAGAGCTGCAAGCCGAGACTCAGCCTGCTGAACAGATTTACTCCGGCTGCTAGGCCTCGAGTTGGGACGGACATGGCAGCCCGCAAACGCCGCATCTACTTGCTCCTCAAATTGATCCATCGTTACGTCCTCGTCCATTCTATCGCTCCCAGGGCTCTCCGTTTCTTTCCTCTCTCTCGAACTGAGTAGTGCCTCATCTTCGGTATCATCGCAGATCAGGTGCACCAGCCAGCCTTGTCCTAGCTCTTCCAGACACTGCCTCTTCATATCATTGTTCACACCATGCACGAAATGCTTCAGGGCCCAGAGAGCATTTAGACGTAGCTTCGCATTCATGGAGTGGGCGTGCTCGCAGAGGATCTTCAGAACACCTGCTTCCGACATAGGCTTGCAGTCTGTTAGCTAGTGATTACATTTATCTAGAGTCAATCAATCGAAACTGACCTCGCGCATCGGGCTAACATCAGTAAGCAGATTACAGATGGTGGCTGTTGCAGCAATTTGCACTTCAATATTCGGATTTTGAAGAAGACGGAAAATGGGATCAGCTACCCCGTTGTCTATCAAAGTAGTCCGGAGGACACTGACTGAGCGAGACAGGGCGCGAACAGCACCGCAAGCGGCGATGAGTACCTCCACGGGATTCGTGCCATATTCCCCCTTGACTTCTATGTCGCCAAATTCTTCATTTGACTTTTCAGGCTTCCTCTTAGCCTTCGCGGAAGGCTTGCGAGGATTGATGCTCATCGAGGATACTATATAGGGCATTATGCCTTGATCTATGATAGCCTTCCTATACTCGTCTTTAAAAGGCACAAGTGCTGCGATGGCCTTCAATACACTCTCTCGAACATTGATTCTATGAAGCAAAAGAGGGTTCAGGCCCTCGCAGCTTGGCCGTGACGATTGAGCATTCACAACATCTCCGTTGTGGTCTTCATTGGGAGACCAGGAGCGAGAGCCAACGGACTCCAAGACCGGATCGTAGGAAACCTTCAGCAACTTGGAGAGCTTGTTGACTACACCGGCATCAAAGGCTGCCTTTTGCAGATATTCGCTGTCAGTGATGAGCATAGCAAGAATTGCAGGAGCTCGTTCCTTTACTGTTCGATTCAGTGATATGACCTCTTCGTCCTCAAGGATATCGTTGCCAGCTAACGGAAGATGATCTTCGCCAAGCATTTGAACCAAGAGAGGTATCACCAGTAACCCAAGAGCAGTTTCCCTAGTCTTGTTAGTCAGGCCAGCCCGATATAGAACGGTCAAGACTGAAGCAGCCACCAGCCGCTCCAACCCAGCCCGTGACTTGAGCAGGAGGATGAGATAGGCAATGAGAGGGCTTTCAGGCTCTTCTGAGTCCACCGCTGATAGCCCGTGAGTTGCCAACCCAGAATCTAGGCTCGAAGATTCCCAGCTTGGAAGGGCAGAGGCATTATTTTTGGACCCTGAACGCCCGTTCAGAGGCAGATCTTGGCTCGAGTTGGAGGTTCCAAGTGGGGGAAATGCGGAGGCTTGGGCGCTCGTGTTCTTCGGTTGTTGCAGAGGGAAAAATGGAAGCAGGTAGTCCACTGCATTGAGCTGACTCTGACGTACGCTCAGGCCTGCAGCATTGAATGTATTCCAAGCTGCGCGAGCATTATGGCTAGCACCGAGCTCAAATGGTTGGGCCAGCGGAAAGATTGCCAAAATGGATGGAGAATAGAGCAACTGTGATGCCCTGTACTTGGAGTTAACAATGATAACTGCAATAGCCTCCAAAATGACAGAAAGCTTGGCATTTGGTGGAGCTGCCTCCGGAAAGAACTCCTGTAGACCCTCTTTTTGAGAGTGGATCTCTGCACCAGGTATTACAAGTCCTTCAGCCACAACGAAGCTTGCTAGTTTAGTAGCAAGGGCGTCGAGAACCCCATTGTTGGCGAGACTTTGTTGATGGCGCTCCTCCCGGCATAGTCGACTTATTAGAGACGCCGCAATTGTGATCTGGGTCTGAACAAGCGACGATGGAGAAGACTGCGATAGTATTCGGTAAAGAGAATTCAAGTTCTGGCGAGAGAAAAGACCCTCCGCTATTGTACTTGTATTGAAACTGTGTGTATGGGAAGCACGAGCCGCCGAATCTGCAAGGTTCGATAAGGCGCGGAGAGAGGCCAGTACCAGCTGAGAGGAATTACTCGATGGGCAAAGGTTGGAGAGTATTGCTGGCAAAGAAGAGGCAGACGCCAGAGGCGCAAGAAATGGCGGGCCACCTGTAGAAAGTTAGCATGGAGCCTCCGAGAAAGTGAAATAGTCAATACCCATGGCAACACTTGCAAGAACCTGTAGCCCTTGCAATCTCAGCAGCTCCTCCTCAAGTAACGGCCTTGATGTAAAGATATGGTCGTTTGCTTTCCCATCCTGCCTGTTTCCTTTCTGGTTAAAGGTCAAGCGGACCAGAGGCTCCAATATGCCCTCTCTCACAGCTGATTCCTTCTTCGACGGATGCCCAACTATGTCATTCTTCAAAGCCCTCAACAAGACTATCTGCTCCGCTGGGGTTCTTGCATTTTGAATCTGTGCAACCATGGGCTGTCTGGCCATGACGAAGGCGTTATTGATGTGCAGACTTGCTTCACACAAGCAAGCATTCGGGTTCGGAGATCGGCGGGAGTTGTAAAAGTGGCAACAACAAGAGGGTGCCTGAGATGTGCCAAAAACCCTGCGGATGGCACAATATAAATCCTTGGTATGTATGCTTGAAAATGAGATGGCGTGCAAAGATGCAGGACACAGAGTAACTAGAGTCGATCTCAAGGTGTAGACTTTCGGCTACAAATGCATTCATCTGTCAGCCTTGTCAACAACAGGGGAACAGCATTGGCATTGACAGCACGAGGCATAACATACTTCACTTTACCACGCTCCTAAAAACTCTTAATGGGCCAGATATGTAGATTCGCTCAAGCAGATGTGGCGGATCCGGGTCCTCGAATCACTCAGCCTACTGTATCTACATAGGTACATACCAGGAGCATCGAGCCAGAGCGAGCGAGTAAATTTTCTTGTTCAGCGCTACCCTTGGCCACTTCTCCCTGATCAAAGAATCTGATCCGCCAACAACATTTTGTATCAGATATTGCAAAGCCAAAGTATCTCTTCTCTTCGTTTCTATCTGCTCTGCCCGCAAAGACAGGATTATCGAGAGGACGCCCATCAGACAGGCTTATCCTATCCCATACCCCACTCTCGCCGCTTCGAGTTGGGGCAGGTTCAACTAAATACAAGTCAATTCAGTTGCGCTGGTGGATCCCAGATGCCGGGCCTACGATGAGTTCCTTCTCAAGACCATGTTGAAGCCATTGCCACAACACAGAGAGTCTCCAGCCTCTTCGCCTATTTTTCATTATGCGCCTTCATCGAATTCACTGCCATCGTCACCTCTGTCAAGAAGGAACTCAAAGTCCAAAGCCTCTTTCACATATCGAACTCTATCACAACGAGCGCATGTGCAATATGTTGACGCTGGCACCCAGTGGAGTCCCATCATGAACTCGACGTCAGAGGAGTCGGTTGATCAACCTAAACCTGTGAAGACTGAGCTGCAGGACGAGGAGATCACTTCATCTGTTGTCCGCACATCAGCGCCGTCCTCCCCGACAAAACCTGCTTTGCAACCTGAATCTCCTGGATTGAAGCGGCGACAGTCTCAAGGCACTGGCTCCTCGATACCTGTTACCACTCAGACGATCCGCACAAAACGGCCCCGGTCAGATCAGGAACCCAAGGTTCTGCCTCTCAAATATGAATTATGCGCCGTGGAGGATGTAGTTATTCTCATAGCAAATATGATACAAGAGCTCATACAGCAAAACGATACACTTCCACTTCGCAACGGAGTACTCACCAGGTTCCACTCAAGGTCAGAGGCCTTCGAATGTAAATGAAAACAGCGTACTGACGAACTTGCAGAACCCCACCTGGAATATCCGTGCTTGATTATCTACAGCGGCTTGCGAAGCATGCAACCCTGACGCCTCCTCTACTTCTCTCCATGGTCTACTACATCGATCGGCTTTGCCTACTATACCCGGCTTTCACAGTGACAACACTCACTGTTCATCGATTTCTAATAACGGCAGCAACTGTGGCTGCGAAGGGTTTGTCAGATTCGTTCTGGAATAATGCTACATATGCCAGAGTGGGAGGCATTAAGCTTGCAGAATTAGGGATGCTAGAACTGGATTTTTTGTACCGGGTCGATTGGAGAATCGTCCCGAATCCCGAGGCTCTTGTGGAATACTATCATGGGTTAGTCGAGCGCTCTGCAGGTTATGTCATAGAGAGCGAATCGAGCTCTACAGACGAGGATGGCGAAGAAGATGACGACAGTAACGACCCAGAGATTTCCAGTCCAGAAGATAAAGCCGAGGCTCCGACGGAGAATACGACAGATACGAAATGGAAAGCATGGATGGATGATGTTTCAACGAAGAAAGATGGAGCTGGCGAGGCACAGTTTCCATGAGCAATAGGTCGAGGTTGATACCCACTTCATTTTCTTGGCATTTCTGTAGGGGAGAGGCGTAACGGCTGGCAAATATGGATTGTGGATACTTTCGAGGATACCCAAGAAGTTTTAGCAATCGTATGGGCTCCAAGATCATGGTTGAAACGAGGGTTGAACCAGGGTACACCAGGACGGTTGGTCTTGTTCAATGGCACATTGTTGTAGAAAAAAATTGGTTCATGCTTATGATTCAGATGATACCAATGAAGTTTTCAGAAAACAGACCAGTATCTGCAGTGATAAATTTTGCCTGTTTTTAGGTTTTTCATCAGGTACTCGCGAGAATACGTGTAGCTCAGCCTTGCGAAAGCCTGAAAGTCGATTCGAAAATCTGACGAGGCCTCGACCGGACGTCGCCAAATCAACAATTGTCCAATTATCACCTTTCTCAATCAAATTACTTCAAAATGAGGATCCTCGCCGCAATCGCCGCTTTATGCGGCTTAGTATTGTCTGTAGCGGCTGAATCTGAGTTGATAGGCAGCACAGCCGTCTACATTCAGCCTCTCACCTCTTCATCCTCCCCCCTCCAACTCGCCGAGATCAAGTTCAATCCCTCCACTTTCTCTTCTGAGATTCTCTCTTACGAATCCCCGGAACTTCCTGAGAACTCCAAGCTTCTGCGAGTCGGCATCTATGACCCCTCTACCGCGACGTGGAAGTCCTCGACTTCGACAACCTCCGCAGAGAACTTCGCGAAGGGCTATTCGCCCACGATAGTCCTGAATTTGGATACGCAGGGTGCTATGATTGGTGTTAGCTGTAAAAGCAGCTTGATCGATGCCGGGCAGACGAGGGATTTCGGACCCAGGGTTAAGGTTGTGGGTATGAGGGAGGGGAAGAAGCCGGAGCTGAATAGGCCGGTGGTGTTGAGTCCTGAGGGAAAGATTGCTGAGCCAGAAGTTGAGAAGACATTATTTCAGCGGTTCTGGTGGGGTATGTATTCTCTCTATTCAGTTGCTTTGGGGTTTATTAGCGAGAAGTCTACTAACGAGAGAGATAGTTGGTCTGGCTGTCTTAATGTTACTTATGACTGCTGGAGGTGGAGGGGAATAGGTATGGACTTGTATTCTATGAGTCGTAATGAATAGTAAACAGTAACGGGTCAGTTTCTGCAAGTGTTGATAGTGCCTACTATCTGCGAGCTCAGATGACAGTCATTACGTACACTGTATTAGACCTGGTCAGTTGTCATTTTCATATTATGCATTTTTTTTACGAACAGGCTACCCTTCAAACGCGTGTAGGCTATATCACTCTAATATAGACTGTCAAAACATGATCTGTCTTGCCATACGCTGCTCCCATTGGGTTGACCACTTTTCATTTCTGTCTTGCCTTGCAGTACAGTCAGTTCTCCGCGCATGGAAAGCTTCAAGGCACATGAAGTTAAGAAATTGCCCAGGCAGGAGAGGTCTCTATCTTGTTGGCGAGACATAATGGAGCACTTTCCCTTTGTACTCCTCTTCCTCGGATTCAACAGTTCTGTCAACAATTGCTATTGATGCCTTCAGTCCTCAGCTTGGCTTTTGATATATAAAATTCAGTGATACGATCGCAAGGAGAAGTACAGTGCACCATTCTCCCAAGCAGGTTAAATTCTCTCACAGTTTTTTGTTGATTGTGTTCGAGAAAATAACAGATCGAAAGACTGAGCCATGTCTTCAGAAGAAGGGACATTTAAGCTGTACGTACCTTCCTCAGCTGAAACTTTGATATCACTACCAATACAGAAGCCTCTTTTCCTTGCTCTACCACGAGCAGCATCTCTACCAAGGGCTACCAAAATTTCTCAGTATAGTATACTCGGAAAAAACCAATATCATTCGCTCTCATTGCTCTCTCAACGTACTGCCCTCTCCATATTACTTGAGTCCAGGCATCGAGATTCCCTTCTGCCGTCCTAGTCTTTTTCAGTAAGCTCACCAGCTATTCTCGAGATGTTTACTGATCTGAAGACCGTAGACGTGATTGGAACATGGATGCCGCTGTCACAGCGTTCAATGCGCTGACACGAGTGCCAGAGCTGCCTGAAATACAGATTGGAACGGTTAAAATAGAGCCGGGTCTAAACCAAGTAAGTTGCCAAAGTGTTCTGCTACATATGATTTTCAATTCTTGTAGATTGGACCTGAACCCAAAGACACAAGTTCTGAGCTTAGCATGCATTACAGTGGCACTTCTCTCTCCGTACTTTAGGCGCTTGCGAACCACCTGTTACTATGCTTCTCCTCACACACTCCGCGAGTCAGCTCGTACACGCACAATTATTACTACCAAATTCTCAAGAGTCGGCAACAACAGCCTCGTCCTCCGGCTCCAGCAAGGCAGAGTTGGCTATCGACCTTCTTTTGAGTTCTTTTATTGGCGGACTTTACGTCAGTACTAGTACGTTAGCTCTGCTACCATCACACGACATACCTCGCGATAAAATCCGAAACATGGAGATTCTCTTTACACACTATGCTAAAATTTTTAGTAGAAGGAGGGCATATGGAGCTTGAGTCGAAGTTCCTTTGGCTTCCAAAAGTTGCTCCTTGGTCTTGGAGCTGTGACAACGAGATGCATGCGGTAGATATTGCAGGGAAGCTGAAGGCATTAGGGATAATCGATGCATTGTGTGCCATACAGGTTGAGTCTCCCGAAGATGCTGAGTTCTCTCGGCGTACTTGGCTTACAATGTCGGATCGCATGATCTGGGCCGTATGTACACATCCTTTCCATGCATTTGCTGTACGGCTGCTCTGTGTCTCGCAAGCCGGTATTCTACGGATCAACGCCAACTTTCAAGTAGTGGCTGCAGAAGCAAGAGGATCCAACGATTGGGTTGCAAAGACCAACAACAATTTCTCGAACTCAACTTTCAAGACCCCAATCATTTGTTTTCATGGGCTCTGAAAGGACATGGGCTCGACGCCGGCTCATTGAATACTCGTTCCGCCGGACATGATCATCTTGAACTGGTATGGTGAGTGGGTGTTTATGGGCAGGAATGTCACCATGGGAGCACCGTCAGGCGAATGATGCCCTGCAAGATCATTTCGGGATGGTGTTTTCTCATTGTGAAGAGTGAAATTCGGCGGCTTCCAACATTTCACGTGTAGCGTCTCTTTCTTTTAGCAAACTACTTCCATTGCTGGCCATAAGAGATGTGCTTCCTCAGGCAGCCCCCAGAAACCCATTTAGTTGTTAAGCAATAGTCAAATCTTGAGTTATCTTGTTAGAGCAAAAAAGGAGTGCTATTGTATACACATTTAACTTTGACAGTTCAGTCGGAGAGAACATTCATTATTGAAGGAACTTGAGCTAATACGAAATGTGACACGGGGAGCGGTGGGAATAAAACCAAGCAAGAGCAAGTCTGGTAAGGTAATTAATCTTTTCTTTTCCCCCGACGGGTCGCTTACCCAGCTTGCGCTAGTGATCACGCGTGTCCTGCTACGCGTGTATTGCATCCAATCCAATCGCATTTTGCATCTTTACTTTCCATCACAAGCAAACTAAACTCTCATCTCAAAACCAGATACTAAAATGGCAGACCAATCTGCGCCTGCGAACACTGCCGCCGCTGACAAGGGCAAGGGCAAGGGAGCCGCTGAGCCTGAAGAGCACGATGGCATGGATGTTGATAGCTCCAGCGATGAGGATGCTGATGAGGTTGTTGATGAGGTGATTCTCTGCTCTGCTTAGGATAAAGTGCATATTTCGCTAACACATCTAGCAGAACGAGGCTGGTAGGTACATCTAATCCCCCCCGCACCGTGTTCGCGCCCTGACATCAACACAGCTGAAGAGAATGACGAGGATAACATGGAAACCATCGACCCAGGAAACATCATTCCCTCTGGTCGCCGTACTCGCGGAGTCAAGATTGACTTCGCGAAGGCCGACAAGGAGATGGGTCCTGAGAACGACGAGGATGACTTGGACGACGATTTCAATGCCCCCGAATCGGACGCGGAGATGAAGGACCAACAAAAGTAAAGGCTATCCTCTCGACGGAAAAACTGAGCTGGTTTCTGTGAGCTGAATCTGCCGGGCTTGCGACTATTGCAGCAGCAACTCAACAACCTTCTCGTTTGCACCTCTGCTCCCAGTTCAGTCATGGCGCCTGCTCGTTATCAATTTCGACTGGATATTTTTCTTCCACCTTTGTACGCGTGAATAGACGGCACACGTCATTCAACAAAAGTCTCTCTCTTTCTTTCTCACTGCATTACGAGGGCAAATGATATGATGATTGGGGGTAGATCCTGCAGGACATACATAAGGACAGTATGGGCTAGGATAGGGTTATCTTGAGCATGCATCTTTTGTATCATTCTCTAATCATAAGGGAATTGAGCAGTTAGGTGCGCACACTTAGTTCTTCTCGACCTGGAGAGCCTGAGACCGACAGACAGCTGTCGTCTGACTTATGCGGTGTTTCAGCTGTGCTACGATACCAGCTATCCCAGTTGACTTTACTTGAGACTGTTGCACTCGAAATATCCTGAAGCCGGTTATAAATCGATAGGTGCTTACCTTCTCTTGCTTCATCTCTGTGCGACCTACATTGAGCATAGTGACAATAACCCCCTTGTACTCGACTTATAAAAAGCCATTCGTCCCCTTTCAATTCCGACTCCTATACCCCCCTCACAAAACCCATACAAAGAAGCTTGATGCCCCTTGGCGCCGTCGCCGAATCCACAACCAGAAAGACTATCGTCGACCAAAGGAAAACCGTGGTGGAACACTTCTCCATCGTGACTGGGCTGCCAGGAAACCGAACACATCTCCCAACTCTTTCTTACCCAACTCACGCGCCAGTGCCTGCATCAAAACTAGAACCTCATCGAAACGAGGCTGTGGTGTTTGGAGTGCAACGAAATAATGGCCTCCAGGTAAGTCGATGGTGTTCTTTGCTGTTTTTTCTACAATGCATTCTTGTTGCCCCTTCTGGCGCCGTGAAGGAGCTTGACATTGGGATTTTCATCGCGCCTCGCTGCAGTTTCACTTCCCCCATTTCTCTTGCCCTCTGAAATCTAATTGCGCTCTGCTCTGCTTTACTCTTCGCTGTATAAAGTTCCACCGTCTATGATTGAATGGCAGTGGCTGACCCGTGCTCCACAGCAGATTCGGCCCCTCGTCTCTCCATCAGCGCGACCCGCGGAGCGCACTCTTCGAGGGGTATAACGGCGGCCCTGCGGCTGCACCGAATAGCGCGAGGAACGAGAGTGCTAGCCCGAATCGATATGCGGGGGGCTACGGGTATGGAGGCCCTGTGAATGGGAGCGGGACTGGAGGAGGCCTCGGGGTGGAGAGTCCGGGGTATAGGCCTGCGACGCCGAATAAGAGGTCTGTGGAAGTTCTACTCGTGAATCTTGAGGCGAGGGGAGGGGGAAGGGGAAGAAAGGAGGGGAGAGGCAAAGAGAGGAGTTTTGAGATTGGATGGGATGGGGAGGAGACGATAGGGGATGGAGATGGCGGGAAGAAAGGGAGGCATTGGAGAGACTTTGCTGATGAGCGTGATTCGCAGAGGCCAGTACAGCGACGCCGTGCTCAACGAACTCGAGAGCCAGAATGACGGGCAGGTAGAGGGCATATTGGGCAAAGTGCGGCTCCTGAAAGACGTACGCGCCCTCTCCCTCTCCCCCTCTCACACCTCAGCCATGGCTGACGTCCAGTACAGATGACAGTAGCAATCGGCGACGAGATCCGCGATTCCAGCGCCCTGGCCGAGAAGATGAACGACTCCTTCGACGGCACCAGAGTCAGGCTGCGCGGCACCATGAACCGGATGCTGGTCATGGCTGAGCGGACGGGTGTTGGGTGGAAGGTATGGTTGGCATTCTTCGCGGCCGTGAGCTTCTTGTTCTTTTGGGTGTGGATATGAGGGCTTCTGTGCGGCGCCTTACATCAGGGCGGTGGAGGCCGTGACGGAGGAGAGAGGGAGTCTTGTGGGACAAGGAAGTGTAGGCTGAGAGGTAGAGGAGGAGGAAGAAGCGGCACGCATTTTATTGGGATGGCTGCATTGGCGTTGGGGCGAGATTGGCAAGAGAAAAACAGAGAGCTGTATTATATGTTTACAGTGCCGGCTATTGATCAAGCTGACTCTGAAGCTTGGTCATGGAGAGCGAGTATCGATTTCGGGTACTTGCTGCTCTCTACTCGCATGGCGTGTCTTTCTTGAAGCATGGCTAGCTTCCTGCCGCTGACTTTTCAAGATTGCCGTCTGCCAGCTGCTCTCCTCTTCTCGCGGAAGCCGGAAAGGCGCCTGGGGCTGCTGTCTATCTGACTGCTTCCTGACATCAAGTTACTCAAATCCATACTATTCTGGGTCCCATCGCTCCGAACCATACTCGTTACGGCTTGGCGGGGTGGGAGCTGGCTATCATCAGCGCTGTCCTCCTCGCTGCTCGATAGCTCCTCCTCTGTATCCGTATGCTCGTATCCATCAGCCGAAGCCTCAGGGATATCCGCATCCAGATCAGCGTCCATATCCATATCCACATCATGCTCCTGCTGCTGTCCACGACGCTCACGCACCAGATCCTCCTCCTGCAGCAGATTCTCTCCTCCCTCGTCCTCATCCCCGTCATCTGCGAACAAGGACCGCCTCACCTCGTCTCCGCGTACCATCGCCTCCCGGAAAACATCATCGGGTACCCGTGAGGCCTGCACGCTCCGCAGATAGGCAGCCCCATTTTCCGCAAACCCTTCCGGCTGAGCCTCTTCCAACTCGCTGTCCTCGCTGTCTGCGCTCGTGCTGGAGTCCAGCATGACCGTCTCATCAGCGTCCGGAATCTCATCGTCCAGATCCTGCACCGCCTCGCCATCCTCCCCGCGCAGCCTGGCCTGCGTAAAGCCCTCGGCCGCAGCGTCGAGATTCCCGACAGCCTCCGCCTCCTCTGCCTCGGCCAGTTCCTGCGCGAGGGCCTCCCGCCGCAGTGCTTCTTGGTGCTCTTCCATCTCGCGCTTCTCTTCGCGGAGCTGGTAGAGCGATTTGGGGATCCCGGGCGGCTTTATCCAGCCGCTACCGTAGTTCTGTATGTTAAACTTGCGCCGCTCCATGTAGTCTTCATCGTGGCGGAGGCGCGCGAGAGGCGTGCGGTGGGAGGGCAGATGGCGTCGGGGGGGCTGGTGAGCGGTGTTGTGGTCGTGAGGAGTATGGGCTGGGGGCTCGGCAAATGCGGATGGATTGGGCGTGGTGGAGGAGGTATACCATAGTGAGTAGGACTGTGAGAGTCAATATGGGCTGGAGTGACTCCGGGGAGCGATCGTCCAGGAAGACTTCCATTTTGATCGCCGGGGTGGGGGTAGGCGGCGCGGGCATCTCGAAAAAACGATGGGCAGACTTACATCTTGCGGAGCCAAGCTCGGTAGAGAGAACATCTTGGTTTTGCGGTGTGTGTTGGTTATCAACTGATCAATTGATGCCGTGGTTGCGGGTTTGTTGACATGCCAGCTGACGTCGTCGCCTCGAGTTGATATTACACCCCTGACACGAGGCTGCGCTAAGCCGAAAGCATTCTATCTGCCAGCCGAGGCCGTTTCAGCCTCGCGATGGATTAGACCCACCCCATGCAGATCGCATACATACTCTTGGTGCGCCTTGTGCGCCTACCGGGTACCGCTCCTTTTCTTCGCGTAGAATTCAGCGGTCAGTGTGTCTGTCTTCATCAGACCCCGGTTTGCTCAGAGCTAGCACCGAGCGAAGAGAAGAGATCCAGTTTGCCCCTCGCTTTACCGGGATCAAGATGGAGTCTGAAGCTGGGCGGGTGGGTTTCAGGGTTTTTTTTTAAAAAAATTTATTCTTACTTTATTATCGGTATCAATGATTTATCATGCCCTCTTTCTTCCTTAAGCCTTGTCTCCCTCTCTAAGCCTGCCACCACTTCCGATTGCGCCCGACTCGGTGACACCCGTCCTCCAAGAACTCCCGATGCTGCCCATACTTGTCCGTACCTATAGGCACTCGTACCCCAATGCAGTACTGTACTCGATCGATGCACAAGTCTCAAGACGATCCCAGTACACTTGGCGTAGGGACCACGGGCTGCTCGTACGAGTAGAGTAGAGTACAGTACGGTACAATAGACGACAGGCATGGCAGGGGCCAGATCCCTCTTCGATATGCCACTGCCTGTACAGAGCACCGTACCGTATTCGATCAAGCTCCTCTACCCGGCGACCGTGATTGGCGCCTGCTGGGCTTTTTCTTCTGTTCTCATGTTCTCAAGTGTCCATTCGCCAAAGGTTATCTTGCACACGTCGCGGCTATCGCGGTGAAGCGAAGGGGGTCGTAGGCTGTTGTGTTTCGTAGAGTCTAAAATCCTGTCCGGAGAGGACGGCGGACTGTGGACCGTTGACTGCTCTGGACTGTGTTTCTGTGCTGAAGATTAGACTTCGTGTTTCTCCCCGATATCCCAGCAAGGTGAGGTAGCGTGAGTAGGGGACGAGTAGTGCTGTGGTAACTCGAAAAGGGTAGCCAGCTTACCGATTGGTTGCTGAGCTCTAGCCTACAGCTGCTCTACTTGGTACTGGTGGGAGAGCTCGGAGAACTTTTTTCCTTGCATGGGTTGGGCCCAGCTGCAGTAGAGCATCGGTTTCATTTGCCCCGCCTCTGGCCGGCTCGACCAAGCAGGGCGACGAAATGCTAATAATGAAGTTGGCTCTGGCGAAGGGCGATATCGGCCCAATCGAGTGAGGAATTCGTTGTAGAAGACGTAGAAGAAGAAGAGAAGAAGAGAACCAGGGGAATTGTCTTGGTGCCGTCTCTGAGTCGATGCCGCCGAGGCCGGTCCGTTTTCAGCAGATACTCCTCCTACCCGGGTGAAGAGGGCGGCGAGATTGACGGAATGCCTACCTGTAAACGGGCAGACGACTTCTCTTTTCTCATTGCTTGATGCGTGTCCATGTCGGCAGGTAGGCTGGTAAGTGCGTCCGTCCGTCCTGGTGATCATGTCCCTTAAGCAATCATGTAGATGTTGTTCGAGGTCGGGAGCAATGCCCCTCCGAGATGCAGACATCGTGCTGGACACATCACCGCGCAAGAGGAGACAGGCCCCGCAACCTGGGTTAAGTTGTTGGTTTCTCCAACATCACATACATCATTTGTCTTGAAGACGGTCGGGCGGGCGAGCAGCGGTCCGGGGACGTTACGGTACTCTACTCGTCCAGTCCAGCCTTAGCTCAAAGCAGAGGCGTCTTCTCGTTCCGTTCCCCTTTCAAAATGCCTCCTCCGCCTCCTCCACCCTTCATCCGCGCACTAACGACCTCACGTCACGTACGCTACCAGTGACTCAATAAATACCTGGCTACCTCCCCCCTCCTCTCCGCCTTTCTCCCTTCTCTCCTCCACCTCGATCCCGCAATCTGCACCCCCTCCCACTGCCTCGCCTCAAGAGCCGTGTTGCTGCTGCTGTGTTTGCGTGTTGGACCTTTTTATTCTACGACGTGAGTATTGTTTCGCTTCTTCCCCTCAGTGTCCTGGGAGCCAGGCCCCGCCAATTACAAGGATATCGCAATCGGACTGGTCGGCATCATCATGCATAAGGCCCCTCGGAGCCAGCCCAGGTAGAAAAAGGTTGAAGAAGTTGACATCCATCTGCCCCGGCTCTGGCGACGCGGGGTCACAATCTCCGCTGTACCGAGGAGCTTTCGGTCCATCAGTCTTTGCTCCGGTATTTCCTATCCAATCCAGCCAAGGACAAACAGGCCAACCCTGACGCAAGTCGATCGGCGCCTTCACCAAGCCACCTCTCGAGCTGTAGAGCTCCTAGTGTCCCCCCTCCCGTCGCCTGAACAGCCCCAAATTCCACGATTCTTCCCCTCCTCACAACCCGCTACAATTTCTCTTCGTTACCCCGAATCTTCGCCTCCTTCACATTCCCTTACCTCAACATCTCGCTGACCTTGATCGCATTCCAGTCAAACAAAGATTCGCGTTTCCGTGCAGTCGCATACCGGGCAGACGGCTACACGCATAAAAACAAGCCCAGCACTCTCAAAGTCGCCGCTACTTTGCCTGCTATGGCAAAAGCTGACGATTTCAACGACAGACAAAATCAGATCGACGCCGAGAATGAGCCATACAATCAATATGAGTATCAGACAGAGGAGAACGAGTCTTGGGCGGGAGCTCTCCCGGTGAAGCAGTGAGTCGACACTGTCTTCGTATCCTGGTGTGACGAGACTGATGAAACGAAAAAAAATCCAGGGGACTGTATGATCCGGAATTGGAGAAGGATGCCTGCGGTGTTGGCTTTGCCTGGTCAGTACCGAGTCAACGAGAAAGCAGAGGCGTAGCTGACCGTTGGTAGCCATATAAAGGGCAAGCCGAGCCACAAGATTGTCAGCGATGGTATGCCCATGTTCCTGGATCTCTTGGGACAGTGCTAATCCTGTCTTCTCGCAGCACGGAACTTGTTGTGTAACATGACCCATCGTGGTGCAGTCGGGTCTGATGCGCGAGATGGAGATGGAGCGGGCGTTATGACTTCGATCCCCCACAAGTTCTTCATCAAGAACTTCGAGCGTGAAACAGATGTCAAGCTTCCCCCGCTCGGGCAGTATGCTGTCGGCAATCTTTTCTTCAAGCCAGACGAGGAGACTTTGCATGAATCAAAGAAACAGTTGGAAGAGATCTCGGAGTCACTGGGGTTACGGGTCTTGGGATGGCGCGAGCCGCCCAAGGACTCCACCCTCCTTGGTCCTGCTGCAGCTTCTCGTGAGCCAATCATCTTGCAGCCTTTTGTCGTGCTAGCATCTGCATATGGTTATGGCAATTCACCCGAGGCTACCGATCCTGATCTTTTTGATGAGAAACATTTCGAAAAGCAACTTTATGTGCTTCGCAAGCGTGCGACTCACACCATTGGCCTGCATAACTGGTTTTACCTGTGCTCTCTGTCGAACAAGAACATTGTCTACAAGGGCCAGCTCGCTCCAGTACAGGTTTACGATTACTACTATGACCTGGTAAACGCTGATTATGAAGCCCATTTCGCACTCGTGCATTCTCGTTTTTCTACCAACACTTTTCCTTCTTGGGATCGTGCTCAGCCCCTGAGGTGGGCAGCTCACAATGGTACGGCCTTTGTGAACGCCAACGGCAGTATTCGTACTAACTCCTAGCTAGGCGAGATCAACACATTGCGAGGCAACAAAAACTGGATGCGAGCTCGTGAGGGTGTTATGCAGTCTGACGTATTTGGCGAGGAGCTCGAGTCTCTCTATCCAATTGTTGAAGATGGTGGCTCTGATTCGGCCGCTTTTGACAATGTCCTCGAACTCTTGACCGTCAATGGCGTCCTTTCGCTACCTGAAGCGGTCATGCTCATGGTCCCCGAAGCCTGGGAGGATAACTCCGCCATGGATCCTGGCAAGGCCGCATTCTATGAGTGGGCTGCTTGTCAAATGGAGCCTTGGGATGGCCCTGCTCTCTTCACATTCGCTGATGGAAGGTACTGCGGTGCAAATCTTGACAGGAACGGTCTCCGCCCTTGCAGATACTATGTCATGGACGATGACAGAATCATCTGTGCTTCGGAAGTCGGTACCATTCCTGTCGATCCGGAGCGCGTTATCCTCAAGGGTCGCCTGCAACCTGGGAAAATGTTGCTCGTCGATACTCTGGCCGGGCGCATCATCGACGACGGCGAGCTGAAGAGCACCGTCTCCACCCGCCACGACTTCAAAGCCTGGCTCCAAAAGGAGCTTCTGAGCTTGCCAAAGGTCCATGCGGATCTCGTCAGCAGAGGCGTAGTGGACCTCGCGCCAAAGCCAGATGCTTCTCAGATTCAAGAGGATCCAATTCTGCGAGCATTCGGGTACTCTTTCGAGCAAGTCAGTCTGCTCCTTGGACCCATGGCTTCTGATGAGAAAGAGGCTCTAGGCTCTATGGGAAATGACGCCCCACTGGCCTGCCTTGCCCAGGCACCTCGATTGCTCTACGAGTACTTTCGCCAGCTTTTTGCTCAAGTCACCAATCCTCCCATCGACCCGATCAGAGAAGCCATTGTAATGTCTCTGCAGTGCTACGTAGGGCCTCAGGGGAACCTGCTAGAGATGGACTCTACCCAATGCGGTCGATTGCTTCTTCCGACCCCCGTTCTCTCCATTCCCGAATTCAATGCACTAAAGAACATCAGCAAGCTCAACCCTGCATGGACTGTCAAGGTTATTGACTTGACGTTCTCGAAGTCTGAAGGCGTGCAGGGTTACATCAGGCACTTGGACTACATTTGTGAGGAGGCTACCGCTGCCATTAACAATAAGGACCGTATCATTGTCCTGTCTGATCGTGCCACTTCTGCCGACCGAGTTCCCGTCTCTGCGCTTCTCGCCTGTGGGATGGTCCACCACCACTTGGTCAACAACAAGTGGCGGTCACTCGCGGCCATCGTTGTTGAGACCGCTGAGGCCCGTGAAGTCCACCACATGTGTGTCCTGGTCGGGTACGGTGCCGATGCGATCAACCCGTACCTTGCCATGGAGTGCATCATCAAGCTCAACAGAGAGGGTTTGATTCGAAAGAAGCTCACAGATGACGAGCTCATCCGTAACTACAAGTATTCCGCCGACGGGGGTATCTTGAAGGTCATGAGCAAGATGGGTATTTCTACCTTGGCCAGTTACAAGGGTGCCCAGATCTTCGAGGCTCTTGGTGTCGACGATACCGTTGTGGACCGCTGCTTCAAGGGAACTGCCACGAGAATCAAGGGTATCACCTTCGAGCTGATCGCAGAAGATGCGTTTAGATTCCACGAGAAGGGTTTCCCATCGCGTTACACTGTCAGCGTTCCCGGTCTTGTTGAATCTGGCGAGTATCATTGGCGTGACGGTGGAGAGCCGCACATCAACGACCCCACATCTATTGCCAATATTCAGGATGCGGTTCGGACCAAGAACGACAAGTCTTACGAGGCATACTCTCTCTCTGAGTACGAGCAGATCAAGTCCTGCACTCTCCGGGGTCTTCTTGATTTCAAGTTTGATGAGTGCACCCCAGTACCGATCGATCAGGTCGAGCCGTGGACAGAAATTGTGCGGAGATTCTGTACCGGAGCCATGTCGTACGGCTCTATCTCTATGGAGTCTCACTCTACGTTGGCCGTCGCCATGAATCGTCTTGGGGGAAAGTCGAACACTGGTGAAGGCGGTGAGGACCCCGAGCGATCTGAGAGAATGGCAAATGGTGATACCATGCGTTCCGCAATCAAGCAGGTTGCATCTGGTCGCTTCGGTGTCACCTCCAACTACCTCGCGGACTCTGACGAGCTTCAGATCAAGATGGCTCAGGGTGCCAAGCCCGGAGAGGGTGGCGAGCTTCCCGGCCACAAGGTGTCGAAGTCTATCGCGCGCACTCGTCACTCTACTCCTGGTGTCGGTCTCATTTCACCACCACCCCATCATGACATCTACAGTATCGAGGATTTGAAGCAACTCATCTACGACTTGAAGTGCTCTAACCCACGCGCACGAGTATCAGTCAAGCTTGTATCTGAGACTGGTGTCGGAATCGTCGCCTCTGGTGTCGCCAAAGCGAAGGCCGACCACATCTTGATCTCTGGTCACGATGGTGGGACCGGTGCCTCTCGGTGGACCGGCATCAAATACGCAGGTCTTCCCTGGGAACTCGGTCTTGCCGAGACTCATCAGACCTTGGTTTTGAACGACCTCCGTGGTCGGGTTGTTGTCCAGACCGACGGTCAACTTCGCACCGGGCGTGATGTGGCCATCGCTTGTCTGCTTGGTGCGGAAGAATGGGGCTTTGCCACAACTCCTCTGATCGCCATGGGCTGTATTATGATGAGGAAATGCCATCTGTACGGAGACGAGTTCCCGGACGTCGATATATGCTAAATCTTTACAGGAACACCTGCCCGGTTGGTATTGCCACCCAAGACCCGGAGCTCCGACAGAAGTTCAAGGGTACCCCGGAACACGTCATAAATTTCTTCGTAAGTGCTGGACAAGCTCATTCTTGGTCCTCGGATGTGCCTAGAACACTCGAGAACGTGTCTTAACCTAACGAAAGGATAACTACTGACTGTCTCGCAGTACTACATTGCGAACGAGCTCCGCGCCATCATGGCCAAGCTTGGCTTCAGGACCATCAATGAGATGGTTGGTCACGCCGAGACATTACGTGTCCGTGAGGATCTCCGCACACCAAAGACCCAGAACATCGATCTGTCTTTGATTCTTACACCAGCACACAAGCTACGACCTGGTGTCGCGACTTTCAACGTCCGAAAGCAGGATCATCGTCTCTACGTCAGACTCGACAACAAGCTGATTTCCGAGGCTGAATTGACTCTTGACAAAGGATTGCCATCTCGGATTGAGTGTGACGTTGTCAACACCGATCGTGCTATGGGTACTTCCCTCTCGTACCAAATCTCCAAGCGCTATGGAGAAGAGGGGCTGCCAATGGACACTGTCCATGTTAACATCAAAGGATCCGCCGGCCAATCATTTGGTGCTTTCCTTGCACCAGGTGTGACCTTGGAATTGGAAGGAGACGCTAACGATTACGTTGGGAAGGGTCTTTCGGGAGGCCGCCTCATCATTTACCCACCCCGCGCCGCCGTCTTCAAGGCCGAAGAGAATGTTATCATCGGTAACGTCTGCTTGTACGGTGCCACCAGCGGAACCTGCTTCTTCCGTGGTGTCGCTGCAGAGCGTTTTGCTGTCCGTAACTCTGGTGCTACCGCTGTCGTTGAAGGTGTCGGTGACCACGGGTGTGAGTACATGACCGGGGGTCGTGTGCTCATTCTCGGGAGCACTGGCCGCAACTTCGCTGCTGGTATGTCGGGTGGAATTGCGTACATTCTTGACATCCACCAGGACTTCATGTCCAAGCTCAACCCTGAGATGGTCGAGGCTTCCGGTATCGATGACCCTATCGAGATCGCCTACGTCCGTGGCTTGATCGAGGATCACCACCACTACACTGGCTCTGAGCTTGCTGCTCGAATCCTCCTCGATTTCAATCGAGCACTTCCACGTTTCTTCAAGGTTCTCCCAGTCGACTACAAGCGTGTTCTCGCAGAAGAGGCCGCGAAGGCTGCTGAAGCCAAGCGTGCTGAATTCCAAATGCCCAATATCCCTGGTCTCCCTGTCCGTGAGCATGGGAACAAGATGAAGGATCAGGCGAAGCACGAGAATTCCAGCCTTCAGGACATCGAGGAGACGGTTGGCGATTCTGCTGTCGAGAAGAAGAGATCCCTCGTTCTGGACAAGACTAAGGGCTTCATGAAGTACAAACGTCGTTCTGAGAAGTACCGCTCCGCTAAGACTCGAACTCGCGATTGGGCCGAGCTGTCCAAGCGTCTGGACGAGGACGAGCTCAAGTACCAGGCTGCTCGCTGCATGGACTGTGGTGTGCCGTTCTGCCAGTCTGACTCTGGGTGCCCAATCTCTAACATCATTCCTAAATGGAACGAACTAATCTTTCAAGTATGACCCTCGACCCCAACACATCCCAAAAGATTCTTTGCTGACATTACTCCCACTTCCCAGAACCAGTGGAAGGATGCTCTGAACCGTCTCCTCATGACCAACAACTTCCCCGAATTCACCGGACGTGTCTGCCCAGCCCCTTGCGAGGGTGCGTGCGTTCTCGGCATCAACGAAGACCCGGTTGGTATCAAGTCCATCGAGTGTGCAATTATCGACCGTGGGTTCGACATGGGATGGATGGTTCCTGAGCCACCAAAGGTTCGCACTGGCAAGACCGTTGCCATTGTTGGATCGGGACCCGCCGGGCTTGCCTGTGCCGATCAGCTCAACAGGGCGGGTCACTCGGTCACTCTTTATGAGCGTGCCGATCGTCTTGGTGGACTTCTCATGTATGGAATTCCCAACATGAAGCTCGACAAGAAGATCGTCAAGCGCCGCACGGATTTTATGGCTGCCGAGGGAGTCGTCTTTAAGACTGGAGTTGCAATTGGAGAACAGATTACTCTCACTGACCTTAGGGCTGAGAATGACGCTGTTGTTATTGCCACTGGCGCTACAGTCGCCCGCGATCTTCCAATCAAGAACCGGAATCTCGAGGGTATTCATTTTGCCATGCAATTTCTCCACAAGAACACCAAGTCCCTCCTGGACTCCGAACTTGCTGACGGTGAGTTCATCTCCGCCAAGGGCAAGAATGTTGTGGTCATTGGTGGCGGTGATACTGGTAACGACTGTATCGGTACTTCCCTGCGTCACGGCGCCAAGTCAATCACCAACTTTGAATTGCTGCCACAGCCCCCCAGCGAACGTGCTCGCGACAACCCATGGCCACAGTGGCCAAGGATTTACCGCGTCGACTACGGTCACACTGAGGTCAAGCAGCACATGGGCAGAGATCCTCGTGAATTCTGTGTCATGTCCGAGGACTTTGTCGACGATGGAGAAGGAAAGGTCAAGGGTATCAACACCATCCGTGTTGAGTGGACCAAGTCTGCCACCGGCGGATGGGACATGAAGAAGATTGAAGGCTCTCAGCAATTCTTCCCTGCCGAGCTCGTTCTCCTATCTATGGGTTTCCTCGGTCCCGAAGACCGGGTACTTGGTGATGAGATTGAGAAGGATGCTCGGAAAAATGTGAAGACTCCTCTTGGCAAATACCACACCAATGTTGGCGGCGTCTTTGCCGCTGGTGACTGTCGCCGTGGACAATCTCTTATTGTCTGGTAGGTCGAGACTAATCTCACTTGTACTGAACCGTGCTGACCAGTTGGTAGGGGTATCAACGAAGGACGGCAATCTGCTCGGGAGGTCGACCTCTTCCTGGAGGGATCTACTAGCCTGCCAGTCACGGGCGGTATCGTTAAGCGAACTGCCAACGAGATCCTGGGCAAGCACGCAAACAGAGAGGTGAAGGGACGCGCCGAGCGTGCCCCCATCCAAGTCACTGCTGCAGCGAACTGAAGTACACAACCAGAAAAAGGAACGAAAAGTGGCGACGTGACAGCTTTACCCGAGAATGAGTACGGAAAATCGCGTAGAAATGGTCACGGGAAGAGAAAAGCATGTGGAGTCGAGGTGATGGGGAAGGAGAACGAACTTTCACGCTTTCTTGCTACGATACCACATGAGCACGTCACGGGCGGAGATACCTTCACATGTTGTATCCTTCTTATCTTGGGTGTTTACGATTCCAGCGTTGTTTTGGGGGTGTTTGTTTTTCTGGGGGAGGGAATCTGCTTGCAAGCATTATTTACTTTGGTTTACATAGGAAATGGAACGTACATAATGGTTTTGACGGCCGGCGACACGATGACACAGATCTTCTCCTAGTCATGATAAGATCGTAGCAACAAGCACAATGAGAAGTGACCGTGATTCGTGTGACTTTGTGCATCAGACGTCCTCGGCTATTCCACGCAGGTGAACGCCATTCAGGACCTCGCGTAGGTCTATGAATCTACTGGAACATTGCAAAACATTGATGGTGAATGATCAGGTAGGAGCACGTGTGAGTCCCCGCGCGAATAAGCAGCTGCAAAGGCCCTGTTATCGTTGTTGCTAGATGCTGTGTATCAAGTTGAGGCCATTCCCACACGGAGGTCTGTTCATTCGACAGGCAATCGATCGTGGCAAGCCGAGCGCGCATCGACGTAGTAGCCGTCTACCTCCACGTTGTGATTACATTGGTTTGCGCTCCGTTCGAGGAATGAAGCTAGTAAAGGGGGGTTCCCACGAGAGATACCCAATTTGCGACTTTGGTGTCAGGATATTGTCGACTTGGTGACGTTTGATCTGAGTCCTCTTGTGCACCAGGCTCTAGCGTCTCTGGGTTGTCTGCCGGTAACGCATGTGATAGAGAGACCGATAGTACCTTGCCTGCTGTACGGGACAGTACTGTACCCAGCATAGACCCGACCCGCAAGGCCCGGGTCAGCTGACCAAACACGCGGGGGAGCTCTCAATTATTATTACCTGGAACCTGCAGTAGGAGACCTGCTCTCCGCCAGGTTCTATCAAGTGATCGCGTATCTCGGGATCGAACCGTCTAATCTACTTTGGGAGAATTCTTCCCTACTCCCGCTAAGCGCCGCTAAGCGGGCTTCCAGCATGCATTACCCGCTGCAGAACACGGTGCAATATTCCCGGGTCACGTGAGCCAATAATCGATCCCATTGTTGACATACCCACCTGCCCTGCGTCTCCTCGCTTTGGCAGAGCTACGCGTGAGCCATGTAAATAAGCAGCGGCCCAGGTGGCTTGATGGCGAGAAGAGACCTGGGCAGCTTAAGGAGTCCTGATGATAATGGCCGTGTGGAGATGAGGTGGTGATGGTACTGCTGCTGCCGCTGCTGCTTTGTGATCTTCGACTGCTGAACAATTGACTTTGATCTCAGCTACTGCGCGCCGTTAGACCGGAAGCTGATTAGTCTCTCGTCCAAGATACAGGGGCTAGGAGATAGCACTATGCGCTCCTCCAACCTCGACCTGCCCCTCGGAAACCAACATTGGGCTTCTCCCATCGCCCCCCCCCCCCAGACTTTTCGCCCTCAATCTATTCTCACCATGCGTTTCGGCAAAAAGCTCCGCAACTCAACCTATCCAAAATGGGAGGGCCAGTACATGGACTACGCGAAGCTCAAGGGTCTTCTGCGGGAGAACGAAGAGGAGGACTCGCGATGGACGGAACACGACGAGAGCAAATTCTGCGACGAGATCCTGAACGTGCAATTGGAGAAGGTTGCTGCATTCCAGCAGAAGACATTCAAGAGCCTCGAGCAGAGGGCCGATGCGGCCGCGGATAAGCTGAAGGACCTCGCGTCCCAAGATGGCAAGGCGGGCGGCGACATCACGACCAGCAGGTTCAAAGAGATCGAGGCGGAGCTGGACGAGATCATCAACGAGACGAAGGAGCTGAAGAACTACAGCAGCATCAACTACACCGCCTTCTTGAAGATTGTCAAAAAGCATGATCGGAAGCGGGGGAACCATTACAAGATCCGCCCGATGATGCTGATGAGCTTGTCGAAACGACCCTTCAACACCGAGTCGGGATACTCGCCTCTGCTGAACAAGCTCTCGGTCATGTATTACGCGGTCCGTCAGCAGCTCGATGAGTCTGAAGCTCCTCCGGACACTTCCATCCCCGATGCGCAATCGCAGATCCAGAACGGGGAAAGATACACTGCGTACAAGTGTGAGTCTAGAAAGGCATTCCCTGGGCGGCCCTGCTAACATCGCGTAGTCTGGGTGCACGGTGACAACCTGCTCGAGGTCAAGACCTTCATTCTCCGTCGACTCCCCGTTTTAGTTTACAGCGAACAATCCTCCAAGGATCTCGAGAACCAAGGCGACCCAACACTCAACTCCCTCTACTTCGATAACCCCGAGTTCTCTCTCTACAACCAGAAAGTCGACCGTCAAGTAGATGCCTCGTCACTCCGTATCCGGTGGTTTGGACAATTCAAGTCAGGTCCTGAATTCGTCATTGAGAAGAAAATGATACATGAGAATGGCACCAGCGAGGAGAGAAGGTTCACCATCAAGGAAAAATACATCCAGCCTTTCATCAAGGGCGAATACAAGATGGAAAAGAGTGTCTGGAAGATGGAACGCCAGGGTCAGCCGCAGGCCAAGGTCGAGGGGTTCAAGAGCACCGTAGCGGACATTCAGAATTTCATACTCGAGAAAGAACTGCAACCAGTTCTTCGCGCCAACTACACGCGGACGGCATTCCAGAAACCTTTGGATGACAAGGTCCGGATCTCAATCGATACATCTGTGGCTTTCATCCGAGAAGATGCTATCGACTCTGACAGGCCCTGCCGGAATCCCGAAAGCTGGCACAGACTTGATATCGATGAGGGAGCCTTGGTGTATCCATTTACAAATATCAACAAGGGCGAAATCTCGAGGTTTCCTTATTCTATCCTGGAGGTCAAGGTCAAGGAGGAGGGTACCAAGAAACACCCTCAATGGGTCGAAGATTTGATGGCATCGCATCTTGTGCACAAGGCACCACGATTCTCCAAGTTTGTTCATGGGGTAGCGTCACTCTTTGAAGACAATGTCAACAACCTGCCATTCTGGCTCGGTGAGCTCGAGACGGATATCCGGAAGGATCCCCAAGCTGCCCATGAGGAGGAGGAAGAGCGCAAGGCACAGATGGTCGAGAACGAGCAGGTGGTAGGAAGCCTGCTAAATAATGGGACCCCCAAGGCTTCTTCAAACTTTAAAGCTGCAGTCAGCTCTCCGCTTGGCAGATCCTACATGGCTGAGCGGATGGCGGCGGAAGAGCGAGCTGGTAAGCGATCGGACATTACCGGCAGCCGGGGCACCCGGAGCAAGCCAAATATAGACACCAACAACCTCGACGACGACGGCGACGACGACGACGAGGGACGACCAAGCAACCAAGGTGGCTATGGGACGATGGCTTCAATCTTCCCATCTTTCTCCGCATCTAGATACGCCCAAGCACGACGAGAGCGAAATGTCGTCCTACCACCGGGCGTCACGAAACCCACGCTCCTCATTAAGGACTCCGGTCCTCTCCAAGTCGAGCCAAAGGTCTGGCTCGCCAACGAGAGAACTTTTCTCAAGTGGCAACATATCTGCGTGCTTCTCGGTGTCCTCGCTGTTTCCCTTTACAACTCCGCTGGCCAGGATGTGATCGCCGAGGTCTTCGGGTTCATCTATCTGGCCATCGCCATCTTCGCCGGAATCTGGGGTGTTTCGATGCATCGTGTCCGGAGAAATATGATCGTGGAGAGGAGTGGCAAGGACTTCGATAACATGATTGGACCCATAGTCGTCAGTGTCGCCCTGATGGTCTCGTTGATTTTGAACTTTTACTTCCAGGTAAGAAGCTATTTTAGGACATCCATTTCAGAAGCCTAACAAACGGGTAGTATCATGCTGCGATGGAGCGGCTCGACGATCCTGCAGATGGCAACGTTACATTTATCTCCATCGAAACGCCAAACTCCAGGGCTGAGTTGTTATGAGAGGGTAGACTCCTGTGAGATGGTTGACTGCGGATTTCTGGGGGTTCAGGGCTCAAACAGGGTGTCAGCAGCGTGGAACGATTATTATTACATGGGGGACCAATACTGCACACACACCAGCGCCTGAGATTAATCGATATTGTATCGCTCGTTGTAAGATATCCTAGCATTGTACATACGGTTGAACATAGTCAAAAGATTCTTTACTTGCTTACGCATCACGATCGTGGATGATTGAGAGCCATACATCGCCGATGATGCGTGTGTGGACCTTCTTGGCGCCCACGAGGCTGATCCTGGGTTGATTTCACTTGCACGCCTGCGCCCTCACGGTATCACCGAGCCAGCACTGAGGTGTTTGATCATCCACGGTCCAACCCAGATTAATACTTCCAAAGCCTCTTACCCACAATATGAAGACGTACAGATATCGACCCTGTCGAGGCTACAAGAGCCTCTGAGACGCGAAAGTCGGTGCTCAGCCTCGCTACAACGCCGCGACACAAGATACCGCGAAGAAACACTGCAATCTCTTCCCGACCATGACTTGGGCATGTCACCATGAGCGAAGCCAAAAGAAAGATCCTGGGCCTCTTCAGAAGTCGTAGCGCGGTAGAAAAACCCCAAGACGCCTCTAGAACCGTGAATCCTCCCTTTGCCATTCGTATCGTCGATCACCCGGACTAACAACCAGCAGTATACCGACAGAGAGGAGGCAGAACGTACGCACCGCCGCGAGAGACCAAGTACAGCGCATTCGTCACGGCACCGTCCACGCCCCCAGAGCTCGCATGTCTCGCGTTCGAAGTCTTCGCCCTCCTCTCGCAGACCGTCCGGCGTGTATCTCGGCTCTCCCATGGGCGCGAGCCCCAGTCCAGCGACAGCCCCGAAACCATTGACTGAATGGCCGCCCCCGAGATACATGAGGCACGAGACCCTTTCGCAGGCTCGGGCTCTGGAACTCATTGCTTCGGGTGCCCCGGTGTTCAAGGGCATTCGACGGTCAATACCGCACGCTGCAGATGATTACTACCACTTGTATGCTGCGTGTGAAGGGAATGGCGGGATTGGTACGGACCGTGGGGAAGTGTATACAGAGGCCTTCGCAGCATACTCATTGAAGTTGCTGGGAACCAGGCATCCAGATCATCCTTGGGAGACACTAGAGCAGCCCAGCATGGCGTTCTGCTACGGCGCAAGTCCTGGCACCACTACCTTGAACCAATGGGTAAGTTTGAGCGGGAAGATAAACCCGGCTCTCGAGTTGCGGGACCCGGGGATCATACCGCGAGAGGTAGAACTCTCGACTATCCTTGAGAGGCTGATCTTTCTTGAGAGGGGCTTTGAGGAGGAGTACGAGGATCTGATGTACAAGAACCTCTACCGCAATCTGCTGCGGGATCCAGATAGGCTCCTGCATCCTCACAGGGCGATGGAGAAGCAAATCTCGGATCTCATCATGGTGCTGTCCAGGAAGGAGTGGATCGATTTCAGTAGGCTGGAGAACCAGGTCGTGGCGAAGTTCTTCGCGAATGCCAAGTATACCGAAGACGGGCGGTATAAACTGTTCTTTCACCAGCTGCTGCTGAGTATGGAGCTGTATCTAAGGATCCAATCAAAGCAGCACTCTGAGTATGCGAAGGCGAAGCTTGTGGCTCAGTTGCCGCCGTGCATCATGTGGGACCTTGCGTTGGCGAGAAGGTGGAAGGAATGTATGAGCATTGAGAAATTCGAGTCGGGTAGAAACCCTGAGACTAGTAAGGCCCTCTACTACCTGGGTCTATCTGTGTGGCTAACTCGTGAGTAGTTCGATTTCATCTGCTCTCCAAAAAGGTCCAAGTCAAAGCCCTGCGCAAGTTTGCCAGAGCGATGAAATGGCCCAACCTCTCGAGAGTTGACGGTGTTCTCAAAGAACGAGATGCGGATGCCACTCCGCTCGAAGACCGTTCCTCGGACGCCATGTCCTACTTCACAGGCGTGATACTCCCTGGATCCACCCTGCCGTGGCTCATCATGAACTCTCTCATCGACTGCGATGGTGATGCTGGTGGCAACGTCTTAGCGGCATTAACACACATGCATCCCCACAGCGGGTTTCAGTATGGCGGTCAAACTTACTGGTCATCGACTTCTATCGTAGGCAAAGTGCTCGCTCCTACGTGTCGAGAGATAGGGGGTTGGATTGGTCCATCTCGCCCAGCTCCTGATCTATTGCGTATCCAGATCGCACGCATAAGACAGCGAAGACCGAAGCAGCGTCTTACCGTCAGTGATGTTGGCAGCATGACTGAACGCTCGGACTGTCTTGGTCCCCCATCAGACAGATATCCCGTTTCGGAATACCAGCTTATACTCCCTGAGAATGACCCTTATCTCGTTGTCAACACCATCCGCATCGAGAAACTGGCTCTTAAATCCGTGTCTCCAAGTCCAGCTAGCACATCTCTGTCCCGTTCCACAAGCCATTCGAGATACAAGGACAAGCCTGTCACATACGACGCCGCAGTGCAATTCGCTATCGACGGTAAATCCTGGCCGCTTCGGCTCTCCTACGACGTCTCGTTCATCTCAGCCTACCCTTGCTCTAGAGGGCCGCATCCCCTCTTCTTTGACTATGTCTATAAAGCTGTTAAAATTGACGAATTACTCACAGTGCGGGATTGGGGTGGGTTGAATATGAATATCAACCCTGCGAGCAACAGAGGTAGTCCGTTACGGGAAGCTGGCGAAGGCGGCGCCGATGATGAGGAAGAGGATGAGGAGACGGTGCTTACGGTAGAAGCCTTTGGAGTCGCGGATAATGAGGTCTTGGCTAGGGCATGGTGTAGTCACTGGGGGCTGAGTGCCATCATTGCTGATATAGAGAGGACATGGTAAGTTTTTTCGCCCCTTCTTCTATGTTGATGTTAATCCCCTACCAAAGTCTGACGGTATCTAGCATGGCTTGTGCAATTCGTGAAGCATATGCTTCCTGTCTGAATGTTGTCATACTCGTTGATGGCGAGAGCCGTGACAGCGACTCTTGAGTCGCCCAACCATGGTCTCTCATTCCAAGACCCAGGCACGGCGAGCAGGACGAAAGAGATGCCAAGAGATTCTTCCGGTCACGATAAGGTTACGACACGATGGGTGATTACGGTACAAATTGAGGAGTTTATGGCGGGTAATTGTGAACAGGGGCGCATGTAGCTGGGACCGTGATTAGGGATATACCAGGCGTTCTGTTTGCTATGCGAAGCTCTTGCTCTGGAGCCAACATGACTATTAGATACAGAGGTGCTCCTAGTGAGTTGATCGTCTCTCGGCCAAGACGTGAGACTGAAGTTCGATTTGCCGTAACTTCTCGACGCGGCTAAACACAACCGGGAGGGCTGCCAAAAACTCCCTTTCCTGACTGAAGATGTTTTCATGGTCATTGACTACCTAACAATGAAACCCGAAGCAGCAATAATGGCTTCAAACACTGATCTGGGAGAAAATGAATGGAGAAAGTTCTGGCACGTTCAAGTGTTTACTTTTTTACGCTCTCTACCTAGGCACAGTGTATATACATACATCCTTGAGCTTCGCATGCGTGAAGACTAGTGAACAGCATCTTGACGAGAATATCTCTGTGAGCCAGATATCTTACGATGATGTAATATATATAATCCACTGACTTTGGCACGTTTATTATTCCCTCTTTTTTGTGGGGGGGGGGCATAAGAACTACTGAAATTGACTTTCAGCTCGGTTCGAACGAAAGCGCAACCTACATTAAGCGACAACAGCGGTAGAGGCGATTCAGTCCGAGCCTTCATGCCTCTGGCCCTCTTAGAATGCGGGTTTAACCTCCATCCGCCGATGTTCTGAGTGCCCAAACACCTGGGAATTGAAAGAGAGCCCGGTATTGGTGAATCAGAAGATTACTGCAGGCTGAGGGGTCGAAACTTCTTTGAGACCTTACATGAAGCATTGGTTTTTGTTGATCGTTGAGTTTCGCTCCTGGCGTGATGGAATGCGTCTTGCTATGGCTGACAATGACGTCCAGGGCAGGAAGAGCATCTTGACTCGATGAGCATAGGGGACTGAAACGTGAACATCCACGCCGTCTTCGGATACAAGTCTTTAGATCACTTTTCCCACTCGACCCGTCCGATGCCAGGGGTTTTTGTGTTCCGCCATTGACGAGTATTTCGGGCTTTGGGACCCGGAGATGTTGCGAAAATGTACGACTTCATCGAACTCTTCTTTTACAGAGGACTGCCCAACTCCAAATCGGACCCCGTATCAGATCTCGGAATCCAACGCGTTGCATTGGCTTGAATATGGGTTGCAGGGTCCACTAAAGCCTGATTCATCGCTGTCTTGTGGTGGGAGAGGGGAGTCGTCAAGGGATTGTGCCTCCTTTTCGAGCTCCTGGGTGTGCTAGGCCAGGTCCTGAGCAGGCCAGATATTACTCAAGCAGGAATACCTTGCTTGCATATTTTGTAAAAAGAGGTCTTGTTACTACCTTTTGGATGTGGGAAACATCAAAAGACGTTTTGTCTCTCCCAATACACCTCAATGAAGGGCCCCTCCAACTCGAATCCAACTACCGTTTTCCAACTAGACAGCTTGTCATGTCCTGCCTGGTTGGAGATGGCGAGATGGCAGAGTAGTCCTGCACTTGAGCGGACCAATAATGCAATGCGGAGAACGAGGCAATCCAGATTCAAAACGTACAGGCAAGTGAGGCTTACTCCTTGTACCTAAGTCGATGTAACACAGTCGGGCTTCGAGGTGTCTAATGCGTGTCCGGAGGATCTGAACATGAGATGAAATACATGGCCAGTACTCGCTATTTCCAAAAAAAAAAGTAGAAAGTATTCTCGCGCGAAATTTCGCAGAAAGAAGTTGCTGGCGAGTAAACAAAATAAATCCCCGCGCAGCCGGCTTGCACGGTGTATCCAATGTAAGCTCCTGCGCTATAAAACGCGTCACCCGCGCCCGCCCTCC
>JAENRP010000022.1:139775-193112 GCA_024741835.1 Diplocarpon mali
AGAGGGGAATGTGCTTAGTAATGCGCCGGTAGCAGGCGCGGCTGGTCGAGCTTGTCGGGTCGATCTGGCCGGGCGGAGCGATGGCAATCGGGAGTTGAGATGGGAGGGGGGGAATTCTCCTCCGAGACGTGAAACGCGGTGATACCTGGTGGAGAGTGGTGACGGGATGGATGCTGTAGAGTAGAAGTGCGACTCGTTGATAAAAAGATATCAGCTCTGGGATCCCAGTCGCCCTTCCCAGGATCGTGGGGAGGGGGGCGAGCGGCAGAGCAAACAAGCTACCACTCATACTGCAGCGAAGCAAGAGTCAACTTTCCATCCGACGGGGGGGGATGCGATGATGCGAGCTGGTGCATTCTTGTTGTCGCCCTTGGCCATGGCCTTCGGGGTTTTGGAGCAAAGTCCGACGGAGACTTGCTGCGCCCCATGGTGGAGGAGTAGATGGGGAAGCGAATGGTCGGCGACGAGACGGCATTGCAAATACGAGGCAGAGCAGAGTCCGTAAGGTCCCTCTGGATTACTCATTCCTGCCTGCGCGTCCGAGGTGTCCGGAGCTGGTCATGCCATGAGATCGACTCTCGTCCCCCCGGCCCGCACGCATGACACAGTCGGCCCCGGGCGTTTGAAGCAGACATCGATCGATATCCGCTCAGGATCCCAAACGAGTCCATCCCTGGCGAGTATAATTTTACATTTATCCTCTCAGATCTCAGGATCAGATGGGGGAACCGGGCGGCCGTCTGGTCGTGGGTCGTGGGTCGCGGGTCGTGGGTCGTGGGTCGTACGGTCGCCGCCAAGGACATGAGAGCGCGACGCACTCCTCCGCATTCCGAAGGCGCGTCGAGTCTGTCCTCCTCGGGCTTCACAGAGTTGCGCGGTCTGGTCCGGGCTGGTCTCCGTACGGCCACACCTCGGAATTTAATGGCCCCTTTCCACCTCCGACATCCGACCTCCGACCTCCCATCTCCCACCTCACACCTCCCACCTCACAGACCTGCCCCGTGACCTGCCCCGTGACCTGCCCCGTGACCTTGCCCACCTCGGAGGAGATTGAGCAGATGCCACCCACGCACGCCGCACCTCTTTCTTTTGATCTTTCTCTTGTGCGCAGCTCGAGCAGGACACGTGACGCGACGAGTCTATGATATTTGACTGCATTTTCCCTCTCCTCTCCCCTCTCCCTCACTCCCCTCTCCCTCACTCCCCTTCGTACGGTGTAGTGCTTCATGCTCATGCCCATGCTCATGCTCATGCCCATGCTCATCCTCATGCTCATCCTCATCCTCATCCTCATCCTCGGCCTCGGCCTCTTCGGATGACAATGCAGACTTCCAGCGGCCCGGTGATCTTCGGGCTTTCTTCGCAGCCGGTGGGAGCCGCGGCTCTCCACGCCTCCATCTCCGCTTGCCAGCCGCGGCGAAGGTTTAAATGAATCGGAATCTTCGGCACCCCTGACGGTCACCAGCTCTTGATTGAGCTTGGCAACTATTATGTCGATCTTCATACCTCCTCACTCATCGGGGACCGCCGGCACAAGGAGTCGTCGAGTGCTCGGTAAAGACGTCGAAACCCAAGCTCTCCATCAAATCATTACAAGAGTCGTTGGCGTGATAGGCTGCCCTGGCTTCCGCATATAGGGACAATGTCACCGAATCCAGACGTCTGAAACAGCGCTGGCGAGCTTGACACTCGGCTGTCGGATACGTTTCAGACCTCTGATCTTTTACGTACCCAGTCCTCTTTTTTCCCGTGGGCTGCACAACCTACTGTCACATCCACTGATCAGCCTATCCTGCAGGCGGGGGGTTTGCCACTCGGGAATCTGCGATTGCGAGAGCGATTCTCGCATCCGAAAGCCGAATGGGCCTCTGCTACACGCTCGAATCAAGGGGATTTTTTACAGACTTGTTTCCGCGCCGTGAAAACTACCAAATACCAGTTCCCGCGAAGAGAGCCTCGTCGGGCGATGTAGCCGAACTTTTCCTACTACATAAGCGCCAGATATGACCGCTCTATGCTTTCCTGCACCCAAGGTACCGTCAAGGCTCGACGCAGCTCCGGAAGAGAGTTTCAGACGTCACGCCACCCGTGTCCTGGTCCCCTCTGTTTCTTCCTCGCATGGAACATGGCCATCGAGGGCTCGTTTAGTTCCTCGAGATTGACGGATTTCAGAAGGGGGCCATCTCGTGTGTGGTGGATCCCAATCACATGATGGGCAGCGTGTCAAGCATCGACGTGCAGAGACATTTCGCGAACCTGTGCCGATTCGCACCAGTCGGCCGTGGCAAGATTATCACCGACATGATGTGCAAGATTTCGGGCCGGGCCAATGGATCGGGATCGGGATCGGAGGAGCGGCTTGTATGAGACACAAGACAGCCGAACCTCGGAGATGCCATGTTCCACCTACCGGGGGGCGGCAGATCTACGGCACTGCAAAGAAAGTACTGCGGGTAGTCAAATCATCCTTGCGAACCTCGAATCCGACACTTCCGCCAAACCGAGTTGTCATCCGAAGTTCGAGTCTTCCCCCCAACACGTTGCAACACCACGATTTCTCCCATCCGCAGGGCCCAAAAGGTATCTCGGAGCACTCATGGCTGCCCCAAGGCAATGGCACTTTATCAGGTCGCTCTCCCCAGAGACCCTGATTCTCCAGCGACCGCGACTCTTTCTCGTGAGCCAAGGCTGGAGCTATCTTCCACGGCTTGCCAAGTCGGACCATCGCCTCCTCGTCGTGCAAGCTGGAAATGGCATCGCTAATCATGGCGTAGCTAGGGCTTGGTCGGGATTCGAAATGTAGCGCTTCCGAGACTCAGGTGACGAGAATCTGGTGGCGAGAACCTCGTTACATGAGGAGTGACCAGGCTGGAAATGATCCCTGCGGCCGTGTTGATACGCGTCTAGTAAGCCGCGGCGGATATGCGCGGTCCGAGGACCCTCCCCAAGGTCACGCCGGCGTGCCAAGCCGTGGACTATATACACAGTACAACCCAAGCAGAGGGCATTGTATCTTAAACGCCGGCTCGAATATCCTCGGTGCGCGCCCTCCACCTTCATCACCCTGCAGTGGCCGGTTGGGTCGTGTAGGAATTTAGTGACCGGGGTCACATGTAAGGCATATGACGAGAGTGAAGGAGGAGAGTGAATCTCAGGGACACGTGATGGTCTTGGCATAAGCTGCCCTTGAGTACTCTCTCTCTCTCTCTCTCCCCTTCTCTCTCAGATAGATCATCAACAACTGCAACCAGAATGCAATCATACCTTTTCAGTGCGCACCTTGTGAAACCAACAGGTAGGGTGCACATGAGAGAGAAAGGGAGGCTGTAGAGAAGTAGCGTGGAGAGAGGTGGCGGAGATCCCTGTGTCGAGGAGCTTTCGTGCGCTCACCGTCAAATCCGCGAGGGGGCCACATCATTATATTGACCGCGCAATGAATAGATTACGCTCAAGACAGGAACCCGTCTCATTCGCTACTGCACAAACGCATGATATTCTTCGACCCTGGCAATTCTTCTTGGACGACGATTTCCAGCAGCTGTCGAGGGCAATACTGCAATGCATATACTCGCTCGTCGCGAAGCTTCACTGGAGAATATTCGGACCAAGAGAGACGAGTGCATATGTACCGGAACACTCGCGCGGCTGCCGCAGCCGCCAGGCGTCACTGTTACGGCGTCCTATCGCGCCTGTACTATTACTCTCGACATCTCCTCTATGCAAGGATCAAAAAGAGGATGGTAGGTACAGGGTCAGGAGCGGTTCGTTGCTACGTGGAGGTGAACGGGTCTCGAGAGACCCCGCGGAAAGCTATCATCACAGGTCGAGTGTTTGCTTTTAGGTGACGTTCAAAAGACACAAGACGCTTTTGCACGGCCATCAAGAGGTGAGCGTGTTACCAACAGGCTGATTCGATCTGATATGCTTCGTATCCGACGACGAGGAAAAGGCTCCAGGCCTGCTGGTCAAAGCAAGGCATCAAAGCATATATCAGCTCGATCGGGATTTTAACAGCAAGTAGGCCTACTTCGAAACTCAAATCTCGAGCGTCTACCAAGTGGAATCAGACAAAAGCGTGCCTCGACTTCGTGGCAGCCGAACGGAGCATACGACGCGGGGATGCTCGTGGTTACAATAGGGTGAGCAAAGTACGTAGAGCTACCTACATGCGCAGCGCTTGAGAGATGGGAAACTTTTTATGGTGTTTCCGTCCCGATTAAAAAGATATTCATTATCCCTTCGTCGACCTATTATCAGCAGCCGAACCTGAAGCCCTACTTGCTAGGGTGAAGTGGCAATGTCAACCTTACCGTGTTCACTTTACTAGCATCTTCCCACCACCAGGCAGTGAGATTGAGTTTCCCGAGGTATTGCGTGAGGTCAAGGTCAGGACCTGGGGAATGCCTGGAGTGGTCATCGTTTGCATCCCTCCACTGTCAACCTGTGGTATCTAGTTCATTCTCGGCCGTGTTGGTCATAGCGATACGGAAGCTCAGTACGTCAGTATAACCCTGTGGACAGAGCGCCGGGCAGAGGGAGCCAACACTTCAAAAGCAATCGCAGGCAGACCCGCAGCTCAGTCAAACTGCGGAGACAGGACATTTCGGCACTCTCAAGACATACGGCCGAAGTCAGTGATCTGGAGAAACGGAGAAAGGACTATTCCATGCTGCAGGGGTAAATCTAGGACGCGATCTGCCTCTAGCAGATCGCATCGTGGCCTGACATCACCTATGCCTCGTACACGGTGTGCAAAGTCGATTGGGGCTCCGTGACCTCGTGCAAGGACAATCAGGTCGTTGTTGTGCTACAGCTCGCCTTGAGACCACGGAGCCGCATGTCACATCGCACATCCCGTCTCGGAGCAAGAGGTTTAAGGGACGCAAGCCGCGGAGGGAGAAATACTAGGAAGTGCTGGCTGTGGTGATAGGTAGGCAGCAAAGCACAACGGCACGTGGGAGTGACAGGCAAGGACGACTAGAAAGAAGAGGCCAGATCGCATGTGGCCTTGGAGATCTTACTGCTCAGAAAAATGTGATAGAGAATTTTAATCAGCGCGCATGCGCAGGAACCAACAAAAAAAAAAGGACGGTGAATTGAGACAAAGAGCGTTGGCCCATTAACGCAGAACAGGTGTCCTGAGCCCGAGACTAGTGAGCGACTGCAAGGATCCTGAATATAGATTTCACCAGAAACCCCTTGAATGCAATTCGCAGTTACCCAACCCCAGCCATCACGAATCCCTTTCGCCGATTCCTGTTGTCCATCTCTACTCCGCAGCGTTCTATGCAGACATGTTCGTCTCTGCCATCTAGTCCTTTTAATTATTTTCTCAACTCTCATTAGAGAACCTTTGAACCGCACGGCATCGCCTGAACCTACATCGCACTCATCCGCCGCAGACCATCTGTCCTGCGTGCGCCCCCCCCCTCCCACCCCACGGTTCGAATATATCGACATACTCCGCATCGACTGCCTCTGAAAAACCTGCCAAGATGACTTCGAACGATGGAGCCTTCGCATCAGGCCTTGACACCGATACCCAGGCGACACGCAGGCGCAATGTACCTTCGAGCTCGCCCAATGGAAGTGTTGGGGAAAGACCAGAATTGGATGAGAAGAAGATGCATAGGAAGAAGGTGAGCCGCTCTGCTGTTCTGCTGCGCCAACTCACGATGCTGGCAAGGTGATGCTAACATGATGACTCTAGCAAGAGCAGACATTTCTGCAATTCCTGGACGAGTGGGAGTTCATCATCGCGCCCGTCGTATTCACCTTCGTCGCCTTCGTCACCCGGCTGTACAAGATCGGGCTTTCGCCCATTGTGACGTGGGATGAAGCACAGTACGGAGACCCCCCCCCTCCGCAGCCTCGCAGACTTCAGACTGATCGCACCATATAGTTTTGGCAAATTCGGCTCCCATTACCTGAAACGAGAATTCTACTTTGATGTGCACCCTCCCCTTGGAAAGATGTTGGTTGGGTTGTCCGGGTACCTGGCTGGCTACAACGGTTCATTCGAATTCAAGTCTGGCGAGCAGTACCCTGCGGAGCTCAACTACACATTCATGCGCGCCTTCAACTCCTTCTTTGGAGCTGTCTGTGTCCCACTGGCTTACTTCACTGCTCGCGAATTGAACTTCAAGCGCCCTGCTGTCTGGTTCGTTACGCTCATGGTCCTCTGCGAGAACTCGTACACCACTATCAGCAGATTTATCCTCCTTGATTCGATGCTCCTGTGCTTCACCTTCACAACCGTCTTGTGCTGGGCAAGATTCCATAGGCTCCAGGACCAGAGTTTCAGCGCCGAGTGGTTCATTTGGCTCGTCTTGACTGGGATCAGCATTGGCCTCGTGGACAGTGTAAAGTGGGTTGGCTTTTTCGTTACGGCCATGGTTGGACTCTACACCATTGATGATCTGTGGAAAAAGTTTGGTGATGTCAAGATGCCAAAAGTAAGTTTTGCCAAGATTCGAGCGTCGGCTCATTGCTAAGTATGGTATAGGTTGACCTGGCGGCACATGTTGCAGCTCGAGTTATCGGCTTGATTGCCATCCCAATCGGGATTTACATGCTCTCCTTCGTCATCCACTTCGCAATTCTTGAGAACAGTGGTCCCGGAGACGCACAGATGAGCTCCTTGTTCCAGGCAAATCTTCGTGGGACCGAGGTTGGGAAAGATAGCCCCCTGGAGATCGCTTACGGCTCCAGGGCTACGATCAAGAACATGGGCTACGGTGGTGGCCTCCTCCATTCCCACGTACAGACCTACCCTGAAGGCTCGTCCCAACAACAAGTCACGTGCTATCACCACAAAGACGCCAACAACGAATGGTGGTTCTACCCCAACCGCGCGCAGGAGGAGTATGACCCCGAGGCCGCACCCAAGTTCGTTGCCGACGGCGACGTCCTGCGCCTCATCCACTCGCAAACTGGCCGTAATCTTCACTCTCACGAAGTCGCGGCTCCAGTGACCAAGGCCGACCGAGAGGTGTCGTGTTATGGAAACACCACGATCGGGGACGAGAAGGATCACTGGACGATGGAGGTTGTCAAGGATGTCAGCTCGAGCGACAGGACCAAGGTCAGAACTTTGACGACCGCATTCCGACTCCGGCACACCGCGCTCGGCTGCTACCTCCGTGCCGGGAATGTCAACCTACCTCAGTGGGGCTTCAAACAGATCGAGGTGACTTGCGACAAGAACAACAACCCGAAGGATGTCTACACGCATTGGAACGTCGAGGCTCACTGGAACGAGAAACGTCAGTCTCAAAGACAAAATCCCAAGTGCGGGATGCAGCTGCTAACGAGCGACAGTGCCTGCCGCTGATGCCGGAGCTTATAAGTCGCCTTTCTTTCAAGATTTCATCCATCTGAACGTCGCCATGATGACCTCGAACAACGCGCTGGTTCCAGACCCTGACAAGCATGACGATCTAGCCTCTTCATTCTGGCAATGGCCGATTCTCAACGTCGGGCTGCGGATGTGTGGGTGGGATGACACGATCGTGAAGTACTTCCTCCTCGGCAACCCATTTGTCTACTGGGGCTCTACTGCCTCCCTGGGCGTCATCGCCCTTCTCGTGGCCTGGTACCTCGTCCGGTGGCAGCGCGGCTACAAGGAGCTGAGTCAGTGGGATATCGACCAAATCCATTACGCCGGCCTCTACCCGGTCCTCGGGTGGTTCCTCCACTACGCCCCCTTCATATCCATGGGCCGTGTCACCTACGTGCATCACTACTACCCAGCTCTCTACTTCGCCATTCTGGTCTTTGGATTCGTCGCAGACTGGATGCTGAGAAGCTGCAGCAAGCGCGTGCAGTATCCCATCTACGGTATCCTGTATGCCTTGACCATTGGGCTCTACATCCTCTTCATCCCCATCTCCTGGGGTATGGTCGGGCCGAACAGGCAATACAGCTACCTGAAGTGGTTCGAGTCGTGGAGGGTTACGGACTAGGACATGGTGAAATGACACCATCTGCCTACTCGGAACGTGCCAGACACGTAGGCCGCAAGAAGACGTGGGCTGATGTTGCATGACAGCTTTGGATGATGCTCC
Source organism: Diplocarpon mali (assembly GCA_024741835.1). Taxonomy (NCBI): domain Eukaryota; kingdom Fungi; phylum Ascomycota; class Leotiomycetes; order Helotiales; family Drepanopezizaceae; genus Diplocarpon; species Diplocarpon mali. The sequence goes on from JAENRP010000022.1 coordinate 147,842, forward strand.
TGAACAGAACGGCAGCAAGGGTGCACAGGAGCAGTAGTTTTTTTCTCTTTTTTTTCCTTGGCCTGTCACCGGTTCGTGTCGCCGAGCACGTTCCTGAGCGCGGCGAGCGGAGCGGGGGTTGGGGGGTCAAATCCCGGGCGGTGCACCTCCCTCTGAAGGTGCCCTTGGGCCTTGGGGAGTCAGAGAGGCGCTCTAGGGGATCTGAAGTCAACTCGTAATCGTGTATACTATTGATGCCGCAATGCTACGATCACCCTGATACGAGACGCCGTGGACAGGCTTCAGTCCTGGATGCCTGCACCCTGTTACTTGGAGCTCCTCAGCAGTTGCCCTCACGTGTACCTCGACTCTCACTTGAAGAACTAGCCTGCTCCTCACTCATCATGGTAGACCAGCACCGCTGCATAGCCTCGCTCCCCCCTCCCCCCTCCCCCTCACGCAACAGCTCCGTCGTCGCGCCCGTCTGGAAAGCCGAGAGAATCCACGCCTGATGCCGGCATCTCCTGTCCCTCTACGACGACCACGACGATATCCCCGCGCGTGCGAGAAGCCTGATCGGCCCCGACGCCGACGCCGACGCGCGGGAAACTACCTGGCTCGGATCCATCGTCGGAGAGCGGAACTGCATTCACGGGGCAGAGAGCCACCCGTCTCTAGGGGGAACGGCTGGCAGACGCTAGCCTGATGAGAAAGACTCACGCACGAGTTCGGGCTACAAGACTCTCCACCGGACTTGAATCGGCATCGCTCATTTATTGTGCGGCCAAGCATACACGGGGATATCTCTAATCTATCTGCTCGGCACTGCATTCATATGCTGGTCTTGTTGAGATCTTTGGCGAGGTCGTCAACGTCTCTGTCTAGCTTCTGGGTGACCGGTGCTTCCTGGGCTTCCTCGGCATCCCGCCGGAGCTTCTCGCTCAACTCTTCAGCCTCCTCTTCCTCTTCTTCCTCCTCGTCCTCGTCATCATCGTCCTCCAGATCACTAAGGCTGTCAAGACCCCAGTCATCTTCAACCGCAACGTCTCCGCCGAGCCTGTCCTTGCGCTCCTCCAAGAGGTCCCGTAGCTTGAGGAGTGAGAGATCCTCTTCCGAGAACTTGTTACCGTTAAGCTCGATCTTCTTCAAGGCAGGGAGCGAGTCCTTTGCTGCCTTGGCAAATGCCTCCAGTCCCTTGGGATTAATATCGTTGTACTGCAATCTCAGCAGCTCGAGTTTCTTATTCTGTCCCTTTGCAAGCGAGTTTGCAAACAGAATAGCCCCCTTAGCACCCAGGAGCGAGTCTCCAATCCCAAGCTCTTGAACTTCCGTCCAGCCTGGAGCCACAGTCGCAAGAGCCCTCGCACCGAGGATAGTGAACGTATTATCCTGGAGGTCCAATACTTCGATACCCTTCGCGTGTCGAAGACCGTCTGTAAGAAGATGCGAAATACCCTCTTGTCGAATCCCGTTCTGGACCATCTTGATCTCCTTGACGCCGGTATGGAGGCTATAAGCCCTGGCCCAAGCTGCCATGCTGCCATTCTCCAAACGATTACGTCCGCAGATAACAGTCTCGAGAAGGGGCACTTCCTTTCCTGCTTTCCGCGCCTCCTCCTTCTTCACATGCAGAGCAGAGAGCGCATCGGCGATCAATATACCGGCGTGGGGACCGAGTCCGTTGTTGTTGAGGATGAGGTGCTGCAGGGGCACATGTGAGGAGAGGAAAGCAACGAGCGGAGCCTGGGTGTTCAGGCCGAAGGCGTTGTCGTTGAGATTGATCGTGTGTAGCTTTGGCAGTGTCAGGAGGGCGGTAAGGAGAGACGAGAGAGCTTGGGGGATCTCGCTGAGTAGGCGTCCCGTAAATATATCGGCGAGGTTGGCAACCTAGTAATACCGTGAGCCGCCGAAAGAATCTTGGTCCGCTCGTGATGAGGCTGACCTGCAGATTCTTTTTCGTCTCCAGAACCTCCCCCAGGACCTTGCAAGCCTCTACACCCAGTGTGTTACCTTGGAGACGGAGTTCCTCGACGTCGTGCTCCCGGAGAGCTTTAATGTGCGCCTCAACATCCGCGGCAGTATCCAGCTTCAGTCCCTTTCCCTCTAGCGAGAACAGCTTCGTATTCGTGGCCATATCTCCAAGACGTGGTCGGTGTAGGACTTGGTGATTATCTGGCAACGGCTCAGAGTTTGTAAGAGGTAGTGGGGGTCGCAATGGTGGGGTAACAAAGTAGTAAACAAAAGCTAGTGCCTTGGCGGCACCGGACCGGAGAAACCTCGCCCGGTATTGGTGCGTAGATGACGAATATATTTCCATCCAGGGACAAACTCAGGAGCAAACTAACCTCAACTCTTGAAAAGCACTATTCTCACAATCTACAGAAAGCAGACACCGACCCCACCATGTCTTCGAACGCAATTCCCATGCGCAGGTTTCCCGTCTGAATTTTGAGTATATCCAGCTAAGAGTTACCTATAGCTACCGCCACCGGAGCAAACATGGGTCGAGACCTCAAGCCTGCCAGTGAGGCTGCCGCCCAAGTCAAGGTATCTTCTGAAATGGCTTCGGCTGAGCGTTGCTTATGATTTGGAACAGCCATGTTGCGTGTGCAAAGATGAAAAGGCTACGCGCGACGAATGCATGCTGTTTAGTAAGGCCCAAGATCCTCAGAAGGACTGCGCTTCCACGATCGACAAGTACAAGAGTTGCATGGCCGGGTTCGGATTCCACTTGCCCTGAAGTATCTGGAGCTTCGTAAAGAACGAGAGAGAATGTAAGAGATGTACAACAAAGGGAATGGGCGCATCGGGGATCATAGGTGCACATAAATAATATCGAGTAGGAGAATCACAACTCCGTTATGCAATCTAGGCAAGACGTCTCTTACATCTTACTAGTAACACTACAGCTCGGCTCTTACACCTTGTTCGGGTTGTGTCGGAAGCTGGAACAGCATCGGATTTCTTTGCATTTATAATTACACATCGGGGCAGATCATCATGTATAAAGTCATCTGCTCTTCCGAAACCTCCGAACGACTCAGGTGTGATATGCATCGTTATGCAAATGGTATCATAGACCTGCGAGAACGCTTTGGATCCCTACAGTCCCGGAATCATCTCGCTTCAATATGAATTGTTTGAAATCAGGCTTCTGTAACTTCTTTCCAGCTCCGCCGGGTACAAAGTTACGCGATCTCTCACGTAGAGCCTCGGGGCCAATGATGAATAGATTGCCAATCTCGCTCAGCACCTCTATACCTTCTTCCGCCTCCTTGGTCAGAGGCCACTCTTTCAGTGTCGATACATATTTCGATGCGTCTTTTGTGACCATCAGCGCTCCCGTGGCGTTGACATTGAACTTCTTGAAGTGCTCGAACAGTAAGTTTCGAACGTCCAGTGCAAGCTCGCAGCTAAACACTTCCAGGTTTTGACCGTCAATAGCTTGAGCAGACAACGTGGCTACCCGGTTCAGGAAATTGCAGATCGACAAACAAGTTGCTGATTGCAGCATCTCCAAGTAACGTCCTCCGTCGAGATCACTGTCCTTTGGTCGGAAGTCCAACTTCTTCTGTGATGCCAGTAGTTTCGTGACCCAGTTCACAACTACTGTAATAGTACTTCGGATGATACTATTCGTCTTTGACTCGATTCTCTCCACTCCAGTTTTCGTCTGTACCTCCATCCCGCGTCGAACCGTAGTATTGGATTCGGCAAGTCGGATGAGAACCGTGTTGATGAACCGCGACATGATATTGGTAATAGTGATAGCAGGCTGTAAAGAAGGAAGATAGGCAAGATCTGGTTCTACCTTGGTTGATTCCTGCGCTGCAGCTTGGTCTGCTGCAGCATCGAGGGCGGTTTCAATGTAGATTTGTCCCATGCCCGTAAGTAAAAGGTTGAGCAGGGCCAAAACATCCTTGGGAATATCACTGCCGCTTCCAAGTTCTAGAGTCCTTCGGACACCTTCAGCCAACCATTTTAGCATTCTCTTTGCATTGGGAATGCTCAATACCCCATCCTCGTCTGTGACTTCGATTTCGTTCTTGTTCTTGTCTGTGTCTCGGAGACCAGCAACTCTCAACATCATTGCTTTCTGCGTTGGTGTCATGTCTGAGGACTCAAGACGATTGATGTAGCTATCCTTAGCTGAGGAAAGGAGCTGGGTACCCTGCTGGGCAAGCGAGGCCATGAAACCTGTAGGAGCCTTCTTCCGCCTTGAGTGATAGATCGTGTACTTGAAAAGCAATGACGAATAAAGTTCCTCTAGATTTTTGCGCTCTCTCTCTATGTAAGAGTTACCGACAAGATATGGGACGAAAAGTTCGTCCAGCTGTTGATCAAGACTCAGTGCAGTCTGGGAAGAACATGCATCGGGGTGCTCTGTCAAGCCATGTGCTTTCAGGTCTTCGATTAAATTGTTGATATAGCTCCGTGAAGCATGTAAGGACCGCAGAAACGCCAACGAAGATATGGTATCCGCCTTTTCCAGAACCATCTCGAGACGTTGCTGGATCGACTGCTGAAATATTCTCTGGATGAACTTTGTCAAAACCACTTCGTAGTAAGGAAATGCCCGCTTGATAATGAAAGACTCATCCTGCATAACAATCCTAATCTCATCAATTAACGACTGGAGACTTGGTTCTACTCCTGGAGGGTCCGAATCGGGATCCGCAAGCTTCTCCCAAGTCTCATTATCCGTTGTTAATTCGTCGGTTATCAGCTGACTCCGATCTATGAAGAACTGATGCTGGTTGACGAAAAGCGCAACGACGCTCGAACCACCGTTGAAATCGTGCAGAACTTTGGCACATTCCAGCATATCATCAAAGTTCTGTCTCCGGTAGCTTTCGTCGAATTGCTTCAACAAATCCTTCTCCAGAGTTTCGGAGAACTTCTCTATTATTTCCCGCGTGTTGTGACCCCTATATTCGAGAAACCCATTTGAAACCCCATTGGTCTTTTTGAACCCGTTAGTTTGCGCCCATGAAGCTGGATCGAGTCTCTGGCTCATCCTCATGAGCTGCCTCGCAATGACTGCCGATCGCACCTTATTCTCACCACTGCCTTGCCTTCGGATCATGTCCTCTAGCGATGTGATCTGACCATTTTGGCTGACTTCCAGCCAGCACTGTATCAAGAAACTTGCGTCCAGCGCTCGCCGCCTCTGTTTATCTAGCTCCTCGAGTCTCTCCCCAATTTGAACGGCCACATTACCACCTCTATCGTTCCCGTTGGCAGCATGAGATCCGTTGAGGGACGAGTCGAGCGTTTCGAATGAGTCTATCGACTGGTCTAACTTTCTCCCTAGTGTCTCCAGGGTCTGGTCATGTTGTATCTCGGCGCGCCGTACGGATTTCAAGAGATCGGCCTCTTTCTCTCCAAGCTCATCTGAGAGACTCGCCAACTGCGACAAAGCATCTACCTTGTTAGCATATTTTCCTGGCAGCGAGTATTAGGCCTCACCTTCGAATGTCCGAATTAATGGTTTGGAGTCAAACGCTTGCTGTGCAGGTAAAGATTTTCGGTTCACAGGTGCCGCACTCTCCGCAAGCTCTTCGATGAAATCCCTCACAATAAAATCCTTGTTGGAGAAGTTCTCCAGCGTGAAGCTGGGACCTTTAGTAAATATAGACCTTGAGCTGCCCCCAATACTGTTTGAAGAAGACATTGGTATTTCTAGGGAGTCAAACTATGGTCCATATGCGACATCGGGATCCGCAATACCCCAATGCTCATTCGATTTATTCAACTGGGCGAAGCGGTAATTTTGCGAGTGTTCTCTTGGAGTTGTGTCGGGGCATGCTTGCGACGTGACGTCGCTTCGCAACTGGCCCTGCTCAGCCTTCCCGCAGGTCGCCGCCTTTGCCCAAACCTAGAAGTCTCCTCAGCCTTCACACGCTACAAGTCCGGGTATGCAACTGCACGACGCGTGCAATTTGTGATAAATACATCCTGCTATGTTTCTATATCACCCCCTTCGAATTGAAGAAGCTAATATTTCGATAAGGCGGTCTGATTAGAGAAGGACAGGGGCTATCTACTTGCAATCCTCGAAGATGCCTTGCCAGATCCTGTTAGGATTATCTCAAATTCAAGCAGAGAAATGGAGAGCCACATATTCTAGCCATTCTTACGTCGCTATTAAACATTCTTTCCCAACAGACCTATTGCGCATGGTTCATTCAAGCCTTCCATGGCCGCATCTCCATTGAGTTATTGTCCCATTTGTACACGATACCCGTTCCTATGTTGTAACTGTTGTAATTCTCCGTTCCTGATCGATTCATTGCCCTTCTAAATGTTATATTTATTCTCCCTCCATCATCTGCATTCTTTCCTGTCCTCTTCGGGATGGAATGTAGCCAGTCTGTCATCGAGGTCAGGAATGGCTCTCAAAATCTTCCAAGAGCCGTAATCGGGATCCCTTACTTGATTGTGTTTTGCCTTTCATCAGAATCATATCTCCACTTGCCAATGGTAACTTGATGGGCTTCGTCTCGGAGAGCAGCGGTGCATTGTCATTCGGCGCTACAGGCTTATGTTTCATGAGAAAGTCTCTTTTGGCACCAAAAGAGAACGAGGCAATGGCGGGCAGTTCCCCGAGAAACTTCTCGTCGTCAGAATGATACGATATACTGTCTGATCCGGAGGCGTAGTAGTTGACCAGACAGAAGTTGAATTTGCATCCTGTTGCAGCTTCAGTGGAGAGCCGAAGGTCATTCAAGCATTTTGGGATTGGCCGCGGTGGATATTTAGCGTAACACCGATCTCTCGAACATGGCTGCCCGCTTTGGGCGTCGACCACCTGGCCGTCGTCGTCGAACCTTGATGTCTCGTCGAGACCGAAGACTGTAGTGTATCTGGCCCTGTTACTGGAGAACATTAGATGTTTAACAGCTGACACACCTCGGTGTCTTGATCTCGGTCTCCATCCCTCCACGTCTGATCTTGTACTGGACTCTATAGAATGGTAATTGGGACCGAAGAAATTGGAATATCTGTTTCTCGAGGTACTTTGGTGCGTAAGGCTGAAAGTAGAGGAGGTCAAGATCCGGTTGGTCGTTGATCGGTTTGCCGATGGCTGAAGGAAAAGAAGACATCCCTGTCAAGATTGTTCCTTGGAAACATGGAATCGGAAATGGATACGTGGGATGATGTGAAAATTCAACCTTCTCCCATTAGACCTGTTCGATATATAGTTCCCTCTGCGGCTACTTGCCACTTCTACGTCTACAGGAGGGTTTGTAGCTTGACTTTCATCTTCTGAGGCCTTCAACTTCTTCTGAGGGGGTTTGAAAAACTCGGTAAGCGTACGTTTCTTCATAGATTCGGCCATGATGGATTGGTGGAATGTTTCGAAGAGCGTCTCAAAAAGATGCAGCCTCGCCTATGACATCACGAGATGCCGTTATTGCAAGGCTCGCACTAAGACCCCACAGCCTTGTCAAAAATCGGGAAGGTTTTTGATCAGATAATGTCTACAAGCAACACTGGATCGCCATGAAGCCATGGAGGTCCGTACGATTCTTTGTCTTACTGGACTGTTGAGTTACGACTAACGAGATGTTAATAGGTCGTAGAATCGACAGCCTCTCTCGAAGCCATGTGCCTCTTCCGTCCCCCTATCGTCCGCTCCGCGGGCGCAGCTCTCGATCGCGCGCTCTTCTCCAAGACTATACCGATGGCTGCAGCCCGAGTCTCGAATATCAAAAACTTGTCTCGTTATCGGCAGAAATTCGAGAAGAGCCGCGAACTGATGCAGCTCGAGCGGGTCATGAATGTGCAGCGCGATCCCGACCCGGCTTTGGCGGAGAAGGGAGGGAAGTGTTTACTTCTGAGACCAGGTATTAAGCCTGGAGGTAAGATTTAGCCAGAAGATTGTATCTCGGATGATTATTGATCTGGCCAGATCCTAGTACTTGGAGTGCCGATTTACAGGAAGCCGTCAAGGAGGAGGATGTCGGAATCATTTCTTATGATTTGAAGCTGGACTACAGCTATTGGACATATCGTACGTATGTTAGATGGCTTTGGCGGCGACTAGATGGTTTCTGACATGGGAAGACGATGTTATGACCTCTTTACTACCCGAGGATGCTCAGGGAGAGATCCCCGTTGGGTTCGCCATAGTTGGACACGTCGGTACGAACCTTTCCCCCCCGCTTGCGAGCAGCAAGGACTGACCGAATCCAGCGCATTTGAATCTCCGAGACGAGTATCTCCCATACAAGAAGGTCATTGCCGAAGTACTCATCGACAAAAACCCGCAAATCCGCACCGTGATCAACAAAGTGGACGACGTAGGCACCCACTCCCACTACAGGACTTTCGGCTACGAGGTCCTCGCAGGACCAGACGATATGAAGGTTGAGTTGAGCGAGGGCGATTGCGTGTTCAAATTCGACTACTCGAAAGTCTATTGGAACAGTCGGCTCCAGACTGAGCACAAGAGACTCGTGGATTCGTTCCAGCCGGGGGAGGTTGTGTGCGATGTCATGGCTGGTGTTGGGCCGTTTGCGATTCCGGCCGGAAAGAAAGGGGTTTTCGTCTGGGCGAATGATCTCAACCCGGAGAGTTACGCGAGCCTGAAGGAGGCGGTTCGGAAGAACAAGGTCAGCCCACCGTTCCTCGAGATTTACACCTTTTTCACTATTACAAGATGATTACACCTGTCACGACGGTCAACATGGCCACAGGTTGGCATTGATGTTACTGTCTGTGATGAAGCGCTATCGTTTTATGGGAAAAAAGACGACCCCTCACCTCCGCTACTAATCACGTTTCCAACCGACTAACACCGCCCAAGGTCCAAGACTTCGTCCGCCCCTTTTGCGAAGACGGCCACTCCTTTATTCAACATGCTGCCGACGACCTTCTCACTCTGGCCGCGACTTCGCAAAACCGCATCAGTCTCCCGGCCAAAGTGCCTCGCCGCTCGCGCACTGCGCCCCTCGTGCCGCCACCCTCCCCGACCATCCTCACCATCCCGCCCACCATTCAGCACTTCGTGATGAACCTGCCGGCAACGGCCATCTCCTTCCTCGGGTCCTTCAACGGCCTGTACCGCGGGCACGAGTCGCTCTTCACCCCTCTCACGACAACCGAGCTGCCGCTGGTGCACGTGCACTGCTTCTCTACGAAGAGCGAGGACCACGTCCGCGAGACGAAGGAGATCTGCGAGAGGATCAGCGAGGCGCTGGGGTGGGAGGTCAGGCCGGGGGATGACGAGCTGACCGTGTTTGAGGTGAGGGACGTGGCGCCGAAGAAGAGGATGTTCTGTGCGAGCTTTAGGTTGCCGCGGGAGGTGGCTTTTAGGGAGAGGAAGCCGTTGGCCGCATAGGTGAGGGGGCGGAGGCTGGGTTGAGTCCCAGGCGAGAAGCCGGTCGGGTACTCGTGGTGGTTGAGGGGCAGAGGCTGGGGTTTAGGAGCAGGTTACTGCTATGTACGGTTGGTGGCGAGTAGCATGTAGGCAGGCGTACATCTATATGTTGATATGTTGATATGTTGATATATGTATGTATGTATGTATGCATGTATGCATGTATATGTATGTGTGCATATATATGTATGCATATATATGTATATGCATATATATACACGTGCAAGAGATGTAAGCGCTAGGCACCCGAGACGACGCGGCGGGTTTGCGTCGCGGTCGGGACATGTGACCTCGCCAACAGACGGAGAGACAAGAAACGGATGGGGACCCCCTTCTCCGGTGCCGCGTTCGCTCTCTGACATGTCGAGAACGGACACCATCCCCCTCGCTCTCTCTCTTCCCGACGCGACGCCCCGAGTCGGGCCGAGGCCGAGCAGGGGAGGGGCACGTGGAACGACGTCACGTGCAGACAAGCGGCGCCCCGATGTCCCCCCGTCCGGAAGAGGACCTGCGGGTGCTACGGACACCGTGCAGAGCTATGCGCGCGCGTGCGTTGGCGTCGCTCGGCTGGCGTCTGCCGGTGGAGGTGTCGCGCCGAGGTTGGCGACTCGGGGGGGGCGCAGCCAGAGGCGCGGTGGGCCGGGTGAGTGAGGCCGCGTCGGTTCGCGGCGGCCTGCTCGGCCTGTGTGGTGTGGGTGTGGCGTCGGTATATACGGGTGCGTGGTCCGCGAGATGGATTTCAGCCGGGTCAAGCCCGCACTGGGATTGTTGCCTGCCTTGTGTCTGTCTTTTATCTGCCTTATGCCTGCCTTGTGTCTGCCTCATATCTGCCATACGCCTGCCTTATACCTGCCATATGTCTGCCTGAATTACAGCTACCCTACCTTGGTGCTGCTCTCCGTGTGGTGCCTCAGGCCGCAGCACTTTATCCCTGCGTCGCACACGGCGAAAAGCGGAAGGGGGAGAGCGGGAGAGTTCTCCCGTTCTCCCGTTCTCCCGCCATCGCCCCGTCGGTGGTGACACGCGCCGGCAGGGGTGAGCGCTGCGCTCCCGGACGGGCAGGGCGGCCGTGCCGACGGTGAGTTTCATTGGCTCGGGAGGGCGGGGCGCCCGGCCAATCAGCATCCTCCTACATGAGACGAGGCGTGACTTGGCTTGGTACTCGGGGTGTTCCGAGGTTTGACCGCTCCTCCCCGCTGCCCGTCCCCGTCCGGCGCCTCACTCCTCTCGAGGGCCTCGCATCGGTTCCGGACGCGGGCCTTCCGGTGACCACAGCCAGCCCCTCGTGCAACAGCGGCAGCTCTCTTGGCCTGCGAAGTCACATGGGGCTCCAGGGCAGTATCTTGTTTTTCTGCGGATCGGTGTTCGAGATGGCGGAGAGCAGTGTGGAAGCTTCCAACGTAAGGAGAGGAGGGGGGCGGAGGGCTGGTCGGACAGCAGGACGAGTTGGATCGCTGATTGCGATGAGGCTCCACCAGATGGCGAGAGCCCGTGGCCCTGAGAGAGAGACACCGACTGTTTGGACGCCCGAGGCACGATGGAGCTCACGTGCGACACCCCGCGTCGCCGTCGATGCCTGATTCGGCGACCGGACGGTCTACGGCCGGCGGGGCTGACCCGTCCGGCCAGCCGCGCAGATTTCCGCCTCTCTGCCCGAGATCCAGGCTCCGCTTCCGCGGTCGGGGCGGCGCCGCTGCCACCCAATCAGGAGGCGGGGCGGCCGCACACCCCCGTGGCACGGGCGGCGAATCAGACCGCCGTAGAGAAAAAGCATATCGCGATCCGCTGCGACTCCACCGCCGCTCCGACGGCCGGGGCCATCGGCTTACTCACCGGCGCCACTAGCCAGCGCGGCCAATAAGTTTCCTTTCTCCTCTGCTCCAACCGCCAACCCTCCTTCTCGCCAATCATCACCCTCATCCTCACCCTCACGCTCCAGGGCAAAGCCATTCAATCCTATCAACGGTCGCCCTTCCGTTACATAACCTTTACCTTTGCGACTCACGTTACCGACAACAGAACGCTCGATTCCCCTCCAGCTGGGAGAGGCGCCTGCGGATCCAGAGCGGCTATCGATCGCGCCCACATCCGACCGCACCCGAAACCCTTCGGACCCAGCATTCAGCACGCAATCCGTCTCCTCCACCAGCTACCTCGAAGGGAGGAAACCCACCATCAACCACAAAGAAATAAAGAACCCGGGCAAAACACTGTTTACCATCAATCCACACCCCTTCCGCACCGCACCCTAGGAGCCTCACACCACTTGGCTGGACCCAGCGCTGCTCTACAGTCGTCTATCCCCCCGCCAGAGCCCCAAGGATCCCATTTGCGCGTATCTGAGCTTGTCGTCGCCGTCGCCGTTAAATACCCCGACTCACAGCCAATCCCGTCTGCTCCCGAGCCAGACACCGATATCCCGCTCGAATTCAATTCACCTCGCCTCACCTCACCACCGGCGCCCCATCAACCTCGCCAAACCCCCTCTGCGCGACCACATTGGCCCTCGCCGCCATCAGGTGATCGCACGTCGCTGCGGTCGGGATCCCGGGGGTTGTCGTGATTCAGAGAGCAACCCACCCATCACTGGATATCCGGTCGGTGTCGCGTATCCGAGGTACGTTGCTACCAAGCAGTTCGACGTCGGAAGCTGGACGGCGCCGGAGTCGCTCCCGTCCGCGGGGGATCGGACCGGCTCGAACCCGATGTGATATTCGGTTGGAAACGAACGCACTCGAACTGAGCTAACCTAGTTTCCCCCAGGTGCTTTTGCGCTGCTTTTTGATCTCGCGCGGCCGGACGGATCGCGTGGCCTACGCTGTCGCCGCGTTCCGGAGAGCGAGTTGACGAGCAGGCCTGTCCCGCGCATCGCAAACTCTCTCTAGATCCTCGTTCCCCCATCGCCCCAAGGCACGGTCCCGGGAGGTCGCGCGCTGCGTCACGTCGCAGAGCCCTCGACAACATCTGCACAGCACACGACCAGCGTGCATCCCCTTTAGGATTACTCCCAGTCTCCTCCCGCTCCCATCGACAGGAATAGTCTGTCGCGCGTGAAGCTGATTGACGAGGTAAGCCTCTTTTCTGCTTTCCGTTATGCATGGCCAACGCATCACACTGGCCCCAAGGTGAAATCCACCTCCCACCCCAATCTCATCCACATTTCCAATCGCTGTCCATGTTCGTTCCCCCCCCCGCAGCCCCAAAATTTCACCTAATTTTTGTGGTTGGATAGTCCCTCGAAACCCCCGATCGCACGGGGGAGGCCGCTTCGTACTGCAGCGGCTCATGAAATTTAGGCCCGGCCCACAAAGCGCGCTCCCTTCATCAGTTTCACCCAAATCGCCTCAAAGCGCAGACACCTGCCTCGTCAGCTCACGTGGAAGCGCAGACAGAGCCTGATAAGCCAGCCTCACCAGCACCCCTCGAAGGCCCCGGCTACATCAGCTTGCATATGCTGTGCAGCGCCAATTGCGGTGTACACCTACCCTACCTCCCACCCTACCCCATCGCCTGCCAGCACACCCGCGCATATCGGATGGACGAGAAGGCTTCCACTAGCTGAGCACATCGACCCAACAGTCTCCGACGACATTTGCCAGCGCGTCCGCACAACTGGCGCAACTCGAGAACACAACCTCAGAGCTCGATACCGAAGCTGATGACCCTGACGGCACGCCAACCCCCTTGATATAGACCTGCGCCTACCGCACCAACGCGACCCCCTGCGCTGTCAACTGCGACACGGACGCTTACACGCGTCGCACGCCCGCGAAACACCATACTCTGGAAGCCTCTACCTCCTGGAGACAGATCCAGGACCCATCAACCATCATGATGGAGTATCAGCCTTACTCTCAACAGGCGCCCGGCCAGCATGGGCATAATCCGGGGCATATTCCCGGAGGGTATCCCAATCCAGGTCAACACCCAGGCGCTGGATCGTCCATTACTTCACCCCCTCAACAATCGATCCACCCGCATAACTCCATACACAACCAAACGTCTCCGATCCTCTCGTCCCAGGCACCGCCGGGAAACCCAGGTCATGGGCTCAATCAACAGATCCAGTACCAACAACCCACCTATCCACAGATCCCTCACTATGCGATGAGTGGCATCACTCCTCAGAGTGCAGCGATGGCTGCGACTGCTGCCGCCGCCGGTTCGACATATTCATCCCTACCCGATTACGGCTTGCAGACATCCCCCAGGATGGGGGGCCCGGTACCGGTGAAGGCAGAGACAAGTCGCCGGTCACCCAAGCAGATGAACAGCCAGATCGGCCACGGGCAACAAGCTCGCAGAATGAGCAACCAAGTAGGGGAAAGCCCAGCCGTGTCCAATTCGCAGTCTATGTTAAACCACGCGTCTAGACCCTCGGTGCCGCCGATGACCAATAGCCAACACCTACCCCAGTCTCCTGAGCTGGTTTCTGGAGCCATGGACGAGTCTCCTCTGTACGTCAACGCGAAGCAGTTTCACCGGATACTCAAGCGCCGAGTAGCGAGACAGAGACTGGAAGAAGCTCTGCGCCTGACGTCAAAAGGCCGAAAACCCTACTTGCACGAGAGTCGACACAACCATGCGATGAGGAGGCCTAGAGGACCTGGCGGGCGCTTCCTGACAGCCGACGAGGTTGCAGAGATTGAAAGAACCAAGGGGGACGGAGACGACGCCGACAAGGGTCCGACGGAGGCGCCCGCGCAGGCCGCCCCTGGGTCGGGGACCAAGCGAAAAGCCGACTCGGACAACTCTACGCCCAGCAAGAAGACCAAGTTGAGCGCCGCGGGGCGCAGTAGTGCCGAGGACGAGGAGGAGGAGGATGACGATGCGGATGATGACGGATGATCACTCTCACCACGGGAGGCCTCACTCGCCATCCCACTTGGTTTCCCTGTAGATTCTGTGCTGATGACCTTACGACTGCGTCCCATTTCACATAGTATACACCAGCCATCCAAGACTCGCATCTCTGGAGAACATGGAATATACCCAAATTGGATTAGCTGGCTGGGGGAGTTTGTGTGGGCTGGGTGGCTTGGCCTCTGGGGCCAGCATAGGTTATGTGAGGGTCGTTTGTGGATCAGACAGGACACTCTTTTGTTGATTTTCTTTCCTTGCGGCTTTTACCCGAGAGCTTGAATACCCTCACTTGCGTGACTTGCGCGCCCATTTGTGTGCACTTTTCCCCTCATCAACTGTCGATATATTCTCTCACGTTTTCACGTCTGCATTCACAGCTCTCTTCTCCTTTGTAGTATGAAGAGGACGAGATCACCCTGGGCATGTTTACGATGGCATATATTCGCTTGGGCTATTACCTTTTTTTTCTTTTTTTTTCTTTTCTTCCTACTGAGGATGGATGGGGATAGAAACTGGGCGCACTCACGTGAACTTAAAACAGTTGGGCATGGTACAGCTTGCCTCGGGAAGAGTGGCGGAAGGATAGCGGAAAACCTGGACTGGATGGGATACTGGGAGGTTCTTGGTTCTCTTTCCCGCGTTGCTGACACGGGCTCTGCTGATGAGGATGTGAGAGGGGAGTGCCATGTGCGTACCAACCCTCTCGAGAGAGGATGAAGATGGATGCGAGGTTAGGTCATGCAGATACCATACGATGCAGACTGAGCAGAGTGTAGCTTTTCGTCTCTCTCGTCAGTGACATTGCAAGATGCATATTCTCTCACATGTTAACACACTACACCAGTATGCTTGTCAGCGTTGACACATGAAAGAGGGAAACTCAACTGCTGTATCTTGGCTCCCAATAGGAAGACCCTGAGCTTGGAGCGGCATGTATGCGTGCGTGCCGTGGAGTAGCAGCGCGTGTAAGCTTTCTCGCAAAGAGCCAACGAGTAGATTGCTGAAAATCCTCAGAAGGGTCATGATTCTTGAGCACTGGTTCGATGGTGACTTGTTGCGCGTGATATGGCGAATGTAGACTGTAGACGAAGAATCATTGGGGGGGGTGGAGAAGACGGATGTGTGTATACTGTGACAACTAGGTTCCAGGCTGATATGTAGCTGGTGGGGTAGCACTGATCTTTTTTTTTTTCTTTTTTTTTTTTCCTTTTTTTTGTCTTTCTCGTCTTTTCTTTTCTTATTCTCTTCTTTCTCTTTCTCTATCTTCTTTTGCTTTTGACAGGCACCACATGGTATGTAAAGGCACTGCGCTCTTTGAAAAAGTAGGTACAGTGGTTTCATATGCCAAGGGCAGAAGCCTGTTTGGTCAAGCCCCTGAGATCAGTTTGATTTGCGACGGGGTCATACGTGATGAGATGAAATTTAGCATAGGCCAGCGGGCTCCAAGGGTGCCCTCAAAATATCAGATAACTATTTTGACCCTGGCGATCCCCGACTGGATATACTTGTCGTAGAGCGTGATCCCCTACCGCGAGGGGAAGAATATCTGGGGTCTGACATCAACGATTGACTTCCGACGACGGCCCGAGCTCAACCTCCATCTAGCTCCAGAACTTTTTTTTTTTTTTTCTGATCGAGCGTCGAGGGGCCGCACAGAATTCTATCTCGATCCTCCTGCCGCGCCACCTTATTTTCTGGAGATCTATCCGGCGAATATCCCGCCCTCTCCTCTCAGGTCGTACTTGGAGTCAGGGGTCAGTTGAAAAAGTCGAACGAAGAAACCGGAAAGATGTCGCCCATTGCTCCTGGCCCGGGGTCCGCCTCGAAGGATTACAAGAAAGAGTCGACGCTGGCGAGGTTACTGGGCTCTGGTATGCCTTCCTGTCTTCCACGCTGCCCGCCCGCGACTCGAGGCAATTAAGAGAGAGGGAGATGCTGACTTGGTCAGGATCTGCTGGCATTGCTGAACTTGCCGTCTTCCACCCCGTAGGTTCTCCGCCCGCGAACGAGGTCGAGTCCACGCTCGATTCTATGGTGTGAAAGAGCTCCCGGACCCGGCTGACAGGCCAATTCACAGGTCGACACCATCGCCAAGCGCCTGATGAGCAACCACGGCAAAATCGTCAGCGCCGCCCAACTCAACACCGTGATCTTCAAAGACAGCGCCTCCGCGCCCGCCTCCACGAAATTCGTCTCTCTCTTCCCGGGTCTCGGGTATGCCGCCGGCTACAAAGTCCTCCAGCGCATCTACAAGTATGGCGGGCAGCCCTTCGTGCGCGACTACCTGGCGACGAACCACGGCTCGGCCTTCGACCGCACCTTCGGCGAGAAGACCGGTAAGGCTATGATGAGCTCGCTCGCGGGCAGCATCATCGGCATCGGAGAGATCGTGCTGCTGCCGCTGGATGTGCTGAAGATCAAGAGGCAGACCAACCCAGAGGCGTTTAGAGGCAGGGGCGTGGTGCGGATTGTGAAAGATGAGGGCTTGGGCCTATACAGAGGCTGGGGATGGACGGCTGCGAGGAATGCGCCGGGATCGTTTGCCGTATGCTCTCTCCCCTTCTCCGAGCACATTTGCAGAACCTCACTGCGGTGTGGTGTGGTGCGGTGTCGCGGATGGCGCTGATGGGGGTAGTTATTCGGAGGGTCGGCCTTCACCAAGGGCTACCTCTACGGCCTTGAGGACTACAACAAAGCCTCCTGGCTGCAGAACTTCGTTGCATCCATCGCCGGTGCTTCCGCCTCGCTGCTTGTCTCCGCACCGCTTGATGTCATCAAGACGCGCATCCAGAACCGTAACTTCGAGAACCCGGAGAGCGGGTTCAAGATCGTGGGCAGCATGATGAAGAACGAGGGTATGACGAGTTTCTTCAAGGGCTTGGTCCCCAAGGTACGTTCTGCTTGCCCTGCACCAGCCGTCCCTCCAGCGCACGGAAAGCTACACCACATGCACTTGAGCGCTTAGAACCCGCCCGCTCTAACCTGCCTGGTTCCGTACTGACTCGGGCCAATAGTTGTTGATGACAGGCCCTAAATTGGTCTTCTCCTTCTGGCTCGCACAAACCCTCATCCCAGCCTTCGACACCGCTCTCGCGAAGAAGTAGACGGCGAGGCGGAGCGGGATCGATGTACAGAACACGGATCGTTGGGCCGGGCAGGAAAATCACGGCGTCTGGCTCGTTACACGAGGACATGGGAGAGAGGAAGACAGGTGGACGATAGATTAATTGTACTTCAGTGTAGATAGCTTCGGCTTGTCCTTGCTGCTGGCTGCTTGACGGCTGGCAGGGCGGCTAGAGAATAGAAAGAAACTCGACTCTCTGTGGTTCATGTTGCCTGTCTGCTCCGACTTGGTCTCGGCATCAAGAGATCGCTCGATTCTTCAGAAGATTCGAATCCGAGCATCGGGTGAGGCAAACAGGACATGGTCGATCGCGAGCGAGGGATGGCTTCCCTTGGTAGCTCCTAATTAGCGAGGGAGTTTAAGTGGACCTCGAGGCAGCCCCAGCAGACTTTGGAGGTCTCGACCATCGCCTCGTCTCACGGGCACCGCCGCAGAACCTCCCACGCCGCCGACCACCCGGCGCAAAGCTTTCGCCCGACCGAACCAGCAGCACGCCCAACCCGAGCCCAGCGGCAGACATCTGCCCCTAGATCTCAGATCCCAGATCCCCGACCGCGCTCGCCATCCCAGGCGCCAACCACCGGGCAGCAAACACACGACCTGCGCGTCTCCCGACCACAGGAGCGAGACGCCCCACGGCCGACGGAGGAGCAACAGCATGCCGGCGCCGGCGCCAGCCCACCTCATCTCGCGGGCCGCCGACCCGGTCTTCGCGCTCCTCATCGGCCTCGGCGCCGCGGCGACGCGCATCCATCGCGAGGAGAAGGAGGCCGGGCGGGGAGGCTGGGCGACGATTGAGACGGGGCTGAGGTGTGTTCTTTTTCTTCCCTCTCTCTTTCTCTCTCTCTCTCTCTCTCTCTCTCTCTCTCTACTCGCGGCTTGGAATGCGTGGTGCCGAGGAAGGACGAGGGCTGACGTTGTGCGCGATCAGGAGAACCGGGCTCTTGAGCAAGAGCCGAGAGGGGCAGGGGAAGGGAGAGGGGGAGGGAGAGGCCCGAGCCGTGGGGAGGTGAGGATGCTGGGTAGAGCTTGGTGGCAGACGGGGGCAGATGGGGCGGGGAGGGGTCTGGCGTGCGGGCAGCGTTGGAGTGAAGCCGGAGTCTAGGGAGGGCTCGACTGCAGTCGGGGGAGCGCAGCCGATGCCTCGGCCGCAGGCTCTGGAGATTTGGCAGACCGACTACACGATACCGTGGAGGATTGCTGCTTGGTGAAGCGCAGGTGACCGCGCGTCTGTACAAGGGGGAGACCAGGCGCATGTCCGCCAGCAGCGTAGCAGGTTTGAAGAGGGGCCAGGAACATGCCACGCTGCGCTCTGCTCTGCTCTGCTTTTCTATGCTATGCTCTGCTCTGCGAGGAGCTACATCTCCGTATCCCAACGTCCTTCCGCTTCCCCGCGCAGCACCAGCTGGGACGAACCGGCGCCGGCGGAGGCCGCGCTCGTGAGAAACAACCCGCCGCCCTGCTGATATGATCGTCTCCGAGACACAGGCGCAGCGACACTCTGCCAACAGGTACGCCCATGTGTGCTGCCAGCGCGCCCGTGGACGCTGCCCGCCCGGGCAGAAATGGGTCTCGTCTCTGGTGGACAGCTCTGGAGACTCTGCTCTCGCAGCTCCGGGTCGAGAGCTGGCTCCCCTTGCTCCTGCGAACTAGCTCGCGCAGAATCGTGCAATTTCTCGGATTCGGCTCCTGACGCTTCTTCGCAAAGGGGGGGCCTCGACTAGGGCTGTGTTCTCCTTGTAGTTGTAGAGGGAGATGCAGCCTTCTTCTCTGCTTCTGGCTGGTTTGGGCCCCATGCTGATGGTTGTTGGGAAGCGATGGGAAGGCTTACGCTCTGCTACCTGTAGTCCGAGTAGCCTTGCGCTGATCGTCGCGTCCGTGAGGTGGAGGTTCATGGACTTTTTGATTCTGGTGGTACGCTTGTGCTTACGCTTCCTCTCCGAACGAGCCCCTGAGATGCGGCGTATCGCAGCGCGTTCCAGCAGATGGAAGAGGAAGAGAGCTCCGCGGGGATACTATTGAGAGAATGTACCGACCTACCACCTAACCACCGCGTCAGCTCTCAAGGTCACTCCGTCTCCACGTGTGCACAATCCTCTAGAGTGTCAACCCGAAAGGCATATATGGCTTTGACACGTTTCTCAAGGTACTCGGAATCCAGTGGAGGCAAGGACCTTCTGATGCTGTGCTACTACTAGTGAGGTAAAGGCCAGGAAGTTGAATCGAAATACCGGATTTGGATTGTGGGACAAGGCATCGAACAAAGTGTCGGACAAAGAACGCCATTAACATGCCCAAAACTACCATGAATTCTCGATACACTTGAAAGACCATGTCGATTCGGCGACCCAGGAGATATCGGCATTTGAGTATCTTGTCATCTTGGTAGTCGGTGCACCGGCCAGAGGCTGACCACGGGGGGTAACATCACCAGCGTCAGAGCAGATAGTTAGTGGGTCCTCTCACAAGCCATTTCTTGCAGCAATAGGCATTCGGATAATGGCAGAAAGCATCGTATTGTACCTATCCGGAAGCCCAAAGAGACAGAGAGCAGCCGACTACCAAGCCCCGTTCCCAAACCACCAGGTAACACTTGGAGAGCAACCTGTTACCCTAGCCCCAAACATCCCCAGAAGAGCACCGCTGGCCATCTCTGATGCCGGAATGGGAACAAAGGAGAAACTGCCCTGTGGACGTGAGGTAGTCGGGGTTTATCTGCATAGGTCAAAGGAAGCTCCGGACCTGACCAACCATCATCACATTTCGCCACTGCAACGCCGAAGAGAGAACACCGAGGAATGATGGAGGAATGAGGATGGGTGTGGAAGGAGGCATCGGGCGCTTAGGCTGAGGGGAAGCCGCCAAAGGTGTTCTCGCCAGAGTAAGAGATGTACAGGAATCTGCGAGATGTGCACGTTAGCTTGTGCCTTCTATGGTTTCTCCATGTTTGTTTGCAGCTTGGTGGTTGTGAAGGGGGATGAGGGTAGGCCATGATATAGCTAAAACCTCTGCCCCACTCTCGATTACAGCCATGATGTATGCATCAGAAGGGAGAGACGTACCCATCCTCGTCCTTGTGCTCTTCGTAGATGCTACTCATGAGCGCGGCGGTGGGTGGCAAGACCTCGTCAACAAAAATGAAAATGGCCTTCTCTGGAGACAACTTGATGCGCTTGCGGATTACGTAGACGAACTGTCCGACGGTGAGGTCGGCGGGCACCAGGTACTTCTTCTTGTCGATGGTCGCGATGTCTGACTTCTCGACTTTCTCGCAGATCACCGGGATACGGTCGGAGTACTTTTGGCGCTGAAGAGGAAAGCTGTTAGATGAGAGGCTCGGAGAGGCTGAAAGGGATGCTTACGATGCGCTCAGCTTCCGCCTTGCGCTTCTCAAACTGGGTGGAGTCAGTATGCTTTTGTAGATGCTTCAGACAGCGTACGTACAGGGTGCTCGTCCTTGAACTTGGATCGCATAGTGATGATTTGTAGTACTGGTCTGTTTAGAAGTGGTTGTGGTCGCAGGTGGTTGTGAAGGTGGTCAATTTATGGTGTTTGTTCGAGGTAGAGGTGCCATGAGCAACGAGGCGGAAGCGGGGGATGACTTCGCAATCGGACGCTAGTGGATCCGGTTCACCTTCTCGTCTCGCTTCTGCCTGCTTTCGTTCCTAGCAACAGACTTGAACCACTTCCAAAGCAACATAACATTGAAATTCTATAGCCAAACAGCAAGCTCTCCTACATTACGATGTCTTAGGGTTGCGTCTCCATGTTCTTAGCACTCTAACAAATGCTCCGGAGCATTCGAGGTGGCCTGCTACTCTACCGTGCTTGCTAGTGGGGCTACTGCCCAAGGTAAGTGGATGACTAATGCAGCGAGAGTCATGTGATCAACATCCAGATGCGCGTGACAATAGGTCGTATAGGTGCAGGTGATGACTCGGAACAATGTGACTTCAACGATGCACCTGATATGTCACTCGGAGCCGAATATCTCCAATTCCCCATCCTAAAACCGTCTTCAAGTCTCTCTTTTCGGTCTACCATGTAGTCCTACCTTATGTCTCGTATCCTGCCTCCGTTTACCATGCCGAGGCGACATCCCTGTTGTATTTTGTCAAGCCATGGCTGCATCTGCAGCTCATGCTCGATAGGATGAACTTCACACCAACTTGTCGTCTCATCGCCAACCAAAAGTTCGCACTCCAGCATTCCAGCACTGCTCTATCACACAGCTACAGCATAATCCGTGGATTTGTGTCTATTGTGCCATTGTTCAATTGTCCATCGCTGCAGCTGCAGCTCCTCACTACAAAATGGCTTCTACTCTCCGCCGGCAATGTATGCGCCTCTCACGCATGCCCAAGATCCGCCCTCGGTTTTCACAGTCTATCCCAAGTCGCAGGTCCTTCGCAGATTATCCTAAGCCGCCCATTTCGCGCCCAAAAGAACCTCGAAGGGGTGTCATGTTCCCCAAGACCAGGATTGCGGTTGGCATTGTATTCATTGGGGCTATGGTCTACTCAATGGTAGCTTCTTTCCCGCCAGCATGTATCCATAACAGGGGCTAATGTCAGGCAGGTGACAGAACAACCTCAGAAGCTCGATCAACCGACGATTGCTGAGCGGGATGCCCTTACAAAGCGCGAGTCTGGTGTTAGCGAGAACTCGCCTATGCGCCTCCGGATGGAAGAGTTCATAAAGGAGCAGCAGAAAATCATCGTCGCAGCGCTGGAAGAGGTGGACGGAAAGAGGTTTCGGATCGATACATGGGAACGGCCTAACGGTGGTGGTGGAATATCCAGCGTTCTACAGGATGGGAATGTCTTCGAGAAGGCCGGTGTGAACATAAGCGTTGTCTACGGGACTCTTCCTCGACCCGCCATCGAGAAGATGAGAGTCAATCACTCGGCTATAGATCCCAACGTCGATTCTCTGGATTTCTTCGCCACGGGATTGAGCATCGTCCTGCACCCCAAGAACCCTATGGCACCCACAGTCCATCTTAACTACCGGTACTTCGAGACCGCCAAACCAGACGGAACCTCGAATGCGTGGTGGTTCGGTGGTGGAACTGATCTGACACCAAGCTACCTCTTCGATGAGGACGCTATTCATTTCCACAAAACCATTAAAGAGGCCTGCGACAACCACGACAAAGAATACTACCCCCGCTTCAAGGCATGGTGTGACCAGTATTTTAGCAACAAGCACCGCAACGAGACCCGTGGCATTGGAGGAATATTTTTCGACGACCTCGACGAGAAAGAAAAGGACCAAGAGAATACATTTGCCTTCGCGCAAAGCTGTCTAAAGGCTTTCCTGCCGTCATATCTGCCCATCATCGCCAAGCGGAAAGACATGCCATTTACCGAGAAGGAGAAGGAGTGGCAGCAGATCCGCAGGGGCAGATATGTGGAATTCAACTTGGTACATGATAGAGGAACCGCCTTCGGGCTGAACACTCCTAGTGCGAGGGTAGAGAGCATCCTGATGAGCCTGCCGTTAACAGCGAGCTGGCGGTACATGCACGAGCCCGAGGAGGGCAGCCGAGAACAGAGGCTGGTGGATGTTCTGCGGAAGCCGAGGGAGTGGGTTTGAAAGGATCTCTTGTAGAATATGAGCTACCAAATGTAAACCATCAAGCTGTGTACTCGTAGTGATTAACGATGGTTTTGCAGTGATGTCACTGTTTTTTTTTCTTAAAGGGGTATCCAGCCCTAAGCGAGAACCGGTGGGTAAATACCGTAACCTGGCGTCTTCAATCGACAACTCCAGCAGCATGACCCTTGGACCACCCAAACCCCATGCGCACATCACCATCTCATATCAGAAGATGGGCAAGCAACCACGCCCTCACAACACCAACCACTCACCAGCAACAACACCATGACGCCTTCGCCCTCTTCACTCCCCATCCCACGCCTCCTCCTCACACAGCTGCTCAACACCCTCACCACCGCCGCGCCCATCACTCCCAGCCCAGCCGCCGTCGGTCTGCCCTGCGACTCCGCCCGCAACCCACTCAAGCTCCTCTCTCCCGCCCAGAGAGCACTGCTCTCGACGATGCACGTGCTCTTCCCGCCGCCGATGCTCCTGCAAGCTCTAGATCTCCTGGACCGGGGACTCGTTCGACGGGTCTGCGAGGCCAGCTCTGAAGCCACTGGGGACGTCGGCCTGCGCGCGGAGAGCGACGAGGAGAGAAGGCCGGCCGACGCCAACGAGGCCTCCCGGCCCCCAGCCAGCGCCCATCTCCCCCTCTCCCCCGCGGCGAACCGAGGCGCGGCGCCCACCGAGCAGAGAGAGGGGGAGCACGAGGAGCGGAGGCCCAGGAGCCAGCCCGCGCTCTACCAAGTCCGCTCCTCGCAGGCCCCCAAGTCGCGCTTCCGGGACGCGGGAATCGGAGGGCGTGGCTCGCTCTACACCGTCCGTCTGGAAGCGTGGAGCTGCAACTGCGCCGCTTTTGCGTTTGCCAGCTTCCCGGCCTCTTCTGCGTGGGAGGGCAGCACCTCGGAGCGTGAGGGCGTCGTAGGGTCGGATGAGGAGTGGCAGTTTGGCGGTTTGAGCGTGGATGGGAGCGAGGGAGGCGCCGTGCCGTGCTGTAAGCATCTGCTTGCCTGTGTGCTGGGGGACAGGTGGGCCGTTCTGGGGCCGTACGTGAGGGAGAGGGAGGTTAGGAGGGAGGAGATGGCTGGCTTGGGAGGCGGTGGGTAGAGCGACATCAAGAGAGGACTTGTGGCGGTTTCGCCCGGTGTTGTAGCAGTTTGCTTGGGACTGAATTGGGAGCTGGGAAGCAGAAGCGTGCCTACGGCTCCATGTGGGAACGAACGGTGAAGCAATGCCTGGTACAACAGTAATCGCGCAGCTGCTATTACTCCGCGAGCTACGCATCTATCATACAACGCCATATCTCCCGTGATCTGAAATATACCACTCGGCTGCTCCAAGGCCCCGTGGATTTCCGCAGGAGTACCCACACCATGATTCCCGGCATCATCACTTCTTCTTCTCCTTGTCCTCTTTCTCCCTTTCCGCGTCCTTGCCGTCCTTCGGCTCGCCATTGGCCCCATTCGTCTTTTTCTCCTTGCCGTCCGCGGCTTCTTCCCCTTTAGCCTCCTTGTCCTCTTGCTGTTGACGGTTCTGGATCTTGTTCTCGATCAGATCATGGAATGCGGTGATGGCTCGAATCAGACTGCTGAGGTATATGGCCATCAGTTGGTCGTTGGTCTTGATGCTCATAGCGTGTGCCAGCTCGCTGTTATTCTTCACCGGGGCATCGATGCCATTCGCCATGTGCGAGGAATCCTTGGGCGTAGAGAGATTGGGGAGGAGGTTGAACACGTCTTGGAGGTTGCCCAGGATGGCGTGGTTGACGGGCAAGGATCCGTCGAGCACCTTTTGCAGGTACTGACCAATATCTCGTAACCGCAGATGCAAGCCTTGTAGAGATTGTAGCTGGTTGGTGATTCTCGTCGAGAGCGTTCCCACTGCCACGTCCCGAATGTCCCTCAGAAGATGCTCCACCCCAATTTCCTCCGCCTCCTCAGCTTCGATGATGGAGGGTGTGTGTACGAAGGTCTTAGATGTGGTGGTTCCGTCCTGGATTTCATCAGCCATGTCTCGTGTCGATCGAGCAGCTGCCTTACGTCTTTGATCTCCTCCACCGCAAAGTAAGCGTCCGTCGGTACGCTAGCCTCCTTCGGCTGCACGTCGATGATAACCAACAAGGGATTTGGCGTGTATCTCTTAAACAGCTCGTTGATCTCCAGATCAGAGGCTCTTAACTTTGGCCCCGAGTGGTACCATCCTATGAGCTTCTCCCGCGCATTGATCTTCTTGAACATGTCCGTCATGGACTCGACGTAGTTATGATCCAAGAACCACACCGACGGGTCCTTCTCATCTTCCTCGAATGGCACTGCGGGACTCAACATTAGCATTTCTTCCGGCAGAGTGACGTCGCCGGCTCCAGAGAGAATTCGTACCAGCGAAACTGTTTGAGACCCGAACGTTCTTCCCATCGTTTTGTCCTAACAGAACTCCGACCACTCGTTTGCGCGAGCTCTTGGCTGAGCGGCCGTAATGGTCTGCTACCGACAGGAGAACGAGTGGAGCAACCGAGACATTCCTCGAGACCAGGGAAAGTGTTTCGGCGGTAGTGGTGGGCATGATGAATTGGTGGTTGCGATGTGCGAAGACTCCTGGCTGAGAAGTTGTTCATCAGGCTGAAGCTAGTACCTACGCGGCAGCAGCAGCTATCTGAGCTCCAGCCGCTCCACCCTGCCTCGTCGTCACGTGAAAGAGGGTAATCTAAGCGTGCCCCCGAGGAAATATGGTAAACATGGACCAACAGGATCTCGTGCGTGATCCGAATAGCCTCCAGGACCTCCTTCAATATTACAGTTTCGCCGGCGCTTAGTCGTCATTATTACGGACTCTGCGGGCTGACTGCGCATGCTGGAGTCTGCAAGTGGTTCGGCTTACGCCAAAGCCCCCCCCAGATCTACTGTATTGCCGAGCTCAGACCAAGCTTGTCTTTGAATACTCCCAACCTCACCTCAATTTGAAGTCGCCGCAATCTCTCTCGCTTCCGACCACATCTCTGCCTCTCTTTCCAACAGTCTCCCAGCTCTCATCTGCATCGCGGTCAGGTTTCCCCCCTACATCTACGAACAATGGCACCGATTGGCGACGATACCGTGCAGTCGCTGCACGAGTTGGTTAACAAGCTCGAGTCGCGGGTGAAGGAGCTCGAGGACAAGCTGAGCCATGCCCAGGGAGGCCCCAAGTCAAGCCTCAGTGACGGCGTAAGAATGATATTGATAGGTCCTCCAGGGGCAGGTATGTAGAGAGCCCATAGTCTATCTCCCTGCAAACGAACAAACGGACGTCTGGGGAACAGCGGCTAAATAGTTCTGCGCAGGCAAGGGAACTCAAGCGCCTAAGATCAAGGAGAAGTTCAACTGCTGCCATCTGGTAGGTTCCGCGAGTCTTCATCGCGGAGCTGCGCCCGTGCTAATTTTCACCCAGGCTACTGGAGACATGCTCCGATCGCAAGTCGCAAAGAAGACGCCTCTGGGAAAGGAGGCCAAAAAAATCATGGACCAGGGTGGTTTGGTCAGCGATGAGATTGTCATTGGCATGATCCAGGCGGAACTCGACACGAACCAGGAGTGCAAAGGAGGGTTAGTTCACGTCCGAGTTGGTGCCCTGGTTCAAAGACTAAGTGAAGTAGCTTCATTCTCGATGGATTTCCCCGAACAGTCGTACAAGCGGAACGCCTGGATCAGATGCTCGAGTCCCGAAGTCAAAAGCTGCAACATGCTATTGAACTCCAGATCGATGATTCCCTCCTCGTGGCGCGGATAACTGGTCGTTTGGTACACCCAGCGTCCGGCCGATCATATCACAAGATCTTCAACCCGCCCAAGGAGGACATGAAGGACGATGTTACCGGTGAGCCACTGATCCAAAGATCAGACGACAATGCCGAAGCTCTCAAGAAGCGACTCGCCACCTACCACCAGCAAACCTCGCCTGTCGTTGGCTATTATCAAAAGACCAAGATCTGGAAGGCCATTGACGCCAGCCAAGAGCCCGGCCAGGTATGGAAGGGGCTTCTCGGAGTCTTCGAAGCAGAAAAGAAGGCCAAGAGCGGAGGGCTGCTCAGCAAGATCACCGGAAACTGAGACGGCAATTTTAGGCGAGCCAGGTCGATGTGGCGAGAGACGATTTGCATAGACTCCTCGGAAAGCCATTGGAAGCTCTATGACCAGGTAGGGTTTGTATGTTCCCACCAGTCGAGACTTGGGACTCGAACTTGCACGAACCGTACGACCACCTTAGCACATGGGGTTCACGCCCACAGAAGGGGGGTGCTTTGTATGTAGCATTAGGTCTTTCTTCGCCGTCGTATCACGAAATCAAGAAAACGTTAATGCGCAGGACCTGGCTCTAGCTTCCAGGCTTTCGGTGCCTCCAGTCTGCCGCCTCTTGTGTTGCCCAGAAACTGCCGCCTGCAGGATTCTGCGGATATGTCGACAGCCGTTCCAATCGACAGTGGCGGTAAGGTGATGAGTGTCCTTGAGCAGTTACACAGAGCAGTACTGACGGTACACCGTATCTCCATGCGACCGGCAGATCTTGTCCTGGCCTTGCAGCAGCAATGGGACGAGTCCCGGGCACGTAAGACGCAGACGCAGGTCCCAGTCACGGTCAATCAGGTGAGATTAAACGTTATCCTCGCATATTCCGATCTCTGAGGTCTCAGCTGGCTAGTTTTATACCTTGAGATTGTACCAACCTCTTTCACAGCGACAGATTTGTTTCCCCCGGATCTGTACATCCCAACCTTTTCAATAGCGTTCCCTCACATAGATGCCTTCCCAGCCAGAATACAAACAGGGACGCTCTACGACCCAAGGCGTGCCCATGAGCGTCTTCAACCAGCAGCTCCTCGAGGAGGTAGACCCAGGCTCGAGAGCCAAGGACCGTTTCTCGGCGTCTTATGGAGCTCGTCCGAGTGAGAGTCGACACTCTCAACGGGTATGTCCCAGCTGGCAAGGTGTTTTTCCAGGAGTCAGCGAGCATTTGAAAAGGTAAAGGACTGATTGGAGGCAGAGCCATCATAGAGCCGTGTCGAAGAGTGTCCAAACTGGTAATCATGAGCCTCCCAATATGGGCAGAGCCCCGAAATCACGGCGGAGCATAAATGAGCAGCAGGTTAGCCACCCTAGCAAGTCCCATCCCAAACTTGCGAGCGAAAAAGTTCCACATGGTCTCCCCCTAACACGACCGCTTCCCAGTCTTCTCGCCGTCCACCGACATCGACAGCGACAAGCTACATCCGCCCCGTTGGCCCGGAACTGGTCTCCATCCGCCAACCCTCGTGCACCGGCCTGCCTGCCGGCTGGGCAGCTACCCACGACCGCTTCATCGCTTACCTGGCTACTCACGCGCCGCTGGACAACAACGGGGAGATCCAAGGGAAGGAAGAGAGCCGGGAGAGGTGGGGGAGTGAAGATATTGCCATATTGGTGATGGATAGATTTGGGGAGCTGGATGGGCCGGTAAGTCTCGGTGCTCTTTTCTAGATCCTGCTTTCTTGCCCCCTTTCCTCTCTCTTCTTTTCTGCATCTTTTCTTCTTTTTCCTGTGGAGGCGAGAGGGCGGCTCATGGGGAAGAGGGGAGAGAGATTGGAAGAAAAACAAACTTTTCGCTCTTCTGGGTCTCCGCCCCCTCTCTCCGTATCCTCTGGCTTCCTCTACCCCAGCTGGGATCTGGAAATAGGAGTGAGATAAGTGCTCCCGTAGCACTTGAAGTCACAACGGTAAGGATGGAAAGTACCACGTACTATTTCCCAACACCCAAGCGGTCGAGTGCTCGTCGATTTCGATGTTGATCGCGAGCCGCGGCTCCCGTCCAACTCCCTCTCGACAGCCGTCTTTTCGGTTTCGATCCCCAGCGTCTCCCGCATCTACTTTGCGGCCACGCTCCCCAACCCACGAGATGCAGCATTATAAGCGCTGAGAGGTCTACAACCGACAATGACCGCCCTCGGAAGCATGCAGAGACGGTTCGAACAACAGAAGCTAACCACCCCAGATCAAAACGTCCATGATCGAAAACCGCCTCGCGCTCCTGGACCAGGCAGGAGACAACGACTACTTCAAGATGCCGTACGGAGCGTACAAGTACGAACGATGGGGGTCTGGTGTATGAAAAAAGGAAAGAAAGAGAGAAGAGCGACGCTCACCCTTGCTGTCGCAGTATCGGCTGGGGTGGGTACAGACGTGTGTCGGGAGCTGCACGCCGGGGAAAGTGTGCTGGGGATTGCAAGTCTGTATTAGTACGGGTACTTGGGATGGTGGCTGGCAAGTGAGCTAGATGTCTGTATGCGTTTGGGTCAGTCAAGCCGAGGCCGGACTTGGTTTTGCAAGTGTATGTAGCCAGTCGACGCAATAGTAAGTAGCGTTGAACGGTGCAAGAGAGGGAGAGAGATACGTGCTGCTGTTCTCAAACCTCGTCTTGCGAATCTTGTCCTTGCACTGTTCCCATCAGCTGGCGCTCGCTCTGGGACCACTCAGAGCAAATCATCATCGGCCCTCGGGCCGTACCTGGCTTTGGGACTGTAGGAGAGGAGGCTTGGGCGAGCGATTTAGTTCAAGTCTGATTCAAATCAATCCCTTGGGTGCATCACGTCACTTGCTCCAGAAAAGAGCCGGAATGCCAGAATGGCCGGATGAGAAGAGTTTCAGAATGAAAGTGTCGTTATTCTGGGGGGGGATCGAGGTCAATTTAAACAAAGCTGAGGTAAAGCCTACTATATTGCCTTCTGGAGATGTTCAGGGGGTTTACAGATGACATGCCTAGCCCCAAAGTAGACGCAGAACAATGACATATGAAGGATTGTCTATAGGGGGAGGGGTATAACGCAAGTACAAACAAAGAATCCTACCAAACTATCCATTGATCTCTTGCGGTCCCCAACATCCTTCGGCCCACCCCATGCAACCAGCCAGCCAAAATGCCCAACGCAAAGCCTTACTCACAGCACACCTCGCTCGCGATGCAAGTAGAAACTAAAAAAATCATAATGTGCCCATCCCGCGCAGTATCTACATTCTACCCACCGTATCCATCGGCTTTCCATGCGCATGGTATTCAGCGTCTTGACGTTGCATTCACCAAGTGTCTTTGCTTGTTCAACCAACTTTTCGGCGCTTCTTGTCTGCGTTGAAGGACCACATGGTTGCTCTGAAGTCGACTCGTAAGGTCGTACCAGGCGCTGGCAATGAGGGTGTTTTCTCGCGAAAGATTTTTGATCATTAAATCATTTGCCGCCTTGGAAGTTCGTTAGTCTTCAAGTCAAGAAAACGCAACCCCATTCAGGTCAGAGAGCTTGGGGGTCAAGGGGCCATAAGAATGGGAAATACACAATTGGCGAATACTGTAATCATTTTTAAGGAGTGCAGGGGGAGGGGCGCTCGGGCCAAATGAAGAGGGGGGTTGTTAGTGAATGAGAAATCGCGACACAGTACCTTTTGTGCTTCTCGACTATTCTCTCCGGCCGTTTTGAGTCTCCGTTGGAGGTCTTGGATGAGCGTATCTTGCTTCTGGATTTGCTGTAAATGCTGTCAGTCCTCTTTCGATTGAATCTTGCGATGCTGACGACGAAAAACAGCTGAGTTTGGGGTACGAGGCAAAGACCCGATGGGAGATAGTGGCGGTGTTATCATCCCCGGTGAGATCTCAGGAGGTGAAACAATGCGACTGAGGCCTAACGCAGAAAGCTCGAGCGCGAGCTCTGCAGTAAGATCAACACCTTTGTCTGGTGCTGTAGCCTGTGAACGGCCCGAGTAGTTACTTGGTGAGGTGGTGGTACCAAGACCGATTTCTAATAATTTAGACTGGCTAAGTGCAACTTCGTAGTGTTTTGCTGCTGAGAAGCGTCGAGAGACTCTACCGAAGAGCCTTTTCGAGGTAGATGTTGGATCCCGTGCTGATGCGACGAAATTGCTTACCTCTCGTTGTTTTTCTTCCGCTTCGATGCTGCCCGCGGCTTGGGCATGACCGCTGCCAGTGCCACCCGTTCCGCCTTTGTTCGCTGCGAGATCTTGCATAAGTCTATTCTTAGACAGGAGCGCGTCAACGAGCTGTGTTTTCTGCTCATCGAAATCAGTGGACAATGTCTTATGCTTATTCTGAAGTATAAACAAGTCATTCTTAAAAGACGTAGTAATTAGTTCGTGGGCCGCTTTGAGATTGCTTATAGCATCCATCTCTTCCTGGTCTACAGCAGCCACTACGGTTACCGTGTCAGCAACGACTTCACACACAAAGAGAGAGAGGTAGAGAACGTACAATCTGTCCTTGTAGATACCAGGTCCCGATCACGACTCGATAGCTCGGACTGTAACTCGGCAAGTTTAGCCTTGGCGGTTGTGAGTTCTTGGTTGGCTTCGAGATACAATCGCCGCGTGTGAGCGATGGCTTCTTCCCTTGAGAAACATTCTGTAAGAATCCGGACAGACTCGATACAAATCGTGACTTGAACTTACTTTTCGCCGGCAGATTTGCTAATAATCGCACTAAGTTGCTCTTGACCAAGCGTGTGCTTCTCGGTCAGATCACTCAGGTTCTCCTGAAGCCTCTTTTTGATTCTCTCGGCTTCTTCCAGATCATTTTGCAGCGCGGCGTTTGTCGTACCGGCGTTACTGCTCTTCAGAAGCTGATTTTCAGCCTTCAACCGCGAGATTTCCAGCATGAGGTTTGGCGTAGGGTCTTCGCTACGCTCTAGCTCCTCTTCGAGACTCAATCCCGCCGGTTTCGATGCCGGTGAATCTGGAACAACTGGGCCGGAGGAACTGATTTTGATTTGCTCTTGCAGTTGGTCAATGAATTTTTCATCATGCTGCTGCTTCGCAGTCAAAATCTGGAGCTGGTCGTCCCGAAGCCGTAGTTGTTCCTCAATGTGCTTCTTTTGGGTAGATAGCTCGACATAGGTAAGCTCGTACGAGTGGAATCTCTGCTGATACTCTTTCAGAGTTGCCTTGATCTTCGTATTCTCGTCATAAACCCGATCAAAATCTTTCTGGTTGCCTTGTAGAGTATCCAATCGATCACGAAGAGTTATATTCTCTTTCTCGACCACGGATAGCTGCTCTACCTTCTTCTGGTAGTGCTCTACGGTGTTCGCTCTCCTCGAGAGGGCAATGTTTGTTGTTTTCAGCTCCTTCACCTCATCCTCTACTTCAACAAGCTTCTGAGCTGCAGGCCTTAACGTTGAAAGTTCTTTTGATAACCTGTCCTTCGCTATGCGGTCCGACTCCACCTGGTTCTCCTGGCTTGCAATAAGGTCCTCTTGTTCCTGAATCCGAATGTTCAGACTCCTGATGTAATCGCTCTGATCGTTCTCATCGGAATTCTCGAAGGACTTCAGTTTGTTATCTTGCTTGTTGCTATGCTCCAACAACTCATCGTGACTTAGTTGTAGCCGTTCAAACCTGGATATGAAATCCGCATGCTTCTTCTTCAAGATTTCATGCTCATGAGCCACAGCTGCGTATTTGCTCTCTAGGACGAGCGCAGCGTCGTTGATCTGGTCTGGAGGAGCGCTGCCTCCGGCCGGACTCGAATTATCGACAACATCTACCTAGTGAAAATATCAGCATGGGTTGTCGCCCCAGAGTTTTCTGCCTACCTGTTTTATTATTCCGGCAATCTGGCTCTGTGCCGTAGCATCCAGGCCAGTTGTGATCTTCGAAACGTACTTCTCGGTGTTTGTCCCTCGTATGGCTGCCATAAGAAACATTGTGAGAAACTGGTAGTATTGTCAGCTAAGCCCATATGGCCGAGCAGCGGTATCCTACCTTGAAAGTCTCGTCTGAGTCTTCATGTTCGGCAATTGCGTTCAAGTCAACCGGATTTGCAGCTACAAAGGCATCCATACCTTCGCAGGTATTGTTGATGTAACGGAGCAGTGACCGGTGGATCGCCTCCAAGCTCTTCTTCCTGCCTAGCCATTTCGACGTCGTGGCATTGTTCTCGAGGTTTCGCACGGCGGAGGACGGGTCGATATCCTCTAGAAATAAAATTGGTCAGCTCCATGGGAAAATCAGGATAGTGATCCATGTTGCAAATACCTAGCATCTCAGCAAAGACGACTCCATCGGTCAGATCAGCCACAGACACGACGTGGGACTCGAGGGGGAAAGTGTTTGCCTAAGCATGAAAATTAGCTGCCGAGAAGAGATCCAGCGATCTTGAGATGCTCGAACCCATTCCAGCAGGGCTAGCTCTGTTGCCCGACTATACGGCATTGTGAACTTCGACAACCGGCTCAGCGTCATTGCCAATCGTGTATTTTTTGGGTTGTTTAGGCGCAGCAGAGAGCGAGGGTTGGATAAGAAGATGAGTTGCTGCTTTTGTTTCGAGAGATGTTTGACATATTGATCCCCCGAAAGAGCGTTGGGGCTTTATGCCGCTGGCGTAGCATTCATTGTCTGGCGGTCATTGTTCCGGGCACTGTGCTTGAGTCGCGATCCATCCGAACACGACAGGGGCACCTAACCCCTTTCGACCGCCACATCTAGACTGCCTCAAGAGCGTTGAACAGTCCGGCTTGAAGGTGATGCGAGGAATGATAGAAAGAATCAGCTGGTTTCGAAAGCAATCTTCAGATGCTTATTGCTAGCTTTGCAAGTTTGCAAGGAGTTGTATGCATTGAGAGACGCAGGCACAAGTACTGCCTGAGCTGTCAAGGCCGAACTACTAGGTAGGGAGCAGCCAAGCGAGCCGCTTGCAGTAAGGAAATAAATATCCTTGCGAATTCTATCGCTCTTTTACACGTTCGAAAGCAAATTATGGTAGCACTACAATGTAGGTTGTCAGGTTCATTGGCAATGAAGACCTAATCACTCATGCCAATGTTATAATTGGTCTGGTTTACTCTGGTGTTCTTGTTTACCACAGTACTAACGGGAGTAAGGCGCTCTTGGTGTTAAGAGAGAGAGAGAAAATGGCAAATAATGCTGGAGTCTAAAACGAGTGTGTATTCAAGGCACTACAGAGTACAGATGTAAGACAGCTTAGCTTCCTTCATTAAGTCTATGACAAAGCCAAAGTATTTCCACTGCAGCGTACTGATCCAACGCATCCCATATGTCCAGTGTCATGCTAAAGACTATGCTTCATTCATGACCATGCCTTGAGCTCACTGCAATGCATCATTGGACACCTTGTTGATGGTGACTTTCTGATCAGGCTCAATTTTACCAAGAAATCCGTTCTTGATACTATCAAAAAGCTCCCGGGTCTCTGCCGGCACAGAAGCTGCAATGCCCCTGAAATGGGTTAGTACAACTCTTGATGCGCAAATGATTTTCTTACTTCATAATTGTGAACTCCTTGGTGATCACTCCACCCGCATCTTCGATCATCTTCTTTGCTCCTTCTATGAGTTCGTGCGAAGTTTCTTTTGGCCAGGAAATGATAATGTTTTCATGGGGTGCAAGACCATCTTCGGGGTAGGAGGTGGGAACAGGATTTAGAGATGTAGTAGGGCTTGCAAGAGCGGCTGCGACGAACGCAAGGCTGGAGAGTAGTGCGAGCTTCATTTTTTCGGCTTGTCTCTGACTGTACTTGGAGTTGTTGATGCTGATGTTTGGTGTTGTGTAAGAGGAGGTAGGTTGGTACTTAAGTACTTTTAAGCTATACGTACCATAGGCATTTACCCAGGTAGTTCGTATGTAAAGTGTGGAGGATCGACGGGCAGGATGCAGAACCGATCGAAATGGCAGGAGACGATAAGGCGGATTCGATTAATCTGGCAGGAGGCCAAAAGGCATCTACCCCTCTTGATAAGCGAATGCAGGTACCCAAGGGGGTATGTAGAGGTAAAACACTAATTGTCAACATTAGGTACCTATCTATTGATAATTTTGAGTTTATTGTTATATAAAGAGCTATGTTCAACGTAATTCATAGGACCTGATGACGAAGCTTAACTTTGTTGCTAAACTTATATTTCCATTATATTATAGAAGTTATGTTTAAAACAACCTTTGCTTCCTCCAAGTTAGCTTCTAATATGTACGAAAGCGGCGTAGGTGAGCTGGTATGTAGTGCACGTATGTCACACGAAGGTGAATTATAGGGAATTGATTAATACGGCTTGAGGCCAGAACATATACATGCATATCACATTTACATAGCAAGTTCATTTGTGCCGCTTTGGCTCCCCCCCTTTAAACATGCTAGATCAGTGGTAGACTGTGTAGCAAACGCAGGAAATGCTATAAATGTTGTAGAATGCTGTATTAGTTATAAACTATGTAATACAAGCGAAAAACGCTACAGTCAAATTAGGTACAAGGAGAAAATTAATATGACAAAACTCCTTGCATGTCACTATTCAACCTAAGATTCCCAGGGATCCCAATTCCTTCGATAAGAGTCCAACCCGTACCTTAGTCGACAGTTGTTCTCTCCAGGTCTGAGGCAAGAATGTTCTCAAGAAGGCACCTAGGCAAACATAGTCTTAGGTTTCCTTCTCTAAGACAAGTCCTCCTCGCTAATAGTGTCTATTTTCTTGATTATGTTGAGTATCTTGCAAGTCAGCGGCAGCTATTGATCATGACCCTTTTTATCAACTTTCCTCTAAGGCTTTGAGATGTCCTTTTCTCTTTCCCTTATCTCTATATACCGTAGACTGCTCTATTCCCCTTTATACCTATTATTAAGCCCTTCCTTTAGTCATAGGTGTATTCTTAAATACTCCCGAAGTACGCAATTTGAGGTCGAAAGTTTATGGTTTTTGTAGAAGAGGTAGTGAAAAGCTTTTCATTCCGAAGCTTTCGAACAGTTCTGGCTTTATTCAACCAAGGATTTGATTATTTCTTGGTCGGAAGTACTCAATCTCGGCTACACATATTCTTTAGAAAGAATCTAAAGAATCTAAAGAGTCTGCGGGTTCGTAGGAGACACCGCATACGAGTGTTGAGTCGACGTCTCCCAAATATTATAAGCGTATCAGGCATAAGGAGAAACTAGTATAAGTACTCCTTAAATTTAATTTCTAGCCTCTACACTTATCAGAAACCTTGATTCCTCAAATAAGAGTCTAACCTTTACCTTAGTCAAGAGTTATCACCTCTAGGAATCAGGCAAGTATATTCTTAAAAAGATGTCTAAATAGACAAAGTCGCCTTGGGCTCCTTATCATAGGACAAGCCCTCTCTGCTTATAGCGACCATTTATTTGATCATATTACGTATTTTACTAGTTAGCAGCGGCTCTCAATCGTAACCCTTCATATAAACTTATACAAAGGTCTTAAAATATCCTTAACCCCTTTTCCTTGTATACTATAACCTACTTTATTCCCCCTATATCCATCGTCGAGCCCTTGCTCCGGTCGTAGGTATGTATCTACATAATTCCGACTTACGCAGCTAGAGGTCGAAATCAAAGGGTATTTGTAGAAGAGGTAGTGAAGATCTTTTCGTTTCAAAGCTTCTGAAAAGTTCTGACTTAATTCAACTCGGGGCTGGATATTCCGCAGTCAAAGGGTTTTAGCTCGGCCTTACCAACTCCTGAAGAATCAGATTCTTAAAGAACCTGCTGATTCGTCAGAGATACCAGGTACATGTGTTGAGTTGTCGTCTCCCCCTCTTGAGCTCATCCTGCAAGCTAAGTTGGAGAAACGAACAGTCATACTCTAAGGTAAGTATTATTATTCACATAGTACGATACAACGAAAACGCATTCAAGAACGAAATCATTTAATTTCAAATAAATCCTAAAACTTTTATAACTTCTTTCTCAGCACCAGCTGAGCTAACAGTAGGGTTTAAGGTATCGAGTATTACAATTATTCGTTGTATTTTGCCACTAGTTTCGCCTATGGAAAGGCCATGTATGCCTGAAAATAAGAGAGATTTGGGTGTAGTTGTGCCTTACAGCCTCACGCCTTTCAAATCGATAGATGTAGGTGGAGATACGGTTTATCGCCCCATAATTTACCCGCCTTGGCGCTTCAAGTACTTCGGTAGGTACCTTGTACGAAAAATACCTAGCGTGAATCACAATTCAGGTTGGGACTCTTTGTTTGGAGGTAACCACCACGACGCCACGACATGCACACATCTCAGTCTCTCTCACCACGCCGAATATTCACAACTCAGCGACACCGCGATACAGCTGCCCGACCGCAAGCGCCGAGCTGATCGACCATTCGGCCTGCGATTCTTTCCGACTGGAGACTTGGGGCTGCATGGGGGGTTGGGGAAACGGCACGAGGCTGACGAGCTCATAGTGCTGGAAGGAGGATTGGCAATCATCAAGAATACACACTACTAGCTGTCACTGAGAGATCAATATCTGCATGGATCTAGTTTAGCTGCTCTTGAAAGGACCTGTCATTGACAGTTTCACTGAAGCTGTGGTGGCCCATCTGGAAGAATTTCTTCTCTGACACTTCTCCAATCTCTCTCTCACACTTCCTTGGCCCTCTATCATTTTCTTCTATCATGTCTTTTGGCGCGTCCTCTGCCGAAGTTGCAGAAGACTTCGCGCTCGCACTTTCTGACTTGGGGATTAATTCTCGTTATGAAATCAGCAATCTCACAGTAATCGCGAAAGTCAGAGTCCTTTGCTCCCAATGTTTTTGTGCCCTGCTGATTGTCGTTCCAGGAAAACACTGAGCATGCTTTTGCTATCGCCGAAGCCTTGAAGGTCCATATTAAGCAGGTAGGGGTTGCGTTCTACTGGAATCTACTCGTCTCTACATATCATTGGAATACCGCTCGTTCATGTGTACGGTCCGCTTACCTCTGTCAGGTTGCCCCTCCTAAGAAACTTCCGGCTTTTTACGTCCTCGATTCCATCGTCAAAAACGTCGGTACACCTTACACGCTCTTTTTTGGGCGACAACTCTACTCGACATTCATGGAGGCCTACGCTCTAGTGGACAACAATACGCGGGGAAAGATGGTTGAAATGTTGAAGACTTGGAAGGAGCCGGTCCCTGGATCAATGGACACACGGCCGGTGTTTCCTCCTGAGGTCACTCGACCAATAGAAAATGCTCTGATCAAGGCGCGGACATCCTTCTTACAGGCTCACCAAGAGCATACTCGGAGTCAGTCAAGCATAGCCCGGCGTCCCGGGCCATCTCCTGTCCCATACCGCGAGACTCCAACTCCTCCAAATACATATCGCCAACCACCCCCTCAACAGGCTCCAGGATACCAAGCGCCTGCGTACCAAGCACCAGGCTATCAGGCACCGGCATACCAGGCTCCAGCATACCCAGCGCAGGGTCAACAGATGCCAGTTCAACAGCCCATATATACATCGAACTATCCTCAACAGCAGTACAGCCAGCAGTCCAGTGGACAACAGTACAATCAATCTAATGGGCAGCAGCAGTACAGTCAGCCAAGCTTGCAACAGTACACTCAACCAAATGGCCATCAGCCGTATGGATCGGCAGCAGTAAGTTCTTGAACTCTGAACGAAACATCCCCTACTGACAGTTATTAGCCCCCACCAAGTCAACAATACGCTCAGCCAGCACCGGCAGTTACGGGTTACTGGCAGCAGCAACAGCCACCTGTGAACCAGGGGTATGGCTCAGCTGGGGATGGGATAGCAGAGTTAAACAATGATATTGAGAAGCTCATATCCTCGGCAAGAGCTGAATGGCCTCAAAATCCGCACGATACTAGTATACAGACGAAACTGAAAGCTCTGCTTGACCTACAAACTATCTTGCAAAGCCAAAAGCTGCCACCTGACCAAATATCTCTCATTAAAGCCCAAGTTGCACAGCTCTCTAGACCTTCTCAGCCTGCACCTCAAATCCCATCTCCGGTTCCACTTCCCACTCCCGTAGTCGCTGCTCAGCCTCCTGCTCAGCAACCTACGTTGAGCTCAATTCTTGGTCCAGGTGGTCCTGGCGCTCTTGCTGCTTTGTTGGCCAGGCAAGCTGCGACATCTCAAACATCTAATCAAGCAGCCCCTATTCGATCACCGCCACAAGCTCAGGCTCAGCCAGCTTATCAACCACCTCCTGCTGTCAGTCCTACTCCCGCTCCAGTTGAGCCGATGTCCTTACTAGAGCGGCTGAGAGCTGCTGGTATGCTTTCCACCGGCCCTGTACCTACTCCACCTCCCGCCTTCCAACCTCAAACCACTGGATTTCCTCCAGGATTCCCTCCGTCATATCTGAGCACTCCCCCAAATAACGCACGCATGCCATTGGCCGCCATCCCTAATGATGTTGTTCTGAAGGCTGCTTCCCTGAAAATGTAAGATTTCTGTCCTGAAACCTGTTGGTGTGTACTGATCCCTCTAGACCACGACCTCATCTCATCTCTACCCTGTATGAAGGTCTCGGTGCACCGTGTACACAATGTGGCCGACGCTTCCAGTCCGACGTTGAGGGTAAGAAGAAGAAGGCTGCTCACATGGACTGGCATTTCCACGTCAGACAGCGTATGGACGAGGCGGAGTCTCGTGGCCAGCACAGAAGCTGGTATGTTGACGAACTGGTAAGCGATCCAACATCCAAAGCCGCACCACTCTCCTGACAGATCCCAGGACTGGATCAAATCTCGAGAAGTCGAGGGTGAAACCGGTGCCGTGTCATCGGAACCCTCGCTGGGAGTTGCCGCAGTGGCCGCAGCAACCAAGCTTCAATACCTAGCAGTCCCGGATGACCCTGCTCTCGCGAGCAGTGTATGTCCAATTTGCCAGGAGAAGTTTGAGATGAAATGGTTGGACGAGGCGCAAGAGTTTGTGTGGATGGATGCGAAGATGGTTGGCGAGAGGATATTCCACGCAAGCTGCTTTGCAGAAGCTGCTAAGGATGTCACGACACAAATCAAGCGAGGTACTCCTGAGCCTGTTTTGGGGAAGCGAAAAGCCGAGGTCGGTCCAAACACTTTGCGCATGTATCTATCTACGCATGAACTGACAATCTGTAGGATGATCAAATGGCGTTCAGGGCCAAGATAAAATCCGAGCCTGGTATATAGGCGTTCAGTTGATAGGGGTGAGGTAGGTAGGCATAGAGGATGGATTGCATGATTGCCACTGCTTACGTAATGCCACGGGGAGGCTCCACCGTCGAACTCCTCCGTAATCATAGCACCGGAGTTGACATACGGAGGCAGATAGATACCAATACAATGAAAGAATAATCACACTTTATCCTGCAACTACATCAGACGTCTTCTCTTGGGGGTTCCCAGATGACGCACTGCTTGGCCACCGCACGATTCGCAATCTTCTACCACGGGTGAAGAGAGAGAGTTGGTTGAATTTTCCATCTTTCGATGAATGGTGGCTATTTCAATCTACTCCAACTCGAGGTTTGGAAGATCTCTCCAAGCCGGCCTGGAGTGATCGCCAAAACAGCTCATGTAAGCTTAAACCCCCCTGTCCGGTTGGGAAAGAAGCCAAATGGATCACAAGCAATCTGGATACTCTTCAGCCGCGCAAATGTATCAGCTCCGTATCCCCGGAGCACCTCCTGATCAGCCATTGCATCGTTCATGAAGACTGCGGGCTTGTATCCATCTTCCGGCGATCCTGCCCGAGAATTTGATCCCCGGGCGTCCGGATAAGTGGCTTTGGTGTATGTCACGATATTGTCCGTCAGGTCGGTGGCCATGCGATACGCATCGGCATCTCCGAACCTCGTGAGCCACGCGAGCGTCACGCCCATCCATTGTTGATCACCATTCTCTGGAGACAGGCCGAGGAGGTTGCCTGACGGGTTCACCCTTGCTGAGGCCTCGGAAATCGCTACCGGCTTCGGCTGGTAGACGAGGGTGAAGACAAACCCGAGCCGGAGAAGTCCTACGGGACCCCTCCTCGAGGTGTACGAGACGAAGTTGTCGAAGTTGGCTCTGATGAGATCGGTGCCGTTCTGGCCTGGAAGATTGGGGATCGTTGCGCCCTTGCAAGTCAGCATGGAGATCAGAGCCAGATGGATGCTGGGTGTACCCGGAAGATGTAACGGAAGCCGAAGACGCTGCCGAACTTCGCGTTGGCTGTAAGCTTTGTACATCGTCAGTCGGGGGCACTGCGTCATGGCTCAGAGTAGCAATACCAGCGAGCTATACGACTGCGTTTGGACGCTGTCAGTGTCTGCCAGAAGGCCGTTGAACTGATCGAATACCTCCTGCGGTGGGACAGGCCCGTCGTAGAAGAAAAAGACGGCCCAGAACTGGTCCAGGCCGCCAAAAAGCGTTTGGAAGCTCACGATGATAGCCGCCTTGGGGTCGTGGAAGTTCTCGGTAAAATCTTGCGTGGCTGTCAACAGTTGGGCCGTAGCAGCTCGACTGTAAGTCCGAACTCCTCCCCAGACCTGGGCACGTTAACGATGCCAGGAGGGCGCAGGACCATTGCCTTACCTGGCCGATGGAAACGGTATTGACGGTAAATCTCGTTACGATTCCTGCGGTGTGTCAGAGATGTTCCTTCGTACATCCTTCGGTCTTACCGAACTGATTCCCGCCGCCTTTCAAGGCCCAGAACAAGTCGGGATTCGAGTCTGTATTGGCGTTGACGATGGTGCCATTGGAAAGAACCACCTCGTAGCTCTGGACTGGAAAGTGCTCAGCAAGTAATGGCGACTTGCGGTGCTTGGAACATGGTCCTAGCCATCGAAGAGACAACGCTTACTATTATCGCAAGCCAGGCCATGCTGCGCGCTCAAAAAGCTCATGCCGCAGCCCATGAGCAGCCCGCCAACCCCAACATCACCTGCTAACATTAGCCCCTGTTTTGCCATCGTGTTCAAGAAAGCACACCGAGGCGTCCGCCAACGACGGCTTTCTTGTACGGCTCCAACGCCTCCACCGCATCCATCCATCTCGCGCCTGGGCTCAGGTATGCCGTTGTCCGGTCTGCGGAAATCGTCGTCGAGTTCAGCTGCGCCATTGAAATCAAAACGCCATCCGTACTTGCGAACCCGATGTTTGCGTTGTGGCCGCCACTCTTGGTGGCAAACGCGACGTCCGGATATCGCAGAAGTATTCGGATCACTTCCGATACGTCTTGGGCGCATTTTGGGAATACGGCGCACGCGGGGGTAAAGTCGGCATTCGCGTTCGACCAGTAGTGCGATTTTGCGGATGCATATTGAGTGCCGTCCTGGGTACCTGGCCAACTTTGAATGTTGACACGAGTCTTGGAAGCGAGCTCGGAACAGCATTGCATCGCCCTCGCCGAAGGGAGGCTGGCTGTGGGAGGGAAGCTTGCGAGGAATAGAGACAAGAGAACGATCTCCGTCGGTAGATACATGGTAAGACTGTGAGAAGCTTGGAAGACGAAAGGGGGGTTGACGAGCAATCTGCTTGACATCTAAGATCTTATGGGGAGGGTCGTAGTCTGGAGCAGTTCATGGCATCGTACGATGAATCAGTCTCAAGAACGAAAGGAAGGATATTCGGTATCAGTGGCTACCGACCCCGAGGGTGTAACGGTAGGATATGCCGAAATCACCACCGAGAAATCATTCGGGAGACCGCATCTTACTGACCTGTGGAGCTTCGTGGAGACCAGCGCTGTGTTACTGATGCGGAGTCAGGAGTTAGGACAGACATAGATGATGGCATGACAACCAAATGCCGGCCTGATACCATTCGACAGGCTCATGGAACTTGAAGACCGGCATATCGTGATTGAGGATCTCAACTTGGCCACAAGAGGGGTTGGTGACTCGTTTACGGTTCCACAACACGCGAAGCGAGTGTGAGTCTCTAGACCAAACGGAAGAAGTCCACAACCCTCGAATCATCCTTCATCATATCGATGCTTCTCACGGAAATAATGCCGAATTGCATTCGAGATATACATGCGTCCATAGAATCCTCGAAATATGCCTCTTGAGCGCGGTTCTGTGCGGCAACTTGCATGCCTGGCACCGCTCCTGGATGCGAGGATTCTCGCAGCACAAACGAAGCAAAAACATAAGATCGGGTCCCTCACAGGAGATACCAGATGATTTGAAACCTCAAAAAATATCCTCGTCCCATGGATCTGGGCCTCTTTCCAAGGACCTAGGAGGTTTTCTTGGCTTCCAAGTCGTCAGCCAAAGCGCGCTTCCTCACGACCGGGCAAGCGACACAAGCTCTCACACTTACTATCAGGAGCAAAATCGCTTGTCTGCAGCCAATCCCCCAGACTGCGAAGGCCTGGATACTCCCTTCGTAGTGCTTCGATGTTGGCGCCATAGCCGATCTCTTCGAAGAACTTGAACATCAGCCCGACGTCCCTGGCCGCCCAGAGCAGAAGACGTCCGATGAAACCGTAGGTTTGTGGAATACCATGGCCGACACCTCTCACGAAGATCGCATTGGCTTCCTCGAATGTGAGTTCGTCCCCTGCCAGGCTCACGGCGCGGCCGGCATATTCTGTAGGCCGGAGCAAGGCTTGCGCGCCGAAGTAACCAATGTCGGCCGTCGACACCAGCTGCAGCTTCGTGCCTGGCGGAAGACCGACGTTCCAGACAGTTGGGAATATCCTCCCCGCGAATCCTCGGGCGATGTTCTCCATGAACGCAGTGGGCCGCAGGATCGACCAAGACATCTGCGAACCTCTGGATTGTGCGACGAGGTGCTTCTCCACACCGGCCTTGCTGATGAAGTGCGGCACGTTGGTGGCGGTCGCATCCGACGCGGAGCCATGGCGGTCCACGGACGTGTACACAAAGTGGTGGACGCCATGAGCAATGGCAGCATCGACGAGAGCTCTGCCCTGCGTCTCCTCTGCGCGGGGATCTGCGCGAAAGCCTAGCGCCGGAATCGACACACAGAACACGCCGTCGATGGGCACCGCCGCGCTGGCAAAAACCGCAGCGCAATCCGCTAGATCTCCCTCGAGCAGCTTGACCTGCTCGGGCGCTTTCAGCGCCAGAGCCTGGGCACGCGTCGATTGCCTGTTGCGGGTGAGCGCAAGTATCGTCGCGCTCGGTGAGCTTGAGAGGAGGGCATCGATGACTGCACCTCCTTGC
Organism: Diplocarpon mali; assembly: GCA_024741835.1. Lineage (NCBI taxonomy): Eukaryota > Fungi > Ascomycota > Leotiomycetes > Helotiales > Drepanopezizaceae > Diplocarpon > Diplocarpon mali. The sequence goes on from JAENRP010000022.1 coordinate 191,717, forward strand.
TTCCCCGTCGCTCCCTGTGCCAGTCATCAGCACTGACTGTGCACGGCGTTGCATGTACGAAGCTGATCCTCGCCCAGTCTCTCCGAGCTTGGTCTGAGAGACTGTGACGAGTCGTCTCGAGGCGGATGCTACGTACCGTGACCAAGAACGTCCGGGCCATATCTGTAACCTGTCAAGCTCAGAATGCGTGGCTACGAGGGAGGTGGTTGAAGATGGAGGTTCTATATGCCGCTGCACTCTTGCCGTCCACTCTGCACGAAGTCCTGGCCGGGGATTGTGGGGATCTCCGGTGATGACATACAGACTACCCACGACACACTCTACCCCGCGGGTAGGCGCGTATATAGATTACTTGGGCCATCTTCAGCGCAGTCTCCTGGTTTCTAGTTGGTGGTTGTCGTGCGCCGATGCAGAACAGCGCGGCAGATGCCCAGGGGGCTGCGTGCGCGCGTCTCGTCCCTCTCTGGAGACTGCACGCTGTCTTGAGATTCCAACGTTATCTTCTCCCTTCTCAGAGTTCGGGTGACACTGCCGTACAGCCATGAGAGGATGGAAGACTCGCGAATGGCTGGTGATGGACCTTGTTTCCTGCTCATTACCCTGGCGCTACGAGCCTCCCGGAACGCTGCTCTGAAGAGGCCCAAGTCGAGAGTATCAGAGCACGAAGCCCGCAAGTAGTCCCGTCGGGCAGGGCAGTGGCTAAACTCCTCTTCCGAATCATGGGGGAGATGGACGAGGCAGATTCGGCGTCACCCAACCACATGGCCCTCCACATAGCCTCGCCTACTGTCGAGCGGTGTTCCCCTCTGATTCATTCCCCCAAGCGGCCATCGCGGCGCGGAGACTGCAAACACGCAAGAACTCTACCCTCTCGCTCCTCGCATGCATTCGTGGGGTCGGGTGAGCGAGCCGCGAACGACACCTCGACCTCGCCGGGTCCCGAGAAGAGGAACCCCCAGCCCCTTTCCGAGCTCGCTTAGCATCAACACGCGGCTTCCAGCAGCACAACAGCAGCTCGAACGCGCCGTCGCCCGCGGCCATCTGGACTCGCCTCCCCCCACGGACCGTGGCAGACACCGGCAGCGCAGCATACATGTGCGCTGCGATCCAGGGCCGAGCCGCCGCCCCGTGCACGCTCCGCTCCAGCGACGAAAGCATGCGCGCCGGACGCCTCTCCCTCCCACGAACCCCCCAGAGGACACGCCCGATGGCCAGGCCCGCCGCGCAGACTTGGTCTCCGCCCCGGTCCTGCGTCTGCGTGGCCGGCTGCCCTCGACTCCGCCGCCGAACTCCGTACGCGCGTGGACAAAGTGCAGAAAGGCTCGCGGGGAGTATGGATCCTCCGCCCGGCTGGCAGGCCCGGCTGCAGATCGGCGCTGGCTCCCGAGTCAAGGGG
>JAENRP010000022.1:198691-260284 GCA_024741835.1 Diplocarpon mali
TGTGAAGTTGTCGGGGGCAGCAGTGGGAACTCGTCTCACGGGCTGGAGAAACCCTGGTGACATGTTCTCGGCTCCCGACGAAGTTTAGCGCGGAACAGTTTTCCACGTCTACCAGGCCAACCCCTCCGAAGGTATACGAAGCACATGATGGCACGATGTTTTTGGGGTTCTTTTATTTTTGACTCTACGAACGTATCCGAGCACACGCTCATCCTGCTACAATGCTTTTGGCTGGTTTTATTTTGGACCCACGCCAAAAGCCCGAGCCTGTTAACCTGAATCTGGATGGTCAAAGCGACCACGCCTCGTGCGATATCGACCTCGATATCACGTTTCCCGCAGGTGGAGGGTGGATCATCACGGGACCCGCAGGCAAAGAGAAAGAAAAGGGCTTTGGATTGCGCACTCGACGAGCTACCAGAGCAGCCAACTCGTCCAAAGGAATCGGTTCTTCTCATCTTGCATTCTCTCGGTGCATCTCCGCCATGCCGCCAGCCACATCCAGGCCACCCCGTCGACGGTCCACCTCTGTGGCTCTTTGCTCCCACTCCTCGACTGTTCGGCGGACTATGTATAGGGTTTGCTCTGCTTACTCAGCACTTCCTCGCCTCCGCCCATTCCCACATTCCCACATTCCCAGCATCCCCATCATCCCCATCATCCCCAGCATCCCCATCATCCCCAATCTCCCTCTCATCAACTCCATCCCCTCACCACCCCCCGGCAATCCGCCACCATGCCCCATGCCCCATGCCCCCCTCTCATCCCATCTTCCTTCCGCCTCGCGCCGTTGCGTGAGTCTGGCAGTAGTTTGGCAGGGGCCCCATCACGGTTTCAGGACCCGGGTGTGCTCTGCCCTGCCAGCAGTCAGGCCGAGACAATCCCCTATTGGCCAACTACCGTTTGCAGATCAATCAGTCAATCAGTCAACCAGTCAATCAGTCAACCAGTCAACCAGTCAACCAGTCAACCCGTCAACCAGTCAACCCGTCAACCAGTCAACCCGTCAACCAGTCAACCAGTCAGCCAGTCAGCCAGTCAGCCAGTCAGCCAGTCAGTCAGTCAATCCATCAATCGTCTGTCCACACCCTGAGTTTCGGCAGCCGCATTCTACCGTACCCTACGGCACGAGAGGATTCGCAACTCGAACGCTTGACAGGTCGCATACGGTGCTGGTCTGATGCCTTTGTCAAGGGCCGCAGGGTCAGGGTGCCGGGGAGTGTGTGGCTCCCTGGCGCTCAGCCGCCGCTTTCTCACAAAGCCCACCTCATCTTCTTGCCTTCTCACCGCTCAAAACACTTGATGTCTTGAGACGCTGCCTCAACCTGCAAACTCGGGAGATGACGCGAATTGCATCTCGAATACATGCGCCTCGCCGGCAGCTGAGCAAGGGGGCAACCCATTCAGCAACCCGTCCAGTCACCAGGAACAAATGCCTTTCTTTTTCTTTTTCTTTTTATCAAAAATATATACTTGGGGTGCAGTAGTCTTATCTACAGTGTGATGCACCCGGTCAATGACACGCATTTGCTCGATAGTAAATGCTGAAACTCTTCGCACAGCCTGAGAGCCAGTAGTGCTCTGCTTCCGAGGAATGCAGCGGTTGCAACAGATACCTCCCGGTGACATGGACGTCTGGATTGCTGGGAATGATTGCCTCTACTCTTGCTCAGATACGGTCAGGGCATGAACTCGGAAGCTGCTTGCAGTAGGTACACTTTTTCTGCAACTGCAGACTACCTAGGCCTTGTTCTAGACTGGATGCCGACTCCCTTGGTTTTGGTTACCGCTTGTCTGCGAATCTCAACACAACAATCATCATTGTCCATCGGACAAACGGACGAGTCTTTGTGACGGCTTTCTGCAGGCCGGGCACACGTGTCTGTCAAAAAGCCAAGCCATGCCAGGCCATGATCTGGGCCTTGGTGTGTCAGAGTACTTCAAGGTAATATTCGGAGTTAAGTCCACGACATTCTGGCCCCAGATTGGGGAGGCTAACTCCAAGCATCAGTGAACTCCTGGGAAGAGACCCGACGCTGCTCGGGCTATACCTGCCCTCTCCATTGATACTGTAATTATTGCGGACCTGCTCATGCACGGCATACGGAGACCAGGTGGATCAGAGCCCAGGGTTCTGATCGCTAGCTGCAGCCCGTGCCTGCTACGAGGCCGGAGCTGCCAGGAACGCAGCCGTCTGATATGGGGGCCGGTGCGGTAGAAGGGATCTATCCATGCTGCCTATTTCAGTATAGTGCCGTGTTGTACTCCGTACAGTACTGTGTCCTCCAACTTCCGGGCTCAACCCCCCTCGAGGCCCAGAGAGTTTAACCGCTACGAGCACTGTGCCGCTTAGAAGTACCAGGGAAGGCTTCCTACACCTCCACGGCAAGGCCTGTCGCCGGCAATGATTAGGGTTCAGTGGCCGAGACATCTTTATCCTCATTTCACGTTTCCGTTTCGGTAGACGCTTTCGCCGCCAGAAAATCGTTGTTACGGACATAAGTCAGGCTGCTCAATACTGTACTGATGCCTGATGCGCTCCCCTTCCCACTCATGGATCCCCCCGGTCCAGAGTCGACGGCCTCTTCGACGCTTTCGAAAACGAAACAGAATCGAAGGTTTGTACCTTCGACCTTCGACCCTCGACCCGGGAGGCGGATGGCCAGTCCTCGGCCGCCAGCCTATACACCGCCATCTGCAGATGTAATGTCCCGCGACTGGATGCAATGCAGCGAAATGGAATGGGACAGTCTACCGCAGCTGGAAAAATGGATGCTCTGCTCGTCGACTCGTCGGGGTATGCACCTACACGCTCATTGTTGATTGTGCCCTTTATAGGGCCAGCCACAGCCCGAGAGCAGATCCTTGTCAAAATTGCAAACGGAGAATTTATAACCTCTGTACGGTGTACAGCACCCAAGTAGTCAAAGTCTGTGAGCTTAACTCCGACCGTGAGGTACTTGCACAGTACTCGCACTGTAGTCTCTACTGTCGGTCCCCTCCCCCCGGCTTGCCTGGCCTCAGGAGTGCTTCACAGCGCCGCGCCATATTGCTTTGTTCAGGCACCAGAATCCATGACTTCTGATTTCTGATTTCTGATTTCGAACTGCACCTGCTCGGAACACACCTCAAACCGGTCGAGGATGCCCACTCCCAGCGTGCTTTGCTCAGCTCGGCAAAACGAAGATCGTGGTTCATGGACGCCCTCGTCAAGCTCTGCAAGCTCTGCAAGCCTGCAAGCCATGGAGATCTTGCTCTGTCCCCGGGATCCCTGGCCGTCGCTGGCTCCCATGCTCTCTGCCCTTTGACCGCCAGTTCGTTGGCCTGGGCTGGACCTCGATTCGCCATTAATCTATGCCATGCTGGCTACCTACCAATGCGATGATCTGATGTGTTTGGGTCGGTCCGCCAAACCAGACAGCCCAGCTTGAGGTGGAGGGGAGGCCAGACCAGATGTGTTTGCAGGCTCTCGATCATGCTCATGCTCACTCAAACTCAAACTCATGCCACTATGCCGGCCCGGGAGCTGAGAGAGCTGGCCAGCAGATCCAATCTGGCCCCTGATGCCTGTCCTGTGGCTAGAGGCAGACAAGCTTCGTCTAAAGGTCAGCGTCGGCAGCGCTACGGAGTGCAACGACGGCTGTCGGCCATGTTGGCGACAATGCGCACAGATAGACGTCTGGCGTCGGGCGACGGTGGATGGGTGGTATAAGAGTTTCAAACATCACCCACGCCGAGTTTCAACCATCACTGCCCGCACAGTGCCTGGCCTTGCCCCAGCCCCCGTTGCCCTACTGGATGCGAGTATGTAGGTACTGTGCTGTCCTGTGCGGTGCGTATTGTGTACAGTATCGGTTGGGCCCACGGTGGCAAGCATTCCTGACGTTCATGTTCATGCATGAATTCGTGGCCATGCACTGGGCCCCTCGTGCCCTAGCATGCCTCCCTGCCCCTTCCCCTCCCCCTCCCCATCCACCACAAAATTACACTAATCGACCCTGCCAGTACCTGCTGTACTATACCCTCCCGCCCCCCTTCAACCATGGGTACAGTCCGTCCGTACAGTTCACCTGCATCACGCATTGCGCATCTTCCCGAGAGTCCGTATACTTTACCTCACAGGCACAAGCATGTTCCGCCCAGAGATCGTCAGTTCGAACAAGTCCCTTGTCTCCTCAAACTCGTCACGCACCGCTGGATTGACTACCGGCTTGACGTGCTGTTCCGTCGGTGCTGGCACTCTCCCCGGGCTCTCGTCTCATCTTCTGTGATTGGCTGTTCCCCGACGTACCTTTGCCAATCACACCGATGGCTGTCCGTCATGATTTACGCAAGCCACGACTCTTCTCTCCAAGTCTTGAGATATAGAAACGCTGTCCTCGTCGGAAGTGGAGCGATCGTCTCAAGGCCGAATGCCGGGGCCAAGTGTGCAAAAGTTACTTCCTGGTTTCAATTCAGTGATCTTTCTATTTTCATCTCAGCTGTCAAGACCTTCTTTCGGACCCTTCTTGTGGCATCTCTTCTCGACCAAACGGACACACTACTGGCAGTCAGCCTCAAGACATTCGTTCCAGACGTCGTCTACTCCCGACCAGCCGTGAGTCGCACATCTGGATCCCACACGGCACGGTGTCAAGTCCACTGTCATCCTACCCTTCGGTGCATATGAACTGCCAGCCTTCAACGGCACAGGCGACTACAGACCGTCACCGTGGATATCTCCCTCCTCCTCAAGGCTCCGGACTCCAATGAGTCTGCGTCATCCGCGCCGCCTTCGCATAGGCATCATACGCGATCAATATCCGTACCGTCGACAAGCGGGTACCCGGAGCCTTCTCCCTATGCACACACGAATATCGGCGCCGGTGGCAAGCGTAGCATGCCTCCACACCCGGCCGAATCCCCCGCCAAGAAACAGAGCAAATGGTCGCCAGAAGAAGACGCTCTGATCATTGACCTGAGAGGGGGTGGCATGAAGTGGGAGGACATCTCCAAGAGGCTACCGGGGCGAAGCGCCATTAGCTGTCGACTCCACTACCAGAACTACCTTGAGCGGAGAAGCGAGTGGGACGAGGAGCGCAAGAACAAGCTCGCACGACTCTACGAGAGGTAGTAACCCCATTCCAGGCCTTGTGTCGGCCTTCTCGTTCTCAACAAAGCTCTAACACATCCCAGGTTCAAGCCGGAGATGTGGTCGAAAGTCGCAGAGGAGATGGCTGTCCCCTGGCGCGCAGCAGAGGCAATGCACTGGCAACTAGGTGAAGCGGATATGGCCCGACGCGCCGGCGTTGTTCCATTCTCCCTTTCCAGCGTCTCGACAGACGTAACACCGCTGAACACGGGACATCGCTCCTCGCCTTCTCGGGGCCACTCGCATAACCACTCCCAGACAGGTATGATGGGCAGCGGGCCGGGGCCGGGACCCCCGCCAGCACGGTACGGCAGGCCGCCGACAGCTCACAGCTCGTCCAGCTCGAAAGGACCAGGCGCCGGGCCGGGGCGGACGGCGGCAGCGAGGAGAGAAAGTACGCCGAGGTCTGTTCCGCCCGCGAGCCCGAGCGATGGGATGGCGCTCGCGGGTCTGGGAGGCGCTGGTAGGGCGATGGGTACGAGAGGAGGAAGCCAGATGCTGCCGAGCGTCGCCGAATTGACGACGGGCGTAAGCCCTTACAGCACGCCTGCCTTTGCGATGCCGATGCCTATGGGAGGAGGCTATCACAGCCCGGGACCGATGCTACCATCCATCGGGATGGTGGGTGGGAATCTGCCCGAGGGGAAGCGGAGGGCGAGCCCGGACATGGGACCGCGGGAGACAAGCCGGCGGAGACAATGATTCTTCTTGTGCTAGGAATAGGGATCGGATGGGTTTGAATCGGATCGGATCGGTGCTAAGGCGTTGTTTGGACGATGGTACGATATGATGGCTCTTGATAAGATGATGCCGAGATCGAGGGTGCAAAAGAGTTGCTCTCGACTCGCCTTCGTTGCATAACATTGCATTGCAGATGATATCCCTTGACGACTTGCATTCTACTGCATACGGTTCGTTCGAGCAGGTCGAAGAACCACAGGTGTCTGGGGTTCGTGGTATGTTTTTTTTTTCTTCTCTAGATCTGTATTAGGAAGCTGTACGGTATGACAAACAAAGCATTTTGCCGATCATCGCTGGCTTGTCGTGGCAAAGATGTATGGTTATATACCCATTGAAGCTCTCACAGTTCAACATGGTCTCGCCTCTCCTTTTACCATTGATCATCGCGGGTGCCTGGGTGCTGTCAATTCTGGAACACACCGAAGAGGAGAGAGAAAGGTACTCACCGCGCACGGAAGCATGAACATGTCTGAAGTTATATACATATCATAGCTACAAGTCTCTCGTGTATTTCTCAACGATATTGCTCCCGGCTGTACATTTGAGCTGTTTTCATTTGCATCAGGTATATAACGCCCAACCCAAAAAAATAGGGGGGGGGGGAGGGGGGGAGAGAGGGGTCGATTGCGCAAACATGTCTACATCGCAGTCATCGCTGTGTGTTATTTAGAACAGTGCATGTCGTTTCCAGGCACGCTCTTTGCTGTACCAGTTGGTACAAACGCCAGACCGTATGAGTCTGCTGCGACCCTCTGACCCTTTCCGCTTTTCTCCTCTGCTGTTGATGCGTCGTGCAGCGTCGAGAATGGGTCGGTGCATTGGATTCCGGAACATGCTGGTCACAGAAGCATCTCACCCCTACCCTTCTCACCTCGAAAGGTTGCCGTCCCTCTGGACACAGGCGCCATTACCAAAGTCCAAACCTTCTCCTACACGCACTCACTCCCTCCCACCCTGTCGGCAAACAGCCCACCAGTTGTCCTTTTCATAGCCAGCCTCCACCACCTCTCCTCCCACGCTCCTGACGTCCTCCTCCAGCTCGCCCTCCCGATACAAGTGGTAGTACCTCTGGAACGTCTTCTCCGGCGCCGGCTCCGCCCCCGCGGCAGACTTCTTCTTCCCGCTCTTGAGCACCCACGGCACCATAACATCCTGCTCGTGCCCCTCGTCCCAGCCGCGCCTACTCCCCCCCTGCTCCAGAGCCCAGACGTACAGCAGCGCCTTCCCCCCCGCAGCCAGCGGATCCAGGATACACCGCACCGCCTCCCGCCTGCGTGCGGGCGTCGAGAGATGGTGGACGACCGCGATGCAGATGGCAAAATCGAAGCGTCCGCTCTGGTGCGGCAGCGCCAGGGAGTCCGCCACGACGGCCGAGTGAGGCGCATGCTGCGCCGCGATGCGCGCGAGGTTCGTCGAGCGGTCGGAGCCGAGGATGAAGATGTCCTGGGAAACGGCGAGGTACTTCCCGTTGCCGCACCCGACGTCGAGGCCGACGGAGCCCGCGGGGAGGGCTCTCAGGAAGGACTCGACGATTGGCCAGGGCTTGTAGCGCGTCGAGGAGAAGTGCGACGCGATTTGCTCGTACACCTGGTGCACGTGTTGCTCTTCGTAAGACGCCGGGGTGAGAGCGCTGCTTGCGGTGCTCAGGGGCTCGCTTACGGGCTCGCCTTCCCCTCGCTTGCTTGGCGCGTCGACTTTCTCTGCGTTGCCCGGTTTGGTGAGGCTCTCTCCATCCTCGCTGAGGAGCGCTGTGCCTTGACTTAGGTTGGCGTTCATTGTACCTGCGATCGTGGGTCTCTGTTGGTCCAGGTCTGGTGCTTGCTATGCCGAGAGAGCTTTCGGCCTTCTGGGCTGAAACCAATGCGACCGTCACTGTGGTGAGAGCTGGTCGCTCAGGGTCCTACCGGTGTGATATTCTGTTGTTATATTCTGATGCTCAACCTGAAGAGCTTCTTTCCCTCTTGAGCTGTCATACGAAATGCTCGACTAATTTGCGGCTACTTCCTGGCGAGGCTTGGAACGGATAACAGAGTGTCTCCTACCCGAACCGCGTCCCCCTTTTGATCAGGATCAGGAGCGTCACTCACTCAGGCGGCGGTCGATGTGTCGGCTAGCGTGGGCGCATTGATTTCAACCTTCGACATACACAAGGACTGAGGAGTTCTTGACAGACTTGCCCTGCCCAGTCAACAAAAACAACACCCACTTTGATGCTGAGCTCGCGTCTTGTTCTCTGGCAGAGACTGCTCGTTTATACTCGCCTGAGACGGGGATCTCGGCTCTACCTGCTCACAAGCAGACGCCTATTCAAAGAGAGCTCCCTCACTCTCAGCTTGCCTTTTCTCGCTTAGAATTGCGATCAGATGTTGGCCCTCTGAGTGAATGCTATTCGTGGTGATAGCTCGCTTAGCACAATTTGCGGCTCCTTCTCCACATCGACCATCCACCACGGGTAGCGAAGACCACTTCGCACGAATTAGTCTTCTTTCTAACAACCACCAAGCCCTTTTGCGCACGGTCAAGCTCACTCCCCTGAGCGGATGCGAATGTCGAGCAATGACCTGGCAGGAATCCTCAATTCTGTTTCGCTCGTAAGCAGACTCTGGTTACCCTCGTCGCTTGGTTGGTCCCCTTTGTCGACTTCAGCAGTCCTTATCTGAGCCAAGCCCGGCGTGAGGCGGTTGACTTGGGCGAAGGCTGGCAGCGAGTTCGCTGAGCGTCAATATCCACTGCTTCGTCCTTGCGCGGCGGATATAGCGGGATCACTTCTGCCGAGTTGCGTATTGCTTCTTGCAGCAGCCCCGAGATGATCAATCTGGCCTAGGTACTGAGTGCTGGATGCTGGATGCCGAGCCGCCTGACTTGAGGTCCAAAGTCTTTTTGCTCCGACGAGCAAGCTCCGGATCTCTTCCTCGCCTGGATTGCTTCTGGGTGTTCTGAGACTCGCGAGTCGTTTCCTGGGCTCCAAAGGCCAACCAATGGCTGTTTCCGTGAGTGAATCACTGCCGACGAGGACTCGCTTGCCGCGAGGATGTACTGAGGTTCTTCGTTCCAGCACGGGAATGACGGAGCGCCCTCTCTTGCGTATCTTTCTTCTCTCCGCCAACAATGGCCAGGTAACAAGCGCTTGGGTGTTCTGGAGCTCGCGAAGCCTCATCAACTCACAAACCCTTTTTCTTAGTAGACCGCACACCAACCACTTTGCACCCTTTCCTCCCCAGCACCAACCGATACACACACTTACAGAGCACGATGTCGGAGACGGAAGGTTAGCTGACGTTGAGAGAGATGTCGTCGAAACAAGCTCGCGTTGTTGCGCAGAGACATGCGGTGCTTCCCGAGACAATGTTTTTTTCAAGACATCCCAAACGAAATCCAGGCGAAAGACTAGCGCTAACCTGCTTTCGGACTGGCGTCGCCGCTTTAGATGTGGCGCCGCCAAGGCCGGTAAGCGAGAAGAGGCCAAAAAAAATCCAGACCGTCGAATTCCTCCGTTTGAAGGCCTCATATCTGATCTTCTCACCGATGAGTTTTCGACCTCCACATTGAAAAGCAAATCCCCTCCACTCGAGAGCAGGATACCAGCTTCCATCGCATATTCAAACTGTGGACAACAGAGCTGGAAGTTTTCCGATTACCGAAGAGCCCCACACGCGACGGGAAAATTCGACATTGTCATTTCGACTGGAAGTCTGGAACTCCGCCCAGATGCTATATCCGCTCTTCACTCGAGATCACGTATTGCATGAGCTCCAAGGGGAGTTTTCTGTGATTCTGATATATATACCACCGTTTACTCCAACATCTGCCGCGGGCTGAGAAAAGCCCGTGATCACGCGTTCCGTTCGTCAATTACCTACCGTGTGGAGAGAGAGTCGCGGAGCCTAGTCCCCAGCACCATCCTCCCAGTCTTATTGTCCTTCGAAGAAGTGCTTCGCGAGTACTTTATTAACCACAATACCATTGCACCTGAATGTGCCCATCATAATTCCTTCTGCAAACAAGGGAATTTCCGATTGTCCTGCGCTGCGCTGGACCGCACGGAGACATTGTCGACGACCATTACTCACAACCACGGGCTATTGTACTCGCCGCACCGCCATCATGGGCCGCGAGTACTTACAGACCATGCGGTCTCCTCCGAAACTTGCGACTTTCTCTCTCTCTCCAGTCTCACACAAAACAAAGTATCGTCCTCTCACAAGCAACGTTTTTGACCACAAGGTCACTCATTCTCTTGTACTCAAGCAACCGACTTCACTCAAATCCTCTCCCAAGACCCCTCTCAACAAGAAACTTCCGCTACGATCTCGACATATCGACGCAATGTCTTCTTCCTTCAACCCCAGACGAGATAGGGAACGTCGTGCTAATCACGATCGCCGTGGAAACCAATCAGGCCGTCGCTCCAGTTCCGGTATACATTTTTCCCAGTGCGCCCCACTATGACCTACACTGACACGCGTCTAGAACCCATTGCTGCAACAGGCCTCGAGACTTTCGAGGTACTTGCTAAGCATTCTCTGAAGCGTGGTCGCGATCAAGGTACTCAAACCGACTTGGATCAGTACGCCAAGCGGGTCAAGCTCGAAGTTGTATCATCCACCAACACCGATATGCTCACTGAGAGGTGTCAGCAGTCAATCCTGAAATACTTCATTCGGGGACTGTCGAAGCCCGAGAGGGATGCTGTAAGCTATTTCACTGTCTTTCTGGGGGCCTTGAACTGACATGGACAGCTTGCCAAGTTGAGATTCGACTGGACCAGAATGCCGGTCTTCTCCCAGCAGGGCATGTGCAACCATACCGGTGCCATCTGTTATCGTCTCAGTCTCTTGCAATCCCTTCTCCATATACCCGTTTTCGTGAATTGGGTCATGGATTCTCTCGCCCACGTAGACTGCCTTGCGGATGACAGACTGGAGTGTCTGTCTTGCGCACTGCATAAGCTTGCAACAGCCTACTGGGCTAAGTCGTCGCTCCTCGCTCCCCTCAAGCACTTGGACAACGTCCTCAAGAAACGTAAGCAAGTTCAATGCTCCTCTACAAGTGGTACCCAAACTGACACTTTGCAGTGGGCTGGGCTACAGACGTATCAAGCGGACATGGAGATCCTGACGAGCATGTAGTAAAGATGTTCCAGATTTTGGAGTCGGAATTACCCACGACGCAAGTACTCCCTTGATTTTAGCGGCATTGAAAGTTTGAGATCCTGTACTTTATCCCGGACCTGGGTTGCGATGGAACCCTACAGGTTTTGAATGTCACCGGGTAATGTTCAGCTGCTAATCGCTCTCACACAGGGTATTTTCCCAACTCGATCTCATGACCTACTGGAAATACAGTAGCGGCGTGCAATGCCGTGCCTGCGGGCACAAGTCCAATAGGCCCAACAACAGATCACATACCATCTCCGTCAAGTTGCAACCCAAGCGTCCCACTCTTTCCGGGTACATCGACCACATCATGGAAGACACCGCTTCGGACTACAAGTGCGATCTGTGCAAGAAGATCGGCATCGCCCGAAGATACCAAGAGATCACGTACTTCCCCGAAATCCTCTCCATCAATCTCGAGCGGATCGACCACAACGGCAACAAAGACATGTCCCAGCCCAGTATCCCGATTGCGCTCGATCTGAACAAGTACCGAGCACACTCGGAGATTTCCGGCCTGTACGAACTGTCCGCGGTCGTGAAGCACGCCGGGACCGGCCAGTATGGCCACTACACCTGTACCGCCAGAGGGCCCGATGGAGAATGGAAGAAATACGACGACAGCGATGTCTCCCCCACCACCGCAGCTGCCGCCGTCCGCAACGAGAAACGGATGACGCCCTACATCTTGTACTACCAGAAGAAGCGTGCGTGAGAGTCTGGAGACGTGGGTGGCGGAGAGGAGTTCAGAGGAGCACGAGAGGCTTGGTGAGACTTGTACGGTACATAGACGGAGGGAAACCCGGCGTTACGATACCACTGTGGGAGGGGCTCGTTTCTGGTTTGGTAAATGAAGTACTCTTGATTGTCGGCCCCTCATTTTGGTCCCGTGATGCACCTTCACAGCCTTCTTTGGAGCGGGACGTTGCAGTAAGTCCGGAGGATTGTCGTCTCCCAGCACGCCGAGACAGGCCAGCTCTGCGCATGTTCTGCGATGCGCGGGCTGCCGAGAAACCGACAGACAGCAAAGAGTTCGAGGCGGACATCGGAGAGCAGGGACTGCACCTCTTGCTTCTCCGCACGCTTTGCGGACGTCCAGCTGCCGGCTGCTTTGTCGAGTCGAGAAGCCCGCGTGGCAGAGGGTGAGGTATTGGACCCGGCTCGGGGGGGGGACGCGGGTGTCGTAGGGCGAGCGTGCTGGGAGGAGAGTCGCACATCCCGCCGTCTGACTTCTCCGTGCCTCCACTTGCCATCCTCGACGTCCGGGCCTCAAGGCGTGGAGTGGTGGTGGGCATGGCAGAGAGGCCTTCTGTCGGAAGCCCGATCACTCGCCATTCGGTCTATCCCCCTTCTCCAGAGCTTGCGGCGAGATTGCCTCTCGCTCCTCTCGTGGCTCGGTTGTTCGCTAGGTAGGGAGAGGCGCCAGGTGGCATGTAGGTTCTTGATATACTTTGTTTCGTATGTATCTCGGCTCCGTAGGCCACTTTACCCCCCCGTGTTCAGCGGGCTCTTCTCGTCGTACTCGCTACTCTCGATCAAGTCTGGATAGGCCAATCCTCCCTGTCTTCGAACCTCGTCCATGGTCTCCATAATCACCAAGCTCTCTTCTAGTCCCAGCCCCTGGCTCTCCAGCTTCCCATCCCTCAGACACCTGCCCGCCTCGTCTGCTTCCCAGAACTGGCCGTGGCCCCAGCCATCCCTCTCCATGTCTGTAGGAATCGGGCACCCGACATCCTCCACCTCACCTCCCTTTCCACCCATCAGAATGACCCTGTAATGGGTAGGTCTATACAGCGGGCCGATCACTTGGATTTCCCCCTTGGTCCCCTGAATCCTCGCCGCCGGCCCAGCAGCTGGACTTCCCGGTGCATCAGGGCACGTATCAACACGCAGACTCGTCGTCGCAACACCTACGCTCTTCGACTTTGGGAACGACAGGATCATCGTGGTCGATTCGTCCGCACCCGTGCGCTCATACTTCTGCACATCGGCCAAAACCTTGGGTTTCTCCCGCTGTCCGTCTGGCTGGCAATGATACAGGATCTGGAAGACCCACGTCAGGGAGTACACCCCCAGGTCAAGAAGGGCACCGCCGGCCAGATCGAGGTTGACCATCCGATGCTCGTCGGGGAACGCGAGGCTTCCATCTTCACGCGCACTGGCTAGCGAGAGATCGGCAGTGACCCGGTGGACCTTGCCGACGACCCCCGACGTGACCAGCTCGCGGATCTTGATGCTGAGAGGGAAGTACCGAGTCCATACGGCCTCCATCAGGAAGAGATTCTTCTCCTGGGCGGTCTTGATCAATCTCTTGGTTTGGGCTGCGTTGACGGTGAATGCTTTCTCGCAAAGCACGTGCTTGCCAGCCGACAGGGCCAACATCACATTCTGAAAGTGGTGAGAATGCGGGGTGGCGACGTAGACGATGCTGACGTCTGGATCTGCCACAAGCTCGCCGTAGGAGCCGTACGCTCTCGCTGATGACGGAGCCTTGATCTCCTGGAGGAAGGTCGAGGCGCGGGCTTGAGACGAGGAAGAGGCCACGGCAACGATTGTGTGCTTGATGTCGGGGACATGGCGAGTTGCTGGGTTCGTGAGGAGATCTTTCGTGAATGCTACCGAGCGGTAAGTAGATATGCCAGCGAAAGCTTTGTTTTGAGGCCGCACGTACCGGTTGCGATTCCTCCTGTGGCCAGAATACCCCACTTGACCTCGAAAGGAGGAACCATGGTGTCGATGAGGAGGAGTTTGTCAACGGGTGAGAGGGTGAGGGAGAAGCTCAGTCGAAAGAATGATACTGACGCTGGAATACGTAGCACGGTGAGAGGGAACGGAAAACGTGTTTGGATGGTTGGATGGTTGGATTGTTGGATTGTTGGATGTGGATGGAGATGTCGGCCAGGCGCCAAGCCATTTATTGCCACCCCCAATACATCTTCGGCCGACCGACAAGCTCGGCGCAGCCCGAACCTCTGCTCGTCCAACAACTCGAGGGCGCAGTTCGTGACAGACTCCCGCTCGAGTCAATCTCAGCTATTTGAGGCTTCACTCTCGAGTCGAGAATCACACTCGTGGCCTCGATGTCGACCTGATCTCATCTCAGCAGCCATGCAGTACTCGAAGTCAAAGAGCTAACTATGCCAGATCCAAACCAAATACACGCCCCCCTCTGGCCAAGACCTACACAACATGCCATACGATCCATCTTCGCCCCTCCCAGAGCAGATAATCAGTTCACTTTCTTACTCTCACCAACCTGACATCCGACATCACGAACCAAGAACCGTATATCGACTCCCTCGTCCTGCACTCTTCCCTCGCAACGTTCGAGCTCACGCCCGGCTTCTGTGCAGAACCGCTTCTATCCCGGGACCGCGTATGAGGTAGAGCTGAGGCAGTTCTGTCGAGGAGAGGGTATTGTGTTTCGGAGTTTCTGGACGCTGAGCGGGAATCCAGCGCTGCTCCAGAGCGCTGTAGTGAGCCAAGTGGCCAGTGCTCTGGAGGGGAAGGTCGAGAGTGGCGAGGAGGAGGCTTTGGGGTTGTATGGATTGGTGGTGGCGCTTGGAGGTGTCTCTGTGCTGCACAGAACCACGAATCTGGCAAGATTGAGAGGTGATCCAAAGGGACTGGAGGTGCTCAGAGATCTGGTCGAAGGAGAGTCGAAGGAGAGTCGAAGGAGAAATAGGAAAGATGGCTGGCTGGATTTGAGGAGGTGGTTGGTGAGGGGCAGTCAGGTCGGCTCGATGACCAGGCAATCGCCGCTCGGCATTCGCTATGGGCCTCGGAAGATGGGTATCTTCAGATGATTGTTGTTGTCGAGGAGATGAACGGCACCGATGCGAATCTGTCTGGTACGGTCCCTACACTCAGTACACGAGACTGTCGTTGCGGTTAGGAGAGGCCAAGGCCCACGTATGTGTTGGTAAGTCTGCAAGTTCGAGCATGGCTAGCAGTAATCCGAGTAGCCTCTATACTCAGCCCATGCTTTTCTGTCCTGCTCCAAATCAGACATATGGCACAGTGCAGAGCGCAAGTGATCTCTTTCTTTTCGACGTCAAGCCTCTCGCACGACTCCTCGACAGGCTGGGGATCAACCAAAGTCCCAGCAAAATGCTCATCTCTAGCGAGGCGATGGAGCCAGTGGGTGGATAAAAACTGAGCCCTGGTAGATGGGCCATCATCTCAACATATGTAATATGTCCGGGCCGATGACCAGCCATCCGTCGCTCATCAACACCTACTCGTACTTCTGCCGAATCTGCTCGTGCCACTCCTGAGTACAGCACCTACAAACGACCGCGGTAAGTGGAGGAGCGTGTTGGTAGAGAGCACCAGGACCTTTTGTTAGCGGTCTTCTTCAACCCTTCTCATTCATCAGAGGAAGTCCCATTGTGTTTGGCTCCTCGTAGTGATAGATGTGCCTGCTTAGGCGGGAGACTGGGAAACGTCGCCGGCGAGCCAAGATCTGACCTTCTCGTCGATAATACGGCGCAATCAGAATGTCGTCGACGATGTACCACTCTTCTGGATTCGTGATTGTCTTTGTTTGGAAAAGCGGTGGGTTTTGGGTGAAACTCGCCTGCAGAATTGAGGTTCGCCCGACTAATGGCTAGGTAGGTAGTGAAAATGCAACCTACGGACCTTGACAACATGCAAGAACTTGCCACAACACAACGCAAGGGACATGTACCAACGCCGATTCAAAGGTCATCACCAAGGACTCCAATAAAAGTTACATAAGTAGTCGCTAAGTCAGAAGACAGGAGACCGACTCCCCCAAGTTTTAGCCCTTCCCATAAACCTACAATCCTAGCCCCAACCGCCGCCTCCATCGCTCATTCTATTTTGCAAAATGCAGATCATATCCCAGCCACTTCCTAGCGTTGACTTGAGCAACATCGAGGCCAGGGTATCCATACGTGAGGGGAGCAAACCAGTAAAATCCACCGATCACAGCGGAGAGAATGACTCCTACTACTGCCCATGAACCGAGCAGGCTTTGGCCAACCAGCTTCTCGCGTGCCGGTAAGTGCTTTCTCGCTGGTGCGCCGGCCTTTTGGGTCCCCGCGACAACATCGTCGACCACTGGCTCCATGTTAAAGATAAACTCTACGAGGGCTCCTGTGACTAATGCGGACGCAAGATGTGCTGGCAAATAGTGGTGTAGGAACAACTGACGGCCCATTACGTAGAATGGAAGATAGTGGGTTGCCCATGCAATGAAAAAGAATCCAGTGGAGTTATAGAGACGAGATCGAGTACCTTGGGCACGTCAGCGAAGAAACTGAATCAAGTTTCGTGGGAGGCTTACGGGGATCCAAAGCATCCACGCCGCGGCGGAGGGACAATTGATCGGCAGCAATGATACCAGCATAGACTGCGAGGAGACTGCTAGCCAACCACCATCCGAGAGGGTTTCCAAGGAAGTAGATTTGTTGGCGGGTGTCATTGTGAGTCCAGAAACTGACACCCCGCAACAAAAATGGCCATACAAAAGGCTCGCTGGCATATGGATGGCTGCTAGTCAGAGCATTGTTATGGTAGAACATGGCTCTTTGTAACTCGAACCACTTCTTGAGGAACGGAAGTCTCTTAACTTGGCGCGGTTCTTTGACCAAACGTTTGCTGTCAGCTGGAATAGACGGGATCGAGTCAACGAACCAAATGTTGGAGGCCTCTGTTAGCTTTTTGTTGCCATTGATTTCTTGTTGCTTGTAACCCCAGTCTGGAAGAGGTGTGGTGTGGGTCCACATGGCAACCTTGCTTGGGCTATGGATGAGCTTGAATTGACCAGAAAGACTCTTGAATTCTTGGTGTGGATTCCCGTGCTCGATTCGGATCTCGAATAGAGTGTCATTGTAGCGCTCACCCAGAGCTTCTTCCATTGGCACAGTGGTAAATTCCTGATTGGTAGGGAAGTATGGAGACGCGACGTCGTGGGACAAGAGCATGGTATTAGTGACCACGTGCCTCAGCCTGACAACATCGAGGTTCTTAACAGGTACCTCTAGAACCTCCTCGCTGTGAAGTGGGAGAATTTGCCAGTGATTATTGGCATCAGCGAATGGGTAGCCAGTCACTTGCTGACCTTGACTGGAAACTCTGCCATCTTCATATCGAAGTGGGTATCTATCCGGGTGGCTGTGGAGATATCCGGAAGTCTCCTTGTGCATAATTTGGATATGATCGTAATAATCGATAGTCACTGCATTGGCTAACATAAAGTTGTCGCTTAGAGTTTCTTGAAATTCGGGAGTCATAAAGTTATCACCAGGACCCGAGTGAGTCAAAATCGCGAAATGAACCTGGAACCAGAACAGGTAAAAGAAGAATGGCGCGATGATCAAAGCGAATGCTCGGGCAGCGAAATGCTTCCCAAAATCCGGAAGACTGAGTCCTCCTTGGCGGCGCTTGATATTCAAAAGGTCCCAGAGGTCGATTGCAACTGCCGTTCCGATGGTAACAAAAGAGAACGTTCCAACATATTTGATCGACATGATGCAACTGAGGGAGAAGCCGGTGAGGAGCAGCCATTTCCACCATTTCCGTCCGAAGGGGACGTGTCTGAGCTTGTAGAATTTGACGTAGCACAGAAGACTGCATGCCATCGCAAATATGAGCCCAGAATCTAAGAGGATCAACCGAGTCTGTCCAATGTGCGCGTTATCGAAGAGAACCAGGCCAGCGGAGAGGAGGCAAGCTGGCAGAGTGTATCCGGATTCCCACATAATGTCGAAAACCACCGGAACAGTAAGGGCCCCAAGAAAAGCTGGCATGGCGCGGTACGCAACGTATGGAACTTTGTTGGTCACGTACGAGTCGCCAATGTTCTCGAAGTGGAAGTGACCATCGTATCCAACGAACCATCCCATCAGGGCGAAGAGAAGCTTTCCGAGAGGAGGGTGGACGTCGAAGAAATATGTACGCTCGAGGTAGTACGAGGCGAACTGTAGCAGTAAGTGTAAGCAGATAATCTAAGGGCCCAATCGTAAGAAGAGAAGGCTTATTTATACCTTGCCAAAATGGACCTCGTCGAACACAACCTCATTTGGATGGCTGATTCCCCAGAACCTCGTTATAAAAGCCAGTATTGTGAGAACGATGACTGCGATTCGATAATCCCATTCGACACCCGAGCTCTTGGTCTGCAGCTTGGCCTTGACTAAAGTATCGAGATTGGGATCCCGAGGGGCGGTAATGCCATTTGAAGATGCCTCTTTTGCCTTGGGCGTGGGAGGAAAATCTTTTCGCTTTCGCAACGAGCCTTGTTGGCTAGACATCACGACGGTATGAGATCAAGTTGATCTGAGAAGCTCTAAAGAACAAGTGCCGTCAGCAAAAGCTTGTAAAAGGGACAGGGTAGCTTTGGGGAGCTTGGAAAGAGACTCCGCAATCTGAATGGCACTCACAAGACACAAACCGGTGCAGGTTTTCAGTGACAGTAAGGAGATGGCATTGACCATAGATGATCAAAAGGCAATTTTTGGTTCGCGTCGGGAGGTGTATTTCCCTTGAACAAAATTTGTTGAAAACAACTGAGATGATGCCGCAAAGCTCAGGTAGTAATCGTGTCCTTCTTCCGCGTTAGCGCCGCGCCTTGCCATTGCAGGGAGAGGGCCAAGCGGGTAAGACAAGGTAAGGGGCACGCCGACCTGGAGGGAAAGGCATTTAATGTTATATTATATCGCAGGGCAAAGGCCAATGCCAGTGGCAGGCTTCTACATATTCTCCGAGTTGATATTCATTCCGAGTCTGCAAACGTCAAGACAAATTCGAGCTTAAATCACGTGGGGTCATATTTGCCAACTAGTCCCTCAATGAGGGGGACATGCCTCTCGAGCCCCATCTTGCCTTTGATTGTCTCGAACCAACGCCTCTCCTGAACCAGAAACCTTTTCTCTCGGTATGGCAACACTCAAAAGAGCCGTCCTCCATCTTGCGAGAAATTCGAATCTTTCCACAGGTCGTTCTGCTCCAACCAGAAGCTTCAGAGCTTCCGCCCGAATCATGTCGGATATCACCCCCGTCTTCACCAAGAATGCCATGGCTCGTTAGTACATCATCGCAACATATCCTCCCAGAAGCCGGGCTCCCCGTTGACTGACAGTCCATAGCCGTTGGCCCATATGTAAACATCCTGCGCTGTGCCAACATATTGCAGTGCATCTGACACCAAGCAGTCTCAAGCCATCAAGACTCCTCATGCCATCTATTGTTCTGGCCAGCTTCCCGCGGATGCTCAAGGGAACATCGTAAAAGGTACCATGGCCGAACGGACTGCAGCCGTTCTTAGAGCGCTCTCGGCGATCCTGGAAGAAGCCGGTTCGTCGCTGGACAAAGTCGTCAAGACACAGATTTTCTTGACGGATATGAGGGACTTTGCGGAAATGAACGTCGAGTATGAGAAGTGGATTACGCACAAACCAGCCAGGAGTTGTGTAGCGGTATATCAGCTGCCCAAGGGCGCGGATATTGAGATTGAGTGTGTGGCATTACCTTAGTTGGAGCTCTGTAATCTTGTCTGTATTTGTAGGAATATAGTGATCGGGGTCATATGTAAGGTATATGACGAGAATGAATGAGGAGAGTGAATCTCAGGGACACGTGATAGCCTTAGCATAGGCTGCCCTAGAGTACTGATTTCTCTCTCTCTCTCTCTCTCTCTCTCTCTCTCTCTGATAGATCATCAACAACTACAACAAGAATTCAATCATACCTTTTCAGTGCGCACCTTGTGAAACCAACAGTATTCTACCACTGTTGATTCTCTTCCCGGACCGACGAACCTGGATATTCCCAAGGCTCACCACTAGAAAGTCTCTTCGCTTGCTCTTCATCGATTTCATTACCTAGACCTGGCTTGACTTGGCCCCTTCAGCGGCCCAACAAACCCGTCCTGCACACTCCAAACCTCTGGGTTCTTGGTATAACTCGTCAAATCGTGCATCCCAGAACTGTAATGGATACCCAGGCACAATTCCCACAGTTCGCCGCCGAAACGGCATCCACCGGAACACAAGCAGCCAAAGCGTCAGATCCTAGAGGATATTTTAGTGCTAGGGCTACATCATAAGTTTCGCACACGTTTGCTATACCGTTTGCTATACCGTATGCGGCGAGGCTCAAACATCCCGCAAACGTGACACACGTCCTCCAAGAAGCTGATATATTGGCCCTCCGAGTTTCCTGGCTTTGAGATCCCATGGCGTGTTAGTATTCTACCCCGAGGCTATCAGCAGCTACTCGACATACGAGCTTTGGACTGTACCAGCTGCAAACACCGCACTCATAATCACTGCTCCGCCGCGATAGAACTCAAAACGGCACCGCAGCGGCCAGACCAATATCACTGGCGATCTCACTTAGCCCAGGCGTACATACCTGTGTAGACGTCGCAAGGAAGCCTCTAGTACTGAGGGTTGAACCCTTGAACGCAGATTTGCCAAAGATCGTGGAAATGAATTGACTTCGAGTCCAAGTACACTTTTGATTCATGATTTCATATGGTGCCTAAATTATAAGTTCAATGCGAGGTCGATTCAAAGGTGTATTGAAGAATTTGTATCGAGAAGTTCCGTGCCAAGAATTACTGAAAATGCCTGATCGGGTTTTACTAACTCAAGAGTATCATTAATTTTCAAGTACCCAGGTATCCACAACCCTTTTTTATCTATCAGACTCAAGAGGTTAACTTGAATATTCAATTTATAAATTCAATAGGTGACCATGGTTTATAATTGTAAAGATCATATCATCACTACTAACCCTATTTTTTTAATTATCAATCATATTGGTTTCTCAAAATGTTCGCAAGTTCACTTGACGCCAGACTTCATCATGTTCACGAACCTGGGCCAGGCAGCTTGAATCCGACTAGGGATAGCTTGAATATTTGAATCTATCGCTAGTAAGGTTCAATTCAGCCTTCTCAAACTCGATCCCCCCAAAACTCATTCGGCTTTTTTTTCTCTCGCAGCGGTAGAAGCTCCACCCTACCCTGCAGCACCATCTCCAGCCGTGAATGTGAGCAAACCGTTCTCGAGGCGATGCGCAAAGCAGGATCGAGGGTCTCTTTCATGACCACATATTATTGATGCTAGCCGAAGAAGAGAATGAGGTTCGGATAGCATGGTTCGAGAGGGCAAGATAGACTTCCGTGGAAAGCTGGGGTACAGCTCGCAAACGATTTCCCCGACGCTTGCCGCAGATCTCACGACCCCGGGATGGCAATTACTTATGGCAAACCCCCCGCCCATCAACAAGCTTCTGGCACGCGGCTTGGCGAGTGTCCAGAAATTCCCCCAGGTACCCCGTATCAGTTTGCTATCTAAATACCGCGAGTTGCTGCCAAATTCGACACTAACAGGAGATACACACGGTACACCCTCAGCAGACGGAACTTGTTGTGTAATTTTTCCGGATCGCAATGTTATGGTACAAGAATTATAGGATATAAACGAGTAAATATTTTAGCCAAACACCAAGACAAAAATACGCGATCTCGCTTATTCTTTATGGTATAGTGCAATCAATGATCCGGCTCTCCATCATTCAGCAGCAGATCCTCGAAATCCTTGAGGACTTGGACCACTTCACTCTGCTGCACGGGATTGTGCTCAGCAAGATACATGCCATACGCTTGTTGGGCCCTGAGAATGTCTCCTTGAGTTCCTGTCAATTCTTCGGTATTCAGATTGCGATAGAGGCCAAGTGCTGGGTATGCTAACACGCCAAACATTCCTGCGAGCGTCAGTCTCAAGTTTGATGTGCTGAGAGAACGACGACATACCATGAGCTGGCTGTGTCAGAAGCCCTCCGCAGCCCTTAGCGATACCTTTCATCAGGCCAAGAGCACCACCATCCCGGGCGCCTTTGTAAGGCTGGGTGAAGAACCCAACATAGCCATCATAGAAACCATGCCCGAGACTCTATAACAAGATTAGTCTCGAGTTCCTCAAGATCTTGAAGAAGCTTGCCTTCAGTCCCGTCTTGCCTCCACTCTTCCATCCCCTAATTGGACCAATGTCCCGCACCTTCTCCCCATAAAGCTCTGGCACATTGTGCATTCCATCAGCAACTGCTCTGGGTATATCGATTGCTGATTTTGTCAGAGCTAAACCGACTTTTCCAAACCCGCGTCCAACAGCTTTACCCGCTGCACCAGTAGCATTACTCCTCGTGGATACGTTGCTATGGATGCTGCCAGTCTCTGTCTGGTCGTTTTCAAAGGTCTTGATCCTCCGGTACTCTTGTATTGGTGAGTTGACGGCTTCTCCCATGGCCGAGTAGATATTTTTCACGCTGTCAACACCAGCAGACGTCGTTGCAGTTAGCGGATCCCACCGGCGATTCTCAATAACTATTGGTTTCGCATTGTGCCTAGAATTTTTGTGAGCAGTGAGTGTGGATCTGAAATGTGAAGGACTCACAGCTTCAAGGCTCCGACTTCAATCTTCTTGTGCTCGACCAGGATGGACGCGGCACGGTGGGAGAGCTTGAGAGTGCGCATCCCATTCTTCCAGCACCAGTTAGCGGGGTGACGTGGAATAATGTCGCAATTTAATTCTTGAATGGGAAGGTTCCGATGAAAGGATGTTACTGCGGCTCGGACACCATCCTCGTCCTTCATTTTCTCTGAAATCTTCTTTGCGGCCAGTATTGTAGCCGGGTTGAGACAAACTTGTATAGCTCTTGACAGGGACTCGGCATTGAGAGACTTGTGCTCGATGGGGCGAGGCCCTGCTCCAGCAACTGCGACCATGTTGGCCCAAAATGGTTGACTATGGCATTTAGCCTGCGAACGTGAAAGCTAGTAGCTCAGGGACACAACTTACTCTCCAAAGAAGGGGACAATCGCTGTGGGACGACCATTGAGCAATCCACATGCTGTCGTCCCTGCACCACCATGGTGAACAACTGCCGAGACGTGCTTGAATAGCCATTCTACAACTGTCAGCATGCTCTTCAGTCCTATATCTCTCCACGTACCATGAGGGCAGTCCCCAATGAATAAGATATCCGGATGAGCTGCTGCACCCTTCCCGAGCTTACTCCACCCTTCAGAGACGATTGCGCGAACTCCACAACTCTTCACTGCTCCGATGATTGTCTCGGTCATTCTATCAGGATTCTCCATGACTATGGATCCAAACCCAATGTAAATCGGGGGCATGCCAGCTTTTAGAAATGCATCGAGTTCCGGGAAAGGAGTATACTCGGGTGCGTTTCGAAAAAAGAAACCGCAGACATCTATTGGCATCAGCGCGAAAGGAAATTTCATGGGCTCGACACCTACCAATATGAGCAGGCCAATCAAAGGGTCTCGGTATGAGTGCAGGAGACCAGCAATATGTAAAAGGGATTTTTAAGTCGCCCAATAAACCAGCGCCGACCATTGCCGAGAAGGGCTCCAAATTCAAAGATTTCCGGCGCCAATGATTTATGACACTCCCGAGGCTATTCAGTCAGAATGAAGCCTCACTAAAACCTTATAGTTATGATGAGCTTACCCCTGCCAGGTCATCATGTCAACTAAACCATAAGAGAGAAAGTTGGTAGTTGTTGGATCTGTATCTGTGATCTGAACATTGGCTAATGGATGAGGGAATGATCGAGTAGGACTCCAAGGCATCGTAAACATGAGATGGACTGGAATTCCGAGTGCTTGAGCACAGTGAACATGAGCAAAACTTGCTGGAGAATCGGGATATCAGCAAACACTCGTGTCTATAAATTTCGGTAATATTTCCAGTAGGAAATCATTCACGAGACACCGACCATACGATAAGCGGCTGTGGGCCGGTTACTTACGCGGATTTGCTATGATTGCCTCGGCGACGAATGGAATATTGGTTGATGGATCTGGCTCGGTACATGATCTCCAGCAACCGTCCAGCATTTCGCTTACCATTTTCCTTTTTTTGGAGATTTCACCAGATTTCAGAGTCGCAAATTTAGGAATGATACCAGGATTCTTGACCATGTACTAGCATAACATGAGTACACCCCGAGAACTCATAGGATTAAAAGAAAAAAAAAACATGAGACTTACAGCCATCAGGTCTGCTGGATCTCCGCCAATGGGGTAGAATTCTAGTCCGGCACTTCTGACAAAATCCTCAAATACATTGTGAGTTGCAAGACGGACTCGATGTCCCACAGCCAGGAGCTCTTGCCCCAGGGCCACAAAAGGCTGAACATCACCTGGGAGCACATGAGCGTCCAGCATTTATCGGTGAATCAACAGGCATACCTCGACTTCCGACAACCTGGATAACAATATTGAGTAAAGGATATGAATTTTCGGCATGTGTTCTCTTTTTCTCCGCCAGTGAGTCGTATGTTGGTAATGGAGGTAAGGCAGTGAATCTCTGGTCGCCTGTGAAGAACATAGAAACTCGACCATTATCTACCGAATCAAGAATGTCAGGTCATATGCTTCAAAAAAGCTAATACGGCTGCAGTCTGCTTTGTATGGGACACAATACCTAAGACCGTAGTAGATATCCTACGAGTATCGTCTCCGAAGGACTGATCGTAAGCCGGAGGGGCGTCCCAATCAACAGATCCACTGGCAATAGACGGAGCTGCAGATGCGGGTGGTGATTCGTTTGGTTCCGACTGAGCGTAGTTACCTTCAAGCATAGCCAAAGTTTCTTTTTCTGATCTCGAGCTGGTAGGATCTTCATTGATTGTTCTAGCCGGAAGTGGTCGCCGCTGAAGCCTCGGTTCGTAAAATGATTTGGTTCGGCTTTGCTCTGGCAGTTCAAACCTCCCTCCCATCGTCTCCCTCGGTTGATACACAGACCCAAATTTATTCTTGTTTGTTGTTCCATCCAGCATTTGATGAGCCTCACTCCCAACTGACCTCTCCATATTTTCGACCGGGATTATCGACTGTTCCGATTCGGAGGGTCTCCGGAGTGACTCTATTCTTCTCTCTTCAGCCTCTGACGCTTGTATTGACGACGCTTTGCGTTCGGGTCTAGAGGTGGAAGTCTTGTTGATCGATTCCTCTATTGTCGACCCTCTAGGTGGTTCCCACGGTGATTGTGCATCCAGCTCGACTGGTGGCCGGATTTGCCTCGTTTCTGTGAAAGAGCCTGCATAGGAGTCTTCCGGATTGCCTTGAATCCGTGAATCCAGCATTGCATATGTCTCTTGTCCGTGCCTAGAAATTGGGGTCTCAATGGCCGGAACACCAATTGTGAGCCCCCTGGGCAGTTCGCGCGGCGATTGTGCGTCCATCTCGACTCGAGCTTTTGCTTGTTCCGACTCATCATAGGATCCTCCGTAGGATTCGATGATGGACTCTTCCAGTGTCATTTCACTTAGGGACGGTTCAAAGGTCTGATCTGAATATACTGAGTTACCTTGAATATTTGCCTGGACCTCTCGTTCGAGCCTAGAAGTGGGAGTCTCGGAGAGCATTTGCTCCCCTTCGACCTCTTTAGGCGGTTTTTGAGGTGGCTGACTCGCCATCTTGAGGGCAGCTGGTGATATGGATAAAGCACCGAACGGGGGCGACGCATGGAAGATAACGATAGGAAATTTTGGAATCGATTACAATGGTATGAGGCCACAAGGCACACACACATCGCATCCAAATTTACCCATGCCGCTTTTGTTCATTTTATGACCTTCCCAAGTTAGAGAAATCAAAGTTCGTATTGAAATGTTATTTATAATATGACAAGACAGTCTTCAATAGCAAAACAATATTGAAGTTAATGGCAGTCTTGAAAACCGAAATACTCTTGAATAATATAGCCCAAAACAAAATTATTGAACAGCTTTAAACATGCATAATAATATCGCTCTACATAGCTATTATTCTTTCAGTACTTGGCATCCAAGTATCAATAGTAATTTAGTAGTTTCAAAGCAATTTTCACTTATTAAATGGGCAGGTATGCCTGAAGACAGGGGGAAATGAGGTGTTGTTATGCCTTCTGGGCATCATGCCATTTTATTCGATCCCGATTTCGTGACAAGATGGAAATGAATATAGTAATCAGACTTTCCGCAGAAGAGATAAAGCACAAGGCTGACGGCCTTCTGTGAAGATTGCTATTTGTACGCCCTTTGTTCCCGCCGCAGACGGTGAATCAATATTCCTACTTGTTGTACTCGGCAGCAATTTCTTTAGTCAGCGGCAGTTCTTTCTTGTAACCCTTTTTATCAACTTTAATATAATCTTTAAAATAAATCCTTTTCCCTCTACTTCTTTACATACGATAGCCTACTTTCTTACTTCTTATGAGCTTTATTAAGCTTTTCCTTCAATCATAGGAATATAGTTTAAATGATCTTAAATGTGCAAATAGAGGTCGAAAGTAGAAGGTATTTGTAAAGAGGTCGTAAAATTATTTTTATTTTAAAGCTTTTGAAAAGTGCTAGCTTCATTCGACTTAGGGTTTAAATTTTTCGTAGTCGAAAAGTCTTAATCTCGGTTCTATAGTCTCTTTAGAAATAATCTAAAGAATTTATAGGTTTAAAGAAGATTCCGCCTTTGAGTGTTGAGTCGTCGTTTCCCTTTTTCTATATATAATTTAAACTGTCTTATTCCTTCCTGAAATTATCGTCAAGTTACTTCTTCAGTTGTAGGTATATATTATGAACGATCCGGGAATATATAAGTAAAGGTGGAATGAAAATCGTTTTTATATGAGGTTAAAGAAAAATAAAACATACAATTTAGAGTGCTTATATATACTTTAGAACGCCTGGGAGCATAATTTTAATATGAAAGGGACTTAATATCAGATTTGCAGAGTTTAAAAATAACTAGAGGTTCGTAGGAGATCCTGCTTATAGGTATCAAGTCGCTGTCTCTCTTTAATTTACATCAGTAGTCTTTACCAATGTACTATATTAAGCTATATCGAGTAATGTCCCTGTAGGGTACGCCTGATTTCAATGCCTTTATTTGCTTGACTTGCAACAAAGTAGAAACCTTTCAAGAAAACTCAAATCCGAAAATCTACTAGGGGTATGGAAATGCTAGACCATTATGTCAATGCTATCTTAGCTTGGACTTGCTTTGAAGTGTTAAAAACATGCTTCTACTTTTTCCCAGGCTGAACAAATACTAAATTGATATACTACTTCATATATGCCTGAAAGATTACCTATCTATAGTTGTTGCACTATTTTAAAGTTTCTTTACAAGAGAAATGCATACGAGGATGATACTCTATTATATACTAATGTGAAGTTGCCTCTTTCCATACCTAAAAGTCTCGGCTCAACTTGTCGACGACAGTAACAAGCTATATGCGAGAGCAGTCCAAGCTTACCTGGCTGAAATATCCACGTTGAGGCATTGATAAATATGAAATTATTAAGCCCTTTCATCTAGTTGTAAAAGATGGCCAGCAATCGAAGTGGTTCACTACCCAGTAGTAGCCATAGCTCGATATCGGCCTCTGAGAGAACGGGTCGTCATCGACACATAAATATACCTATAGAATACCCTCCTTCCCACCCGAGATCAATCTCTGTACAGATCCTCAGCACTCTTTTAGACATTCATTCTCAACTCACAGACACACAACGCGCACCTCACTACTCATTTCGAGCTTGGTGGCCGCTGTCTCAGCTTTTGCTGTTCAAAAGAGGAATGGAAAATGTGCCGCGCAAGCCACCGGCTCCTTTCCCAATGTCACTTTGTAAGTGGCAGCTGTTCATATCTGTTTTTCTCAAATCGCCTCCTAAGAAATACGCAACTCGAGAAGATCAACAACTAAATTGCTTTATAGCCCCGATGTCCCCGAAGCATTTGTCAACAACGTGACCTGTAGCGGCGCAGCTATTAGCGCCGCCATCCAAACCAATTCTACCGGCTCCTTCGTGAACTTGCACGTCAGCACCCAAACCGCTGACTACAAGGGCTTCACGATCCTCAAAAGCTACGATCCACCACAATGCACAAGCCTGTGCACCCAGATCGTCGGCTGTATTGGCTTCAACATATACTTTGAGTGAGAACCCGCTTTAGACCCAGACAGCACCTCGGTACGTCTCATCCTTTTGCTGATTACACATACGGACTTACTGACGTGAAAACAGTGCGCCAATCCTGGCTCCGTGACTAACATCAAGTGTGTTGCTTGGGGCTCTCCGGTCACACGCGATAGTGCCACCATCGCCGGACAAACAAGAGCAAGCTTCCAGGTTGTTGTTGCTGGTATGTACTTTTTCTTCTTATTTTAATTACATCGTATCATATTATACTTTTTTTGACCGAAAGGAGTGAAGTACTAATGACTTTGATTAGACTCTGACGGCTACAACAAAATTTAAGCCTGCATCTAAAAATATATGTCCAGGAACGGCTTAGATGGAATCGAGCAGACTCATGAAAGAGCCTGATTGAGCCCAATGGACATATGTAAGGGGAGGCGTAGCGTCGATAATTTGAGTAGATTCTACTTTCTACTGCAATACCCTTGATATATCGACACGACCAGAGGCCATCATTTAGAACAATTTATACCGTGCTTCTTTTCACAACTTCATTTCTAACATGAACAAGACTCTCTCACGAGCTCCTGAAATTTCCTATCAATAGGGCTCAGAAGGATGAGGTATGCAGGTGTTATCAATTGATCACTTGCCAGCAGTTTGGCGTTTCCTCGGGTCGATGAGAAATCGAAGATATCGAGCACATTTACATCAGAAGCATACGTCTAGACATGGCAGTATCATGTCCTTTGAAACATCACCCACGGTGTCCTATTCGTGCCTTAGACTCCAGAGTCGTTCATCTGGAAAGCTCGGCATTCTCTGCTCGCAAAAGATAACTCCAGATACTTCTTAACATGTACTGCTACTTGAAGCCGCTTTCCCTCGACGAGCGATGCGGACTCCAGATTGGTTACCGAGAAAAAGAGCTCAGTCATCGTGCCGATATGCCCTTCAAACTTTCGGAATGCTACTAGTCGTACTATTAAGAAGAAGCAGATACATTTGTTGCACGTCGCAATTTTGCTATTTCCGGGTCAAAAAGCCAATTGCTTAATAGAGAACATATGATGAACCTTGTCCGGACCGATTGGTGGTTTTGCCGAACCCCTATTCATGGGCGATAAGCGATAAGAATTGCCAAGAGAGCTTAGGTACTTTTTGGCTGTCTACCTAGATGGGTATCTTGCAGAACGGACACAATTGGACTTCTCCGCTCGACCAACCGATCTGAGATGCGATGCGCTGGAGGCCGGTCCTAACTCACGGGGAGGTTTTGAAGAGCTTCTCTTCGGGCTCTCGACCTCTTGGTATGTTTTTTCAGCCACCTTACTTCCTCAAAGACAGTTGCTGAGCAACTATCAGTCCCCCCCCACTACGACAAGCTTCAACAGTCTCCGAAATCAGCACAGAACCCTCCAAAAGTGTTACACAGATCCTTCTACCAAAGATATCGAACTCCAATTGACATGCCGCAACAAAGCGAACTCGACAGTCCCTCTCTGCCGAAACAAACAGCCTGGTCAGGTCCTGGCCCGGCAGCCTTCGACTTCAGAAGTATTTCTCACTTTCGTACAGCTTAATAGCCAGAACTCTAACTGACCACTACCCCAGGCGATGTAGTCACGACCCCAACCCCCTCGATGCTCGCGGCCATTCAAAATACGACTCTCCTCGACGATGTCTTCGCCGAAGACATCACAACCCTCTCCCTCGAGTCGCACCTCGCTACTCTTACCCAGCATGAAGCCGCGCTCTTCGTCCTCTCCGGCACAATGGGCAATCAACTCGCACTACGGAGCCACCTGACACAGCCTCCACACTCTATACTATGCGACTACCGAGCCCATATTCTCGAGTGGGAGGCAGGAGGCGCTGCATCTCTTTCCCAGGCGTTGGTGAAAGGCGTCGTTCCCAAGAACGGGGTCTACCTCACGCTGGAGGACGTGCAGAAGAATGTAGTCATTGGAGACGAGATACACGGATGCCCGACTAAAGTCATCAGTCTGGAGAATACATTAGGAGGCACCATCATGCCGCTGCAAGAAGTGAAGCGCATCAGCGCTTTTGCGCGGGAGCATGATATCAAGCTGCATCTGGACGGAGCACGTATTTGGGAGGCGGTTGTAGCCGGTGCGGGAAGTCTACCGGATTACACGAGGGAGTTTGATAGTGTTAGCTTATGCTTTTCAAAAGGCTTAGGGGCGCCGGTAGGTAGTATTCTGGTCGGCAAGCAGCAGTTCATAAAGCATGCTAGGTGGGTGCGGAAGAGCATCGGAGGTGGCTTGAGGCAATCCGGTGTCGTAACTGCGGCTGCCCGAGTCGCTGTCGACGAGACATTTGGCAAAGGTCCAAATGGTGACGGCGGGCTCTTGAAACAGAGCCACACCACAGCAAAGCATATCGCGAAGCTTTGGACCAAAATGGGCGGGAAATTAGCAAAGCCCACAGAGACGAACATGGTATGGTTCGACCTGGACGATGTAGGACTCTCTGCAGATGAGTTCGTCATGATGGGACAGACTCACGGATTGAGGTTTCTAGGTCCGAGATTGGTGGTGCATTATCAGATTGGGGGTGAGGCTGTAAGTAGGCTGGAGAAGGTGCTCGGAGAAGTCTTCGACAAAAAAAGCACGAATGGCGAGGTCAAGAAGAAAGTTGGTGAGAAATCTTACGGGACGTAATATGACATGATTGATGATATACAAGAAATGCCATGTCTGATACAGACACATAAGTTGTTAACTCAAGATACTCCACCCAACGTACAACATTTTTTCACTTGCAATCATCGCATTCCATTATCACTCGCTAACCCCTTCCTTATGTAGCAGTAGTAGCCCCATAGAAGAGGTCTGACTACTCTGTTGAAAGCAATGCTCACCCCTACCTGGACTACTTTCATCTGTACTATTCTAGTACCTATGTCAACACCGGCTCTTCTTCGGACCCCGCCAACCCACCCCACATGACTTGAACATATCCACAATCTTAATACCTCAGAACGTAACCATGAATATATTCTCCATTACAAATTGTCGTCGAATAGGAAAAAACCCACAGCGGCTTTAGCTCACTTGGGAGAGCGCCAGACTGAAGCCTAACTTCAGATCAGCCGATATCTGGAGGCACTGTGTTCGATCCACAGAAGCCGCACTACTATCTGCGAGCCAGAGGGAACTCTGGTCTAAATTCGACCACGTCTTTTTTGTGGCTTTGTTGGGTCCAATGTTGGACGTAGCTAGCGTGTATTGTGGATTTTGGCCTGCGACCTTCTGTGAGAGAGACTTTCGGCGAGGTCGGCTGTCGCCGGCTTAACAGCGCGTGAAGAAAAATAATTAGTAGATACATGCTCTTGCGCAGGGTGTCAAAATGCAAAGAGAAAATCAATCGCATGTGATTGTATACAAGTGTTGTAGTGATATTTTTGGCTAAATGAGACCTTGGTCGCCTGCTGTCTTGAGGGAGCCTATTACGGCTATAAAGTTTCCAATATTTATTCGTGACATCATTCGTACCTGAAGAATGGGTCATGAATATAGACGATAAGACCTTCAAATACTCTATCGCTACGTGCACTTTTTAATGATTCATATAGTACACTTTATCACAGGAAATTACCCACTGAGCTTATTTCCCACAACTTCGTGTATCCGGACCATCTGTTTAACCAAGCTATCCGCTCAACTATCTCTACAGCCGAGACTTGTCACTCGCTAAGAACTATACCGAGCATCTCAGCTTCTGACCATCTCATTCATTTTCGGTCGCCTTTGCCTCCCGCACGTTCCTCTCTTCCAAGATCAACTTCCGGTACTCTTCATCGACAAATTTATGGTCCACATCCAAGGACCCCTCAGCCGCTTGTTCCATCGTTTCGTAATTCCGGCAGACTCCTGCGTCTTTGTACCGCTCGTGGAGAACGCACCAGCGGCTGTCAAACACATCCGTGTCAATGTACGTGCCCCTCAAAAGCCTCGATCCTTGCGAGTGAGAGAATCCCCGCCTCCCATGTAATATTCTGCGGTTGTTGAAAATCACACATTCGCCTTCTTTTAGTCGATACTCGTAGAGACTATGCGGATCTTCGACAAGTTTTGCGAAGCTGCGGAGTGCTCGCGCAAGCGGTTGGAAGTTAATCTGCTGGGCCACAGAGAGGGGAATCTTGGCCTGGAATGGCGGCGAGTAATTCACGAACTCGAGAACTGGGGAAAGTTTGAAACGGACTTCTCCTTTCCCTTTGTTTACAATGGGGACCTTTTTGTATTCTATTAGCGGGCGCTCCTGGTAGTAATGGTTCTCGGGTTGTCGGTAATGGTACGCTAGATTTGCCGTCCCTAAAACGCGCTGATCATCCCTGCTGAGTCTTTTAACAGCATAGAATGAATCGCTAAATATGGATTCACCACCCTTGCAGCTATTGTTTATGCAGTGAAGGAGTTGAATTCCAGGAGGGTTCTTCATGTACAAGAGATCCATGTGAAGGCCTAGGTGTTGGTGGGTATAGGCCACATTCTTGGCTTCTGGGGTCGATCTGACGTCCCATGTTCGTCCGTAGAAGGTGTCTCGAATGGTGCCGATACGCTCAGCGATTTTCGCTACCGATTCTTCTGATTTTGGAACTCCTCGAACGAGTAATATTCCGTAGGTCTTCAGTAGCGCCAGGGCTCGATACAGTTTCTCGTCGTCATTAATGTACTCTTCGAAGTTAACGAACTGGAACTCTTCTCGAATCCTTCTCGAATTCCAAGAGCGGTATTTGTACTTTTCGCTATGGTCGTTACGCCTTGTCTCCAGGGTGTACGTGGTGGCTGTGAACATGGGTGTATAGGTCGAGGTATGATCTGTGCCAAAGCCTGGAATGTCGTTCTCCCATGTGACTTGGACACTCCCGTCATCCCGATGCTCAACAGATTTCGACTTGATAGTCTGGGGGATATCGGTAGTCTGAAAGTCCTTCTGCCTTGAAGACGGATCTACACACCTGGAACACGTGCATGCGTCGCGAAGATATACCGGATCAAAGAGTCTGGTGCTGTGAGATTCTGTCCCAAGCCGAACATAATTCGCTTCCTCGCTGCCGCTCCTACTTGCAAAGTGTTGAGTTGACGGTTTTAATGCACCCTGCCGAGACGCATTCGACAGTCCAGCATTCCGTCGAGGCCACTGGGCTCGCCCTTCATCGGAGTGAGGTTGAATACTTCTCAAGGTCTTATTCTTATTCGTGTACCGGGCAGGTAGCCGTGACACGGATTGAAGTCTGGCGCTCGCTCGTAGACGCCCCATATGGGATAAGTGCCACGTGAAATTGTACGATACAGCAGCTCGTCAGTAGGGCGAGTTGACTGCGCTCTCGTATAGTACAGCCCTGTTTATGAGAGATGCCGATACTCTTCGACGGATCTAACGCCTGCTGCTGGAGCGAGCAGATGTCGATGTTGATGTTGTTGACTGGGCGAATGAAGCGACGATTTTGATCTTGTTCAGTAGAGGTAGAGCCAGGCCGAGCCAGCCCACATAGCCACATATCACCAGCCACTCTCACCAGCCACTCTCACCAGCCACACCCATGTGTTATGTCATGACACAAGCTCCGGCCAAAGTCGCTGATCACTTTGACTAGAAACACCATATTCCTGTCGAGAATTTACGTGAGAGCACTATGTTTGCGTGAGAATCTGCCGGTGTAGCCCCAAAATGCGCCGAAACCATCAATAGTCTCTCAAGCTATTCATGAACCCCGTGACTGCAATTCCTGCTTACGGCATTATCCTCGCTCATCAATTCGGACGGATGGAAAGGTCATACACGAGGGCCTCGAAGTCACCCGGGCAAGCCAGGACAAAACGGCCATGAGTCTCTATCTCTCAATTTCCTTCCTTCGTTTCCTTGACTAAAGCATCCTTTCTTCTTCCTGAAGCAACGCAACTCTATACTCTGTTTACGTACTCCTTTCTTCCTCCTGCCGTTGGCCCAGAGTCAATATTGGCATGTGATTGAGCCTCATTCTCAATCTCATCTATCTGCATGATGCAAGCACCTATCTATCCTCCGCGAACAGAGGAGATATTGGCACCACTCCTAGCCTCTCTTCCCGCTGCGACAATTTCGCCATCACCTCCGAAAGCTCTCCTCCCAAAGCTGTCACCTATCCTCCGCCAGAGGGTCCAGATCCTCTCCTCGACCGGCCCAGAGCCATGGCTCTCTCTCCTCTGTTACGACGCAAGCAGCGCCCCAAAACTCGAGCAGGCTGTCAAGAATGAAGCCTTCGAACCACATCCCGTCTCCGGCGAGGTAGAGCTCGACTGGGACAATGTACGATCACGCTACAAGCGCGTCGACGAAGAGACCCTGCAATGCGTGGTCTCGCTACTCGACATCGAGCTTGGCGTAAAGCTGATCTGGTGCGCGAATGACGAGATAGGTGGAGGCGATGGCTGGAGAATTGGGGAGGTCAATGTGCTGGACAGCATCGAGGAGATATGGGGACAAAGCAGCATACCAGATGCTGAAAGAGCGTTCGAGACCTTGCGGACACAAGGAAACCAGAGTTCCAACACCCGGAAGAACGGCACGAATAGCCTGCCAACGCCTGATGTGGAGGAAGAACAGGACGACGATGAATACTGGGCTCAGTACGATAATACGCCGGCGCGAACACCGGCTTCAAACCATTCGCCGGCTCTGCAAGCCATGGCTGTTGATGGAGGCCTAGATACACAGAGCACTGAGCACGAGGCGAGCTATTATGCGCAATATGCCGGCGTGCAACCTGCAATGGACAATTACGATCCGGATGAGGCGCAACAGAGCGGGAGTATCGAGTCTTCATTAGGCAAAGACGAGATCACGCACGAGCTACACCAACATCTCACCACGCACCCAGATTTGCATAATACGTCGGCAGCCTGGTCGGCAACTGATGTTGAGGGCCCTGCTGTATATAATAATATATATCGAGCAGAGGGACTGGTACATCCCCGCCCTGGAAGCAGTACTGGAAGCAGTGGAAGCGGTACAGTGGCTAAGTTGGAGAAGAAAGCTGCTGCTCATGCAGTGAGAGAGCACAGCGAGGTGGGTGTCAAACAGCATATCAGTACTAGTGTCAAGAGTCTGTACCGGTTGGCGAAGGTAGCGGGCATTGAACGGGAAGAGTTCGAGAGGATTGTTAGGACAGAGCTAGATTGCTTGGGGCTGATGGATGAGGATGATAACAAGGTCTGGGAAATTTAGGAGATATTTTTGGATGCATTTTTACATCTCTCGTGGGGCTTGGAATCATGATATAGAGTTCATCTTGGCAGCGCAGTAGGTTGATTTGTACGGGGGAACAAGATGCTTGAACGAAAACAGGCCTCTTATTGTATCAGCGTTATGCCATCATTTTCCCCAGTCCGAGCTAGGTAGCTTTTTGGTTCTTGTCCAGTCCACTCTCTCACATTAATGCCCTTGAAGTACCGAATCCTCAGACCCACGCCATACGTTTCCTCCGAGTCCTACACGCCGTCAAGCCCCCAAACAGCACTCCAGCCCCCAAACTTCTTCTTACAGTAGCATCAACACCAATACAACACCACGCCGATTTCACCAGCTTTTGGTTACAGTGCAAACCCGACGACTGGGTAACCTCACAGGGAAATTCACATATTCCCGTCGGCGCGTCCCTCAGTCGGGAAATTATGCAGAGACGTGCGTGTAGAAATCAGGTCTTAACATGTACTACTTGGTAATTAAAAAATCAATGGGCTTACTCCTAGCAATACTGGGCGCGAACCCCTCCAAAGCGAGACTTCACTCTTCCGCCGCTATTTGCTGTGAAGCACAATATATATGTCAGGGCGTGGGAGGGACAGTGGATTCACTTCTCGTGGGTATTTGTCGGTGTATGATACCAAGAGGGCACGAAGGATATGATTGGAAAACGGACCCAGCGTCTTGAATGGCGTTTAGAGGCCAAGTCGCCAGTACGGCATGTGTATGGGTCTCTGCTAGAGGTGTTCAAAACGCATGCTAGAACCAGGGCATCCACCGAACAACCAGTTGCCCGGAGCGAGCTTGCCATTGGCGAATCAGACTTCAATTGAAACATATTCTAGAAGAGGTTCTGCTTATATTAACGATTCCTTTGGTCGTCTCCACGATTGATTTCTCTCGTTGTCGTTCGAGATGTACAAACTGGGTATTAAGTAGTGTGGCTGGCGGCTCAATTTTCACTGCGCTCTAGGACGTATCTTGCTCCCCCGCGCCATCCTCTTCACAGTCACTGGTAACTAATCTCCTCTCCGACGTTCTTAGGTGTGATTGAGTAACCAGAGGAAGCTTACACATGTCAATCGATCAGCGCTCGTTAACCAATTCGGTTCAATTCTTGGCGGTCTCGCTTATTATGCTTGTTTACTTTCAGGACTTCGGCTACTCGTTCTGCGGCCTGTTGAGACCGGGAATATCCAGTCTTGTAGGGCTAAGTGACATGCTGAACGAAATCCTGAAATCTGGTTCAAAGCGATTCTGAGCTCAACGCCTCAACCATCTTAGGGACCATGCCGAAGCCATCGATCAAGCGGAAAAACACCAGAGCTTTGAATACTCGTAATTCTTTCTTGAGTCTCGTACGTTGCCCTTACGAGGCTCCTCACTAATATATATTTGTTCCTCTGAATTTACTTTTCGCAGTAGTGGTTACGTGGCTTTCTGGTGGAGGTTCTTGGCGAGTAAATCT
Organism: Diplocarpon mali; assembly: GCA_024741835.1. Lineage (NCBI taxonomy): Eukaryota > Fungi > Ascomycota > Leotiomycetes > Helotiales > Drepanopezizaceae > Diplocarpon > Diplocarpon mali. Next base: position 235,404 of record JAENRP010000022.1, read on the forward strand.
GACTAGTTGTACTTCGAAATGACCCCAGAAAGGCAAGGAGTAGGCTATCAGGATCCAGATGAGCTTGCTAGATTACAACCTGGCTGCAACAAATAATTAAACGCTTCAGGGAATGCGATCTAAAAAAAATATATAGTTACTGCACTAAATGGCAGGTTCAAAGTTTTGTTTTAGTATTTCCCCCGGCGATGCTAAGCGAGCAAACATTCATTGGGTAATCGATTATCAACAAGCAGGTGCAGTATGCATATGAGTGAGAATCATAAGCAAACGACTATACATTAACTACATATATATATTTCATTTCATAGGTCTCGGGGATCATCTATTTCACTTCATTATGGGTTAAATGTAAAATCTCACTGTTTAACAACCGCGCACAAACCTCGCTCTTCAGCTTGATGTCCACATATTCTCTCATATCAAACTCAAAAAAGCACATTTGATGAAATCAGCTGCCTTCTCACCAACAGCGTAGCCTGAAATTTGAGTATGGCCTTGTTTCAGGGTTGGCGTAACGCTCGTGTTAGCAACTCGGAGATCTTTGACGCCTCATGTTCTGAGTCGAGCACAGCCATCGAGGCTTCACTGCTGCTCACCTTGCATGTTCCACCTTCATGGAAGCAAGTGGTCGAAATCTCACGGATAAAGGGCCCCCACTCTTCTCGCTTCATGTGCGAGTGGTGGGTGAGAGTCCTTGGTCAGCTTCCGTCGACGAAGTGTTTCGTCCCCTTTCCCTGGGTGATGATCTCGTGAGCAAAATTTCAGGCTCCGCTCAGGACGAGGATATCGAGCTCCTCTGATAACTAATTGTGATCGACAACGGGATTCTCCATGGAGTATGCAGACTTGAGCGCGACCGAGCCACGGGATTTGGGCGAGAGGAGCTCTGCGTTCAAGCTGAAAGGGGGGGATCTTGTCCGTCCAGAAAATCAGAGTGGTGTTTCGGCCGACCATAGCACTCGGTGGATAAGAACTTGATATTTGGATGAGAAGGTCTGAGATCCATTGGATCACGGCCTTCTTTCTTTAAAGCTGACTTCCAGAGCGGTTCATTTTTTTATCTGTTATCAAGACGTGCACACCCGGAAGCGCCAAAAGAAAATTTCGAGAGAGGTCCAAGGATCACGAAGAATTACAAGCGCGTGATTAGATTTCCGCGTCTAAGATGAAAATAGAGAATGTCATTCAGAGTGTAGATCTTACTCACCACACTTCTCTCCTTTCCAGGGATGGTAGTCTTCGCCGAGGCCATGGGACCTGAAGAAATAGATGGTCTGCTATGATACCTGGTGTCTTTGCAGCATAGAAAATGAACACAATCTAAGGATAAATCATCCTAGATTCCGGTATTGCTACTGCCCGAAAGCTTACTTAGTAGTCCATGAGGTTATTTCCAACACCCGGAGGATCAATCTTGCAATCAATACCATGCGCGGCCAGCTCATCCTTAGGTCCGAGACCTGATCGCATGAGGATGGCTGGCCAGCAGTAGCCCTATAGACCAACCCATTTCTTTTAGACATAACTGTCCCGTTGACTTACTCACAAAATGGCAACGTTACCAACTGTCGAGATGCCAGCGTTACAAGCTGCTTACAATTCATTGACTAGGCAGACGGATCCTCCGACCATCACGCAAGAGATATTTCCATTACAGATTCCTCGACCGAAAATACTTAGCGATTACGCTAGAAAGTACGGACTGTCGCCTTCTCGAGAATCCTTCCACAACCAGCTGTTTCCCATTGACTCTATATTTCAAAAGTCTTTGTTCTCACCTGTTCCGGCTTTTGAAGCAACTGTGCCGTTCAACGAGAGACATCGAGGACAAGTGATTGATGGAATTCAGAGATTGCGCATGAGGGGCCTCAGTAGTGGAAAGCTCCAAACGAACGACATAGTTACTGGCAGAAGACTGGCACCGTCAACTCTAAACTGCCCGATCTACCCATTACTTAGCAGAGAAAGATGGGTTAGCAACTCCCCTGGTTTGGTCGTGTACCCATTGATGGATCCCAGTGGAAACGGGGTAAAACTTGGCGAATGGGCGGGTAACGACGATATCGCATGGAATACTTTTGAGACCTTCGCTGTTGTTAGCGACGCTACTCCTGAACCATTTTCATGAACACCCCTGGGTAAGTTTTTGCCTCATATATATTCGAACTTCTTGCTGGGAGACTGTCCGTCATATTCTCACGTGCCAAGCCTGGACTTTCACCTTCATATACTGTATACACACCGAAAACAAGATGTGCCTGTCTCAAAGCGTTCTTGCTGACGAATAGATAGTTCGATGCCATGCTGCTGGGAAACGAAGAAGAACTGGACCCAAACCGCTTCCCGTCCACCACGCTCCTCCAAAATGTTGGATCAAAGCCTGCATGGCATAAAGTTTTCCACCCTAGGAAACCATTGCCTCAAAATGCAGCCGAGTGCAAAGCCGAGAAGGAAGCTTTGGAACAATGGCCGTCTCTTCAAAACCTATACTGGTCGTTTTCACCGAAAAACTTTACACACGACGGCACACGACTTCCAGCAGATATTAGCCAGAGCGGGAACACGACTTGGCTACCCTCGGTCAATTCACTCGCCATATTCATTTGCTACGAGAGGCTTGCTTTGCTGCTACGGAATGATCTTAGCGATGCCGACCGCTTGGGTTTACAGTTCAACATTGCTGAAACAATGGTGCACGAGATGGTACATGCCTATGGGATGGCCAAGCGTCGTAAGTACTTACATATCTCTTCAATGTATCCAAAGCTCGATCACGAAAGAACCCCGGGGACTATGTCTTGAAACGAGACAAATCCTCAGCCCTTGAGCATGCCAAAGCATAAGACTAAAATCACCCAAGATCGTAAACAAGTTCTAGGGGGAGGACCAGTCACTGCCCCAGAGCAGCTGGAGCCATACTTTATGGACGAGTTATGTGCTGAGTTGGGAGGTTCTATGGAGACTGCTGTAAGAATTATCTCCTTATTTTGTAGGAAGAAACTAACACAATAAAAGGTATTTGGCGGTATAGTTCATGTAAGTCGCATATCTCTAAAGTTCTCAGCCATATATAGGTCGGGTCGCTTTTCTTGAATACTAATATGCTAGACAGGAGTTGACTTACAAGTCTTTCGGCGTGCCTCTGGGATCTATTCTGATAAGACCTCCTCAACCAGGGCTTACCTCTTTGCCTGCGGTGAGTGTCTATTCTGTCTTCATGGATTGAAAGTTTTTCTATATCTCTTGAAGTAATCCTACTTTTCAGAATTACTACACAAAAGATAATACACTAACTTCGCTTTTCGAAAAAGCTGGTCACCCCTCCATTTCCAGGAGAAGACTTCTATAGGCCGTATGTATTAGACAATATCCCTTTTCCCCTTCTTGTGCTGTGTCGGGGATTGCTATTTTTAGGGGGCGGAGGTAATATATTTGCCATATTCTGATATATCTCAACACGAAATTATTGACCTTTTTGTTCAGAGTCCAAGCAAGCTATTACGAGTCCATTCATCAGTCAGATTTCTGGAACTTTTCAGTGCGGAGTTTCGCAAGCGTTCGGCCAGGAAAGACAAAAGGGGAAGACGGGACAATCGTGGGTAGTAAGTATTCTCCGATCTTCCGTACCTTGGCCTTCAGATTCTATCAAGAAGATAAAGGAATATTGCATCCCCTGTAAATTTTTCGCCCCTCGCCACTAAACTTGAGAATATTAAAAGGCACAATGAGGCTGAAATTGACTATGATGCCCAACCCCCAGTAGTTGGAGTCAAACCTCAAAAAACCACCCTCCAAGACCTGGTCTATCGTTGGGGAGATGCAGAAATACCAGCAAGTTGTCGTTGGGGATTCAGCCGCCGAGAGAGTTATAGATACCTTGTTATGTATGAGCTCAGCAGATCGAATTGCCTTTGCAACTGCAGAGAGAGTTAGGCACAGCACACATTTGGCTTCGAGTCTTCTCGCCGAGAGAAAAATACTTACATTGCTTGTGTGGGACCAGGCAGAGCTTTTGGCGAGAAGTAATTTCCAAGAAGGTGGCTACAACATTGCTCAGGGTGTTGAAAATATCATAAGCCTTTTGGAACAAACGATCAAGAAGTCTGGAGAGATCTTGGCAGCGATTCGAAACCTCGACAGTACATCAGAAGACTTTACATGTACGTGTCAGAGTAGAAGAATATTGAATTGCGGCTAATCAACTACTAGCTGCCGTGGCAGACTCGCAGGAGTACGCTCGGGGACTGCGAACATTATTAGGTAGGTAGTGGAACATCCACCTGTTTCCTGTTCTGAAAATCTAGAGTTCTTGGAGATAGAGCTTACCCCCCTCCTTGGAAACGTGCGTGACCAGGCAGATACTGACTGGCCCGCGCCCTTGGATGAGTTTTCGGGAGCTGGGGCTCGATTAATAGAAGATAGGTTAGAGGTAGCATCTCTCGCCGTCACTCAACTCTGGAACCTGCAGACCAGAAACGCCGCACTGCCTGAGGGGATTGCCCCGGCAGATGAGAGGAGTCTCGCAACACAAGACGAAGCCGCATATGTTAGATTGGCCGAAGCTGCCGCGATCAACTGCGACAAAGTGATATCGTCCATGGGAGCCAGCTTGCTTGTCAGATGCTGGGCTCGGATTTTGAACGCCTACAACTCCACGGCGAGCCTGGAATCACGTTTAGCCGAGGCGGAAAGGGCTGTCGAGACTCTGAAACTCTCCGCAACGCCACCCGGGCGAGAGCAAGAACAGAAGAATGTGCTCAGTTCTGGAGAAGTCATCCTGGACCGGCTCAGGATACAAGCGCAGATCGGAGGACGACCGCAGTTGGGCGAAGTTTACATGCAGAACATATAGTCCGGGAGAATATCAATACTTGAGCTTGAAAAACGAGAACGACTCTTTAGATGGAAAATGGAGCGGGCGACAGATAGCGAGTGCGACTCGGTAAGACTTTTGAAAGATCTCACCCATCATCACTTGAAGTGTTTACTTGTTGCGTGAGAGGTACGACTACTTCCAAGAAGGACTGTAGCGGAAAGTGGCGTATCAAATCAAATCAAATCAAGATGCACGATAACCCAATCAAGTCACCTCAACCGCTGAAAGGTCTGCCTGGTATCTCAATAAGGTTAAGATTTGTAGTGCGACAAATCTGTGCAGTGATAGATGAACGTACAAACTCGCAGAGCTGGATGAGAGCCGGGGTGCAACCAAACCGAGAATCGTAAAGTAAACACCGCATAAGCGAAAACCACTTACTTCGGAAAGATAGCTCACGTATTCGCCCGTCCTCTCATACTTTTCATAGGAGTCATGAGGCAGGTAGCCCCGCAGGCATGACTAATCGCGATACGAGTTTGAAGGTGATTCACTGACCGTGCTAGCAAATGGACTCAGGATTTGGAGTGCAGGCTGTGAAAAGGATGGCTGTGAGAGATTACAGAAACAGGCCAGTCTGTGAGCTCGGCAAAAGCGCCATTACCCACGCTGAGACCGAGGCACAGGCTTGATTTACTCCCGGGAATTGATTCGGAAACGACCCCGTAACAAGATATCATAGCGACTTGTCATTCCCTCTCAGTCCCTATGAGCTCATTGACCGCCCTTCCAGTCTCATCCCCATTGCGAGCCCATAGATCAGGAATAAAGAGAGCATTGATAAGAGGTACAGACCTCATCACAGATTATCAAGCCCACATAAAAGAAAGTTTAGGTGTAGATGCTTTCAGTAAACGAATTTACCTGCAAACCCGTCTCTGCCATCGGCGCATCCTTCAGGAAGTCGAGCGGCATCCATACGAGATGACCTTTTATTTGATCCAGCTTATGGCGGATTTCTTGGGGAGGGATCATTTTGTCGTAGATATGGCCTGCTTTTGTGCCCTTTGGAGGGAGAAACTTATCATAGTCTTCGAAATTTTTGACTGCCATCGGATCAATAAAGGTGTTTTGATCAGATAAATTAGAGTGAACACTCACCATAGTCATCAGGATCAGCATGGAAGAGTTGACGGAAGATTTCGGTATTCTTCGAAGCGCGAGTTGTCCACATTTCCCAGAGTTCGTCGCTAAGCGGATCGGCGACAAAATCGAAAGTGTCGCCTGCTTGTGGGTCATTAGGCACGTTGGGAGGTTGGCAGTTGGGGTCATCACTTCCATCCAAGTCTTGGGGAGGAAGGAGACCGAGATGCTCTCTCCAGAGATACCGACGCAAAGTTGCAGCGTGATTACCTGCCTCGTATGGCTGCCCATCCATCTTTGTGTTCAGAACTTTGCTATCAGTCATCACGATAGAGAGCTCACTATCGTGAAGTCCCAGTTGGGAGCGATCATTCAAGTTAGAGCTTCCGCAGATTACGGTTCGGTCGTCGACAATAAGCACTTTTCCGTGAATGTAGAGTTCCTCTTGAATCCAGTTCTCGGCTTCTCCTTCCAGAGATCCTTCCCACTTCTCATCGACCAAATTCGGTTGGTCGAGCATGGCGTTCTTTGCCACACTGTCTGTGGGCTTAGATTTCTCGTCCCTAGCGTTAATATTGGCCCTTTCTTCGAATCTCCGCTTTGCGTCTGTTTTCTCTTGTGCCATATCGTCGCCAGAACCACCACGATGGTGCAGTGCATTCTTGATCGCACCCTTCTGACCCATATGAGTATCGGCGCCTTCGTCTTGATCTCTCGATCCCTCAATGCCTGGTTTCATAATCTCCTGGGCTTCGGCCCTCTGGACGTCCTGGTATTTAACACCAGACTCCTCTTCCTGCTTCTTCATGGTCGGGGTAACGTTCAATCGGTCATAAGACCTGAGATTGAAAAAGAATATGTGATTCTTTGGATCCACACCCTGAGCCTTGACCTGCTCGAAGATTGAATGTTCTCCTCTGCATATCGACTTATATTGGTAGTCCATGATAGCTCTTGTTCCCATCGCCGCGTCCTCTCGAAGGTCGCCAGCAAAGCCTGGTACCGATGGAATCACAGCAATAACACGGAATTTCCTACCCTCCTTTCCAGCCCTCACAACTGCATCCACGATTGCTCGACCAATGGTGTTCTTGATCGGTGCCTGTTCTCCGCCAGTAGCTGTAATAAAGAATTGATTTTCAATGTAGACATAATGCTGGGCGTTCTTGATCAGCTCGATGTATGCGTTTTGAATGCTATGCTCCGTCAAAATACCACTAGACCAATCCGCACTACTTCGTACGATTTGTGCATTGACGGTGCCTTGTTTGTCACCTAAGGTCTTGCCGCTCAGTGGTGTCATCGGATGATGAATGTAATCTCCGACTGGATGTTTTGGCCGTTGAACACCGACAAGGTCTTCATCCTCACCTTCTCGGCCTTCGAGGGTTAGCCAATCGTAGCGACCGTCGCGTTTATACTTGTCACGTTTTACGAAATTCCATCGCAAAACGAAATGCTCGGCAATATCGTAGACACAGTCTCCTACAACTCCCATTGCAACATCGTGCCAAGGCATACGTCCGTACTCAGCCTTTGACAGCTCGTTTGATTTCCAGTCATCGACACTTTGAAAGTCCATAACTCGATTGTTGTTGAAATCTTGTCCTGGCCAGATTTCATTTGCCACGCCCGAGGAGTGCACATCGGCAAGAGGATGTTGGTGGCTATCCCATCTTCCAAAACACAGGTCCAAGCCTCCTATAAACGCAGTATTGAAGTCGATTACAATAAACTTCTCATGATGTGCCCAGTAGAATGTCATATCCGCAGCATTCTCCAGCACATTATGGTCAGGATGTCGCATGACAACAATATTGCCATGGCCCTTCGTCCCTTTCGGGCAGAGAGCTTGCAGAGCATGTTTTGTATGCGACGAGTTGCACGTTAGGGCAGCCTAGCAAGAATTAGCAGATGCAGAAGCTCCGCATTGAGATACAAACCTCAACTTCACGGTAGACAATGACAAAGATCTTGACGCCAGCTTCTGCCTTTCGCTTCAGGATTTGATCCAGTCTCCACTCTTGGTTGTAATATGCTGGCCGTCGCAAGAACAGCTCGGGTGATAACCACCAATCCTCGATGTATATGGTCTCCTTCGCATTCTCCAAGGCGATCGAGACAGCCTATAATCGCATCAGCCTTGCACCAGTCCGCGTAAATTTCATACTCACCCAGTAGTAGTCTCGACCGTCTACATACCACTTGATGTTGTTCCCCGGCCGCTCTGGCGCAAAGGACTCGTAGCGGTGGGACTCGGCAATTTTTGTTCTCTTATTATCGGTAATTTTCTCGTGTTCTTCGTCATGCCTATGGTTCGGATTGATCTGCGAATACCATGAGCCAGACAGCGCATCAATTGACAGATGCCAAACGTACCAAGTTTGCAAACTTCCCAAGCTCGTGTCTGGACGGTGGGTCAGGCAGCTGGAAGTGGGAACAATTGAGGCTGAGGAGCTGCGTACTTCTTGTGAATAAGCCCGACCTTCAAGTCGTAGAGAGAAGAATCTCTGAATTTCTCGCGCAAATCATTGAAGGGATGCTTCAATTTGTCCTTGAGATTCTCCTTCTTACCACTAGAGCCGCCATCTTGCGGAGCGGTGGTGGTCATGACGGGCTAAAGGATGGGTATATCGTTGAGCAAGGCGAGCAGTAGTTCTGGCAAAAATGAGGGTCAAGGAGAAGGTGATTGCGTAGCAGAAGCAGATAATAATTGTACCGGCGGGGAAGCTCAACCTGTGATGGACAATCCCGGTGTTTGCTTGGTACGGGGACGGACGGTGCTATAGGGGATGCGGGCCAGATCCAGGTTTGGGAGATGACGACACCGCTGCAAGGAGAGCATTGAGATCCATTGCTTCGTCGCAGGCCACCAAAAAACAACCAAATGATAGTCCATGGGATATTTAAGCTTGTCAGCGCAGACTAACAATCCGCTCTTGAATATCTGCTAATGTGGATTTGTTAGTTTCCGGCAAAGTACTCGGACTGTACTCTTACTCTACTTCAACACGGTACGGGAAAGTTCATGCAGGGTCTTGTCTTGATAATTGATCCTGGGTACATGCAGTACTCTATCGCCAGGAAGATCCCTTCGATCGGAGCAGCGATAAACAAACAGCGCGGTACGAGCACGAATACGGTGGTTGACAGGGTGATCACGGTCCTGGTCGATCGCAGGCCCACCTCTCTATTTTGCTCGGGACTCCTGCTCTTCATGCTGGCTCTCTGGATCATCTTCTCCTTCAGGCAGAGCACCTTGCAGGGCTCTTATAACTCGGCGAGGAAGTGCGAGATTGTTGGAGAACGAGGGGCCACGAAGCGATTTGGACAAATACCTATACATCATGGCAAGGAACATTGGAATATACACGTCACTATCCCTACCCAGACTGGTGCTCCAAGTGCCTAGAAGCCCCCGACATATTGCTAATAGATCCAATGCGGGTTCAGTGTTCAGTGTTCAGTGTTCAGTGCCAGTTGCTATCAAGGTCGTCGTTGAATGGCTTCGGAGGATAACAAGGATACGTATAATCAATTGGAAGCGAGCCACGCCCGGAAACTTCATTCAAGACTCAGGAGAAAGGGCAGAATGGTGAAGGTAGCCGCGAGCCTTGCACAGAAGACATCAGTCGATAAACATTTCATTATGGATTCCTGAGGAACGAACCGGTTTGTCCTGCGCTGATCAAAATATTCTGCATTTTATACTGCTCGAGTCGAAATCAGCGAATGGAATATATATCAACCCCATGATCTGAACGTTGTTGGTACCTTGGTTGGCACCTCTTCGAACAAGCGCATCGTGACAAGAAGCGTAACTCGCTTAAATACCTCGATGTGAGCTAGTCTCAGATGCCTTCGGGCCGCGTTACGCCGGCCATTTCGTCCCTGATAAGTACGCAGTTGATGCCACCTACTTCTCCCATCGAAGCTTCATCGCCTTGACGCGCAGTTCTGGGATTGATATGCGCAGATATGGCTTTGGTGGATAATCCATTGATTGCATCCGCGACATTGCATAATCCTTGTTGGTATCCTTTTCTCTCAGCCAGGGCGCAAATCTAACCGGCACAGTACCTCTCTACCTTCATACATACGTCTGGCCTTTCGCCATTATCTGGCCCATTTTCCTACGATATTACCTTTCAAACGAGCTCTACGATCAGCATATCGGCGGCCAAGAATGGACTTTTGTTTGGTGTGGAACGATCATCACGGCACAAAGTCTGGTCTGGCTGTGCACACATTGGAATGTCAACCTGAAATCACTGTTCACTTCGACCTCGTCGGCTAAGGTCCAGGATGCCAAGCTCATCAAGGTCATTCCGATCACAAACGCGGGGTCTGCAGATATTTGCGAGATTGTAAGAGATAACGTAGGCTCATCTATCTCGCGGCTGGGAGGGGATTATTGACTTCAAGCAGGCCGGTGGCAAGCCCAGCGTTTCGTTTCTCTTCCAAAAACGCCGATTTCTATACGACTCCGCCAAGGGATCATTCTCTCCTCTACAATATCCTCTCGACGCAGAGCCAAAACCTGTCCTCGATCAGTTCCAAAAGACCCGGGGCATTTCCAGCGCCAGCGAGCTCTCCAGAATCCATCAGCACTATGGTGACAATACTTTTGATATCCCGGTCCCAACCTTCACAGAGCTCTTCAAAGAGCACGCTGTTGCGCCATTCTTCGTCTTCCAAATTTTCTGCGTCGGACTGTGGATGCTGGATGAGTACTGGTATTACTCGCTCTTCACACTCTTCATGCTGGTAGTTTTTGAGAGCACGGTTGTGTGGCAACGTCAACGGACTTTGAATGAATTTCGCGGAATGGCTATCAAGCCCTACGATATTTGGGTATACAGGCTAGGCAAGTGGGAGGAGACACAGAGCGACAAGCTACTTCCTGGGGATCTTGTATCTGTCGGACGTACCAAGGATGACAGCGGAGTTGCGTGTGATATGTTGTTGGTGGAAGGCAGCGCTATTGTCAACGAGGCCATGCTTTCGGGTGAAAGTACGCCATTGTTGAAAGACTCGGTCCAGCTTCGTCCATCAGATGCCACCCTCGAACCAGAAGGCCTCGACAAGAACTCGTTTCTCTATGGCGGCACCAAAGTTCTCCAAGTTACTCACGGAAATAGCGACGAAGAACGACCTAAGTTGGCATCTGGTGTTCCTACACCCCCGGACAACGGTGCTATGGCTGTTGTTGTCAAGACTGGATTTGAGACTTCTCAAGGAAGCTTGGTTCGCACCATGATCTACTCCACGGAGCGTGTTTCGGCCAACAACGCAGAAGCTCTTCTGTTTATTCTCTTCCTACTGGTTTTCGCAATTGCCGCTTCCTGGTATGTTTGGGATGAGGGTGTGAAGAAGGACAGAAAGAGGTCCAAGCTTCTTCTCGACTGTGTCTTGATAGTTACGAGCGTCGTGCCGCCCGAGCTACCCATGGAACTTAGTCTTGCTGTGAATACTAGTCTTGCCGCACTCAGTCGCTATGCGATCTATTGTACCGAACCATTCCGCATTCCTTTCGCCGGCCGAGTTGATGTCGCCTGCTTCGACAAAACTGGAACCTTGACCGGGGAAGATCTTGTTGTGGAGGGAATCGCAGGCCTGGGACTTGGCCATTCTGGAAGTGGCACACCCCGCGAGAAAGATGGCGCCCATAGTCACATCACCCCAGTTTTGCACGCTGGGATAGAGACAACTCTTGTTCTGGCGACTGCTCATGCTCTCGTCAAGTTGGACGAGGGTGATATCGTCGGAGATCCTATGGAGAAAGCTACATTGACATCCCTCGGCTGGACTCTCGGCAAGAATGACACCCTCACAAGCAAGCACATGACTGCTGCTAAGGCCGCACACCATGGGGCTGCTGATAATAGTGTTCAAATCAAGCGCCGGTTTCAATTCTCGTCCGCTCTGAAGCGCCAGAGCTCCGTTGCCACTATCACCGCCCAGCATCCAGAAACTGGAAAGAAGATCAGAACCACTTTCGTCGGTGTCAAAGGAGCCCCTGAAACCATCATGAAGATGCTGGTCAAAGTCCCTAAGAATTACGAAGAGACGTTCAAATACTTTACGAGAAAAGGCTCACGTGTTCTCGCCCTTGCCTACAAGCATCTATCAGTTGATCACGAACTTGGATCTGGTAAGATCAATGATTTGAAGCGAGAGAAGGTTGAAGCCGAGCTGCATTTCGCTGGCTTTCTAGTCTTACACTGCCCTCTCAAAGACGATGCCAGGAAATCCGTGCAGATGCTGAACGAGAGCAGCCACCGAGTTGTCATGATCACTGGAGATAATCCATTGACTGCTTGCCATGTCGCTCATGAGGTTGAGATCGTTGACAGAGACGTCCTCATTCTTGACGCCCCAGAGAGGGATGAGTCGGGCGAGAAGCTCGTCTGGAGAAGTATAGATGACTCGATTGAGATTCCCGTTGACCCATCAGAACCTCTAGACCCTAAGATTATTGCAAATAACGATCTTTGCGTGACTGGATACGCTCTTGCAAAATTCAAAGATCAAGTAGCATTGCCTTCAATCTACCGTTATACCTGGGTCTACGCTCGAGTCTCCCCCAAGCAAAAGGAAGAAATCCTGATGGGCCTGAAAGACCTCGGATACCACACTCTCATGGCTGGAGATGGTACAAATGATGTTGGCGCTCTCAAGCAAGCACATATTGGAGTTGCGTTGCTCAACGGCTCCCAGAACGACCTTAACAGAATAGCCGAGCACTACAGAAACACCAAAATGAAGGAGCTATATGAGAAGCAAGTTGGGATGATGAAGCGCTTCAACCAGCCAACTCCGCCTGTACCTGTTGCAATTGCACATCTCTACCCGCCCGGAGTTTCAAATCCTCACTATGCGACTGCTGTCAAGCGGGAGTCCGAGAAGAAGGGGAGCGCTGTTGCTCTCAATGAGACCGCCGAAGCTGTTGAAACCATCACGTCCCCCGGTGCGCAGGCTCTGATCGACCAACAAGGCCAAACCGCAAACCAGAAGAAGGCCTCTAGCTTGGCAGACAAATTCACACAAAGCATGATGGAGGCAGAGATGGATGACGATGAGCCCCCAACCATTAAGCTTGGTGATGCTTCAGTCGCGGCACCTTTTACCAGCAAACTCAGCAACGTTATCGCCATTCCTAACATCATTCGCCAAGGAAGATGTACCCTCGTGGCGACGATTCAAATGTACAAAATTCTTGCGCTCAACTGTCTAATCAGTGCCTACAGTCTCAGTGTTCTCTATCTTGAAGGCATTAAATTCGGAGATGGCCAAGTAACAATAAGCGGTATGCTCATGAGTGTCTGCTTTTTGTCAATCTCCAGAGCAAAATCGGTCGAGGGTCTCTCCAAGGAGCGTCCTCAGCCAAACATCTTCAACTTCTACATCATTGGCTCGATCCTTGGTCAATTTGCCATCCACATTGTTACTCTGATTTACATTGCCCGTTACTGCGACAGACTTGCCCCGTAGGTACCTATTCCGCGAGCCTCTGAGCGCAGCTAACTGCCAATTTAGACGTGATCCAGATGTCGATCTTGAGGGAGAGTTCCAGCCTTCGCTGTTGAACAGTGCTGTCTACCTCCTGCAGCTCATCCAGCAAATCTCGACATTCGCTATCAATTATCAAGGCCGACCTTTCCGCGAGTCTCTATCAGGTACGTAAGATGGGTCACAATCTCTAACTACGCTGACACCTTGTTTAGAGAATCGTGGAATGTACTGGGGTATCATTGGTGTCTCCGCAATCGCATTCTCCTGCTCCACAGAGTTCATTCCCGAGATCAACGAGAAGATGCGCTTGGTCCCCTTCACTTCAGACTTCAAGACTACCATGACCGTCACCATGATCGTCGATTATCTTGGTTGCTATGTGATTGAGAAGACCCTGAAGATTTTGTTCAGCGACTACAAGCCCAAGGACATCGCTGTCAGACGGCCCGATCAATTGGCCAGAGAGCAGAAGAGGCTCGAGTCTGAAAAGTTGAAGCAGATTAAACTGGATGAGGAGAAGGCTGCTAAAGCTGTTGCTGATCTGGAAGCTAAGTTGGGAGTGGCGAGCTAAGAGGTATTTTACTGTGTATAGCTATGATAGACTGTAGAATAGAATTGCAAGTCACCTGTGCGACGAATAGTAATAAGGAATCATTAAACCGCATAAATTGGGGAAGTAGCACGTATGAAATCGAAGTTCCTTCTGCGTCGAATGTGAAATTCTGGTTTCAAGGGCGAAGTGGGTCTGTCTTGGTCACGTGTTATTATCATAATGGAACCTCGACTCCAAAAAATCCCGAGGTCGTAACCACAGCGCAACAATGGTGGTTACATCAATCAGCAGATTTCTGACGCCATCAGCGCGGATGCCGATTACTCTCTCTTCAAAGAAATGCAAAGTCTCTCCTTCAATCACCCGCCACTTCTCCGCTACTCCGACCCCGTTTGCAACCTACAACCAAGTCGTGAAGGTGCGCTGCCTTCATCTCCCTCCCAAGTCATATTTCCACCTACTGATCTCGTCTTAGGGCTGCCGCGTTGCCCAAAGAGCCCGCAAAGCCGTCTCCCCTGCCCTCCGCGACGTCCATGCGCCCGAACTGAAAGGTGTCTGTCTCAAAGTCGGTATCACCAAGCCCAAGAAACCCAACTCCGCCGAGCGCAAAACGGCGAGAGTGCGGTTGAGCACAGGCAGAGTGGTAACCTGCTACATACCTGGGGAGGGACACAACGTGCAGCAGCATTCGGTGGTGCTGGTTCGGGGGGGCAGGAGTCAAGATTGTCCTGGTGTTAGGTATCATTTAGTTAGGGGGGCCATGGATTTGGTAGGTCATGTCCTCGGGGGGAAAGGAGTGGGGGGAGGGGAGATATTCTTGTTAGGCCGGAGAGAGCTAACTTATGTTTACAGGGAGGTGTTGGAAACAGGGCGACAAGTCGGTCGAAATATGGGACGAAGAAGCCCAAGGCTGCTACTGCGTAGGACGAATAGGAGGGGAAAAGACGAGGCGGATGAGAAACACGCGTTGAGCTACAGTGGATCAGGTCCAAGCAATAATGGCGTGGAGATATCTGAATAAAAGTTCATGTTGTCGTAAGAAGAAAGTAGTGACTGGGTAGGAGCTAGAGCAAGATACCGCTACTAGATATCCTATGCCCAACATTGTATTCTGCTCAGCGTTCATTTCGCTAAACGCCTGCCATTCAGATACAATATTATGGGAATGATCCATCTCTTTAAGGCACTGGGGCATCTCTCTTTGTTCAAATAGGTTCGCGTCCGGGAAAAACGTGGGATCGAGTGAAACGGACGCTGTGTCATGACGAGCGGGAACATTCCGATTGTAGAAGCGAGGGAGGCTCGGCTAACTAAGTACCTAGATAGGGAGGTAATCTGAGCAAGCAATTAACGAGCCGGCTTTTGGCCCGAAGTTTCCAAACCATAGAACTACATCCACATGCTGATACAGAACGCGCCAAACGCCTCCATTCTTTTCAGATATCGCCATGTAGCGAGACACGAGATCAACTCGCTTCTCCGGAAATGCATATCTTTTAAAGTCATACACCGATCCTACTTAGTCTTGTTGATTTTCATAACCTTCTGGCTTCTCCATGCCATTGATCTCAAAGAAACGAGATGTGCCTATGTTCGTTAACCATGTCATTACATGAGCAATGGGAGAACTCACAAGAATAACCTTTCCAATCAAAGTTATCTTTTGGATTGCAGTGACACTTCAGTTCTAATCTGGTCTTCTCCCCGGTCGGACAATGGGTGAAAGGTACGTGATAGTATGCAATATCATTGAAGAAATGAATCTCCTCCTTCTTCAGCATAAGACCAGCGGCGATAGAATGGACGGGAGCATCGCCCCAACGTTCATAAAAGAATCCACCATCTTTGTCGAGAGCCTCAAAGTAGTCAATATATGCCTTGGATCGAAGCCAGTTGAGGTTGCCGATCTCGAAGTTAGACCACTGTCATCGCATTAGTCAATTATTTGCAGCTCGCAGAGTATGACATACCATATGACAATGATTGTAGGAATCACCCCCATCGTCACTGAGGTAACCCATGGAGTTGTCCTCGGAAATATGTTCTGGGTGCGCCTTCATAAACTTTTTGGTGCTTTCCCACAGGGTAGGAATAGTCTCTACGTATTCGTAAAGACTGAGAACGAAACTGTACTTCTTCTTGTTATCGGACATGAATTTGAAGACGTCGTAGTTGATGTCACAGTAGAGCTCAATGCTTGGCTCGACTCTCCAGTACCATTCGTAATTGTTCATCAAAGGCTGGCGAAAGAAGAAGCCAGACTCGAATCTGCACATGTGACGGTAGCTGATAGAATCTCCGTAGATTATCTTTTTCTCGGCCATCTCCTCCCGAACCTTCCGGGCTCTTTCCTGGTCAATATGCTCCGGGAATGACCAGTGCTCCCTTGGGATCTCCCCGTAATGGGTTTTACCTGAAACAAGGGATGTTGTGACTTTCTTGAAGGTTGCATCAAATGGTTTGTCGTTCAAGAAAACCCAGTCGTAGTGGAACTTCCGGTTGAATCTGTCTTCGACTTGACGGATCGATCGTGCGATTTCCCACAAGTCCGAGTTGCGTGCCAGAGACACAAAGGTCGCGTTCATTCTGGGGCCGTCTGCGGTAGGCTCCGGAAACCCTCCTGGAATGTTGGGAGTAACCCCAATGGCAGGTGTTTCAGCGGCAGCAGCTGGAGTATTTCCTGTACCCTTAGCTTTCGGCGACGCAATATCCCACCCCTTTCCGGCACTGTTCAGAAGGTCATTTGTGGTGGGTAATCGTCGGTCCGTCGAAGAAGACAAGAAGTAGATGATACTGAGCCCCTATGAGCATATCAGTACGTCATTGGGATGTTTTGGTGTAAAAGCAAATAACATACGAAGAAGGCAAAGAGAGTGTATCTCATATATCTGACTGTTCCTGATGCCATTCTGATAGCAGGACTGGTATTCAGATGATGTGGCAAGTTGCAACCCCTGTTTCTTAACCAACACCTAGTACTTCAGGCTGTACAAGTCCAAGGACGTTAAGCAACGTGAGAACAGTTGACACCCAGAAGAGTCGAAGTGATGGCCAGGAGGATGTGCGCGAAACGTTTAAGGCGAACGCTAGCAAAAAGAAAATAAGGTTCCTTGATGCGACGGGATCAGAGAGGAAAAATTCCATGAGTTGAGGACAGCGGAGCGGAGAGGCCATCATTATGCAAGGGGAACCCCGTCTGAAGAACTAGTCATTTTCTGCTTAGCTCATAGCGCGCTCGAGACTTCCCCACCATAGGCCGCATCCAAGGCCATTCGACATCTCGCCACAACAACGTCTCCGAGTAGCTTTGGAAACCCAGAATCAGCTTTACCTCGTCCCGATAGAGGCCCTTCCGGAGCCTGAAGTCGTGTTTCTCAGCGCGCGCGCGCCCCAGGATACACTTGATTCGTCTCAAGTTAAAATTGCCAGTCAACAGCGTATCGGCCTTTCGTTCTAACTCTGTCGACCTTGGCCTTGTAAGTTTGTTTCACCAAGTCCCTCAACCTTGAACTTTCACCAAGCTGACGCCATCACCTCTCCTCAGGTCTCACACAGCACTGTGAACTGGTCTTGCTTCCTCGACGGGCGCTTCGCAGATGAAAACCACGCAACATCTTATCGTTTTCTATGTCTTTCTTCGGCTTTGACGCGGCTCTCCCCCGCGATCGCGGCCACAATACTGCTGCTCCTGGATTTTCACAGGCTGCAGACCCATTCGCAGGTCTATCACGACAAGAAGAGGACGATGACGCGTGAGTTGGGTGACAATATTGCTACCATGCTGGACTAACGCGGTGATTCTGCAGACTCAATTTTGAGGATACCTACGATGAACTTGGCGATCAATTGGATGAAGCAAATGATGCTTTCAATGACGATACATTTGGCAGTGGTCCTACGTCAGTCAACAACCCTGTTGGGAAGGACTTTGATTTTTTTGGACAAACTGCAAAGGTCTCGGATGCCATCAGTGAGGAGCAGGCTCGATTTACTCGACAACAGCCGATTTCAAAGGTGGTTCCCCGCGCTCAAGCCTTCTCCCAGCCGCAACAAAGACCGGCAAGAACCGGCTACGAGCAATACAACGACCCCGAGTACGTCCCCGACATGCAGGTTGACGCGAACCTGTGGGGTGTCGCACCAAAGAGGAATACACCGGCTGCAGAATCACCTCCTACTCCCGGTCTTGTTGCCGGTGGTCGAAAGATGATGAGTTTGGCGGAGGTTGAAGCAGCGATGCGTGCTCAGGCCAAAAAGCCAGCTCAGGCCCAGGCTCCACAGCCAGCACAATACCAGGTTACCCCTCAGCAACACTATCAGCAACACCATCCATCCCCTCAAACGTACCAACATTATCCTCAATCCCACAATCAATTACATTTCCCTGTTCAAGCTAGCGGCCTCTCGCAACATGAATTAGGTACGGCACCGACTTACCAGCCACTCCACACCTTGCACAGATCGCAGCCACCTAATCAAACTGTAGATCAAGCAGCCCAGTCTCTACCAACACATATTCTGCAGAATCCCAACCGATTTCCCACCGAACCACACAGAATACCTCCGACTGGACGTCAACCCGGCCGTCAGCATTCTAGTCAACAACAACACGGTCACCAATCACGCTCTTCGGGATCTCGCCACATTGCTACGCATCCAGAGCAACTTGCCAGCCTTTCCGAAGATGATAGAATAGCTTTCCTCCTGGAGGAAGCTAAGAGAGCAAAGCGAAACCACAAAATATTCCTTCTGTCGAGGGACAATGGTTTGATGACACCTCATGATAAGAACTTCATTACTCGAATTCAACTGCAACAACTCGTGACTGCAATTGGTAACCCCAACGAGCGCGGAGCTGAGTCTGGCCTGTCGGAAGACTTCTACTACCAAGTTTATAACTCGCTCCGAGGGGCTCCCCGTCAGCACCCAGGTCAGCCACTTAGCAACTTCGCACAGACCTACCTGTTCCAGACAGGGGGGCGTCACGGTGGCATGCGACGACAAGCTCGAGGTGGTGACAATCACATGCAACGCATGGAGCAGCAGGTCCAGCGAGCTGTCGAGGCCGCCAAGAACAAGCCGAAGAACAAGCAATTGGTCATCGAAGGGAGCTTGGGTAAAATCTCTTTCAGTAATGCAAAGACACCGAAGCCGCTGCTCAACATCAAGCGAAACGACAGCGGAGCCGATGCAAATCGGCTTGGAAGTGCTGCCCGCGACCGAAAGGCTCATCTTGCAGGGGTTAGCGGCAATGACAGAAAGACTGTTTTGGCTGATATCGAGAGTGTCTACAACATTCTGATGAAGATGGAGGATCATGAACGCCATGCGCCACCTCTCCCTAACGAGAACGAGGACATGAATCCAGGAATCGTCGGTCTGCGTGTGGAGTGGGAGGATAAAAACCGAAAGCTCAACAGCCAACTCTGGTCTCACTTGAAAGTTCACGAGCCTATTGGCGCGACCACTACGCATCCGTTTATCGCTTTCTTGTCATTCGCTAAGGGCAAGAAGGCCCTTCCTCGCGTGTTCCGATATATTTCCCAGGAGCAGCGCACCACCATCCTCACCATGATCATCGTCCACCTTGACCAGCTTGATGTCGTCCGACATGCGTTACTGCTGCCAGGAGAAACGCAGCTGGATGCTTCTATTCGTGAAAATGTGGAGTGTTTCTCACTTGTCGTGATGCCGTCCCTTTTCGCGTTACTCAACGAGGCGGGCCTTCATACTGTCATCGGCGTCTTGGGAATAATCCTGAGCATTAATCTTGACATGATTGCGCGGACGAGAATTGGAGCCAGTATGCTGACTATGATTCTGAGTCGGGCGGAACTCTCGGCTGGGAGTGTCACAGAGCAAGAGTGGCAAGAGTGGTAGGTTGTCTCTGGAATATGTATCGTCGCTGGCTAACGGAATGCAGGGTCAGCAAGTACAATGACTTCTTCGATAGCCTTGAGCCGACTCTCTCCACCATCTTCCCCGGCACTGTCAACACGGGCGAGGACGTGTATGTTTGGCAATTCCTCGCGGCCATCGGGATTGGTGCGAGCCCGGAGCAGCAACAACGTCTTGTCATGGCTGTCAAGGACCGCGTAATGGAGACAGTCAACCTCGCCAAGACACTCCCTGTGGCCATGTCAAGCCAGCGATTGGCAAACGTCAATCTCTTTATGCGTTCGATCGGATTGGATGTTGAGCTGCTGGCCTGATTGACCAGATACGACGTGTTTATCTAGATTTACAGCACCACATTTTCCTTTTCCAGAGGATATCTGAAGGGTCGAGAGCCAAGAATGACAGCTGTGGGATGTGTATTGCCATACTACTCTCGTTTTCAACAGCAGCATAGGCCTGTTTCTGCGGGGCGAATCCTGCCTACGGTTCTGGATGCGGTTGGGCTCACGAGGGGATGGGACGGGAGCGACTGCTCATGCGGCGAGGACTGGAACGTGATAGATTTTATAGCCAGCTCATGTCCGAGGCCAGGGGGGTCGGGTTGGACTCACTGTCTCGCTGGTAGATGCTGTGCTGCCAGGCCATTTGACGAGCTGATGCAGCCGGGGGGTGTGCCGAACAGGAATGAAGAATATTAATGAACTTGATGCGATTGGGGACAGATCCCGGTGGCGAGTCGCGTGCTCGTGATTTGACGATGGGTGTTGGATGTGTACGCGCCGGCCTGGCGAGACTTGCTACTTGCAGAGAGATGATGAAATGTCGTGAGGTGAAGTTGTCACGGGAGGTGTCCAACCTTCTTCGCTACCATGTCGGCACCTGTTGCGTACCGGATGAACCTCCGATCTGTCTCGGGAGGCCGCGAGGGGCGCTGGCCAGACCCCCGGCCAGCCGGGTCGAGGCCTCGCCGGCTCGAGACTTGTCACGGGCGCGCATCTCTTCCTGCGCTCGTCGCGCGCCCTGGACGAGTGGCCGGCCGGTTGGGGGGCTACGAGTAGCACGTGTCCAGCATGCTATAGAGGGCGTCCCTCTCCTCCTTGGTGACGCTCAGGTTGTAGACCGACTTGACCTTGATCCACGCCCTCGCGTACGTGCAGTGGTAGGATTCTGGCCGGGTTAGCCGAGGGCCCTCCTGCTCGGGCGGCGCGCGACGCGGGCGCACTCACCCAGGGGCGGCATCCACAACTCGGGC
Organism: Diplocarpon mali; assembly: GCA_024741835.1. Classification (NCBI taxonomy): domain Eukaryota; kingdom Fungi; phylum Ascomycota; class Leotiomycetes; order Helotiales; family Drepanopezizaceae; genus Diplocarpon; species Diplocarpon mali. The sequence continues at coordinate 256,584 of JAENRP010000022.1, forward strand.
CCTCTATCACTCTTGCGGCGGTTCACCTCGTCGGTGACGACCCAGAGCTGGGGGTTGCTCAGATCGTTGGCGAAGTCCCGCCGCTGGTCCGTCGTCCAGGCGGCGGCGCCGGACTTCCAGGCGTTGCTCAAGGGGACCATGTGGTCGATGTCGACATCCGAGGCGTTGGACCACTGCAGGCCGCGGGCGTCAGCGCCAGCGGGGTTGGGGAGGGGGGAGAACGGCGCCGGGCGCCTACCGTCTTCCCATCGTAGGGCGAGTACCAGGTGCCGCTCAGGATGGCACAGGCGTCGCCGGTGATGGCGTTGCTGCCGTCGCGCTGGAGGACCAGCTTGCGGGTGTTGCACTTCCCCGGCAAGCTGATCCAGTGCGGGAAGAGTTCGCGCGAGTAGCCTTTCTGGGGGCCGTGGGGGGCGACGTCGATATCGTAGAGAACTTGACGAGGGTTAGCGACATGTTGTTTTGGGGGGTGGGGGTCGTACGCTTCTCGGCAATCTGGATGCTGGGGACGCCTGGTACCGTGCGGCCACTCTGGATGCTGGGCAGGCCTGGTACCGAGCGGCCTTGGAGGATGCTGGGTGGTGCGGCGAGGACAGCGACGGCGAGGACAGCGACGGCGAGGCGCGGGAGACGGACCATGAGGGGCGGCGGTGCGCAGGCCGACCGATCTCGACGGGCGGCTGTGGGACGAGGATCTCCGCCGGGCCGCAGGGAGCGTGCGTCGGTATATATACCTGCGCGTGGATGGATGTGGAGAGGGAGACGTACGTGTACGTCTCCATGTATATCTGGGTGCATCTATACACACACACACACACACATATCCCCGCGCTCCCTCGACGAGGAAGCTCACGGGACGGCTCACCTGCCTCGTCCGCATCGGCCCGTCGGGAAGGGGAACGGAAGCGGAAAGAGAAGCGGAAAGAGAAGCGGAAAGGGAAACGGACTCGTCCCATCCGACGCCGGCGACGCGCGAGCTTCCTGTTGCAGGGCGGCGTCCGACGGGCACGACTTCGGTCCCGCCTCGGCCTGCCTGGGTGCCTGAGGATATCGAAGCTTACGCGGTGGGGGTGAGAGGAGCGGAGGCTGATGGGGGGGGAGGAATGATAAGCAGGCTATAAGCTATCCTATAATAAGAATGTAAAAAGCCTTGCACTTGAACTACGTACGCAGCTATTGTTTATAATTCAAGCTTATAGGTTAGATAAATGCGATAAGCAAGCTATAAATTTACCTTATGATAAGAATATAAAAAGCCGTATACTTGAACTACGTACGCAGCTATTGATAATTCAAGCTTATAGGTTAGATAAATGCGATAAGTAGGCTATAAATTTACCTTGTAATATAAATATAAAAAGCCTTATACTTGAACTACGTACGCAACTAATATTAACAATTCAAGCTTATAAGTTAGATAAATGCGATAAGCAGGCTATAATCTACCTTATAATATAAATAAGAAAGATAGCCTTGTACTTGAACTACGTACGCAGCTACTGATAATTCAAGCTTACAGCTAGCTAGTCGCGATAAGCTGGCTACAATCTCATCTATAAAAATCAAAGGAACAAAAGCCGCGCCCGCCATCCACGCAAGCCACGCCACGCAACATGATCGGCCGACATTGCGCTGTACGTGTGAGCTGGAGTCGGGAGGGACAGGACCTCGGGTCTCGGCCGGGACAGGACGGCGTGCCACCGGCCGCGTGGGCGAAGAGTACCCGCGGCCTGGCCGAGGCGGGCGGGTCGTGGGGAAGATCGGCTGTGTCGGAGAGAACCAGCCACGGGCCCGTCGGCGTCGGTGGCTACCAGACGGGATGCGCCCTCGCCGTTCGAGCGCCCGAACCACCGCCCGGGGGGGGATGGAGAGCCGGCGGAACAGCCCACGCCCATGGCATCCCATCCCATCCCATCCCATCCCATCCCAGCACCCCGGGAGAGACCGAACATGTCCGGATCGGGGGCGCCGGGGGGCCCGTATTATTCTACTCTGCGATCCAGGTAGCGCGTGGTTCCCCAGTAGGCCACCTACGACCACAGACCGAGGAGATTTGGGCATCCCGTCCGCGCTGCCAGACACAACCCTCAGATCGGCGGGCTCGTCGTTGGGTGGTTGACCACCAGCGAACCCCTGCTGCCGTATGTCTTTTGGCGACCCCTCTTCTCCGGGGGGGGGGGACGGAAAAAAAAACTCTTGCTGCGCGGCTTGGCACGTGGAAAAGGATCGTCGAAGTGTCCCGACGCTCACGGCTGGTGTGCAAGAGGAGACGGCGCTGCTGGGTCTCCATCAGAGCGAGTGGCGCAACCCCCAAGATCCTCGCTTAGGGCATGTAAACAGCTCTGCCGCCACGCCGTCCACGAAGCGAGCCGGGCCGTCCCCCGAACTGCAGTCCCGCCGCCACGCCATGCAAGCCCGTAGAGCCGAGGGTCAGGGCGGGCACCGGACGACGCCAGACCTGCCGACAAGAGTCCTTTGGCCGACGCCCGGGGGATCCGACTCTCGAGATCGTCAAGCCCTCAACGCCCACTCCCCCCCGTCCTTCACCCACTGCTCGCCATGTGTCCGCAAGATACTCACCTTGACCCGCTTCAGCTCCGGACAGCCCGCGGCCCCCACGGCGACCAACACCTCCTGACTCAGCCCGGCCGCTTCCCCTCCCTGGACACTCGCAACGAACGCGACCCCTGGAGCCGCCACGACTTCCAACACCTCGATCCCCCTCCCCCTCCCCTCCGTCCCCAGAAGCGCAAACAGCTCGCGCCAGCCCGTCTCTAGACCGACCGTGATCCCCAACATCTTGAGCTGGGGACAGGCATCCACGACGCGACCCACCGACTCGAGGTCGAGTTGGAACATGGTCAGATCAAGCATGACCATCTCCCCCCCCACGCGGCGCAACCGCTCCACCAGCTCGCCCGAATCCTTCGTCTGGACGGGCAGGATCCCAAGCTCGGTCCCCTCGCGATCGTCGTCGTCCCCCGTCCCGTCCGGACGGCTGATGCTCGCCGTCAGGCCCAGCAAGCCGCCCCTCACCCACGGAGCGACCTCCTGGCGCGGGAGGGTCTGCAAGAAGTCCGGATCCGAATGCCGGTAGGTGAAGTTGATCTCCAGGAAGCGCAAGGCGGGCCCGACACTCGCGGCGAGGTGGGCGTAGAAGCCCTCGCTCGCAAACACGTCCAGCAGGTGGATCTCCCGGAGCTGGCTCTGGCAGCGGACGAAGGTGAGCGCGTCGTCTCGGCTGTGTGGCGTGGTCCCGGCGAGGAGCTGCGAGTAGAGCGTGAGGGATGTCAAGCCGGGGAGTCTCTTGCCCACGGCGGTGAGGAAGCCGGGCGGGTAGCCCAGGGAGAACAACTCCAGCGTGAGCGACTTGATGGTGGGCGGCAGGGCGGGCACGGAGAAGGGCTGCTCGAGCAGGGACTGGTATTCAGCGAGCTTGATGTCCGAAGTGAGGATGAGTGCGGTGAGGCCGGCCGAGAAGGCCTCTGCCGGAAAGGCGGGTAGATTGAAGGTCTGGAGGGGGATCTGGGCGGCGCGGGCGTGCGACGCCGCGACCGGACTGTGGGATTCGAGGGGTGCGGCCGTACCTGCGAGGAACGAGGCCGTGGATGGTGAGGTGGACATTTGGGATTGTGCTGTGCGGTATCTCTTGCTCTTTTGTAGTCTTCTTTCGAATCTTGTGAGAGAGGGATCCAGGGGGG
>JAENRP010000023.1:1015-101141 GCA_024741835.1 Diplocarpon mali
CCCCCCCTCCAGCACAAGCCAGACCTCTCTTCTCCTAACGTCGCTCGCGCAGTCCCTCCCTTGATGACTTGCATCCTGATTCGTCCCACCCGGCCTGACTGACCCAAACTACCCATCGCTCCCAGCTCGAATCCGTCCGTTTCTCGTCATCGCGTCTGTCACTCTTTTTGATCCCAGCTATAATAATATCCCGCCTCGACGTCGCCCTTTGACCCGGCCTCGACCTCGACCTCGACCTCGACCTCGTTTGCGTCTGCGTCCTCGTTCCGCCAAAAGATCCGCGATACCTGGCAGTCATTCTTTCGTCGACAGAACGCCTGTACGTGTCGACGCCTCTCCTGCGTCCCTTGCGCTGGACAACCTCACCCGGGCTCGCCCGACCACCTTTCCGAGACCGACGCTCGTCGATCGTGGGTCGTGTCTCCCGCGCCGGAAGATTCGGTTTCCGTCGTGCCGCATCTGCACGTCTGGAGCCCACGCAGTGCCCCGACCGTGCTTCGGGACAGGTGGATTGGAACCCTCGGGGCCATCGATTCCCCGTGCCGAGCGACACCGAGTATGGAGTTCTACGAGCCCACCTCGTACCAAAGCCACCAGCATCGGCCGCAACCTTTCCCCCACGAGCAGATGCCCTACGCCGATGGCCTCCCGAGATATGCCGTGCCTCACTCGGCTCAGCTGATTGTGATGCCCAGCGGTGCCAAGGCAAACGAGACGAAACCTCGCCTGGGGAAGGACGAGGTCGATATCCTGGAGCGCGAGTTCAAGAAGAATCCTAAGCCGACCACGCTCACGAAGCGGCAGTTCGCCGAGGACATGGGAGTCGACCTGGCGAGGATCAACGTAAGTTCACCGGATCGCCGGACGAGACCTTGGGAAGCTCACACGGACAGAACTGGTTTCAGAATCGACGGGCCAAGCGGAAGCAGGAGAAGAAGCAGGAGGCGTACGAAGCCGGCCAAGCCCAGGAGGCTCTGGGTTACTCCGAGCCCTCGTCGCCCGAGTTCGTGAGTAACAACACCGGCAACGGATACTTCGGCGACAATGCGCAAGCCGCCTCGATTCCGCCGCCGCCGCCGCCGCCGACGACGTTCCCATCGGGCACCGGCCCAGCGCCGCCGGTGGCTTCCTACAATCCCCAGTACACGGATCCGGCCACGGCGAGTATGGAGTCGCTGCAACGCACCATGGTTGCTGCTGCTCAGGCGGCGTCGGAGCGGGACGAATTTCACCACTTCATCCACCACCCGGATCCGCTGCCTGCCTTCGAAGGGCCGATCCACGAATTTTCCAGCACCGACCGGGCTCAGTTCCCCTCCCCCGAAGAGCCGATGGACCCCTTCGGCGGCAGTCAAGCTTACTCGTACCCCTCGAGTTACTCCAACAGCCTCTACGTCGACCCGTCTCGGGCCCAGTCGATGGTCCACTCCCCAGACGCAACCCACACCCCGACACCATTCGACAGCTTCCACGGCGCCCCATCCGAGGCAGCCATGACGCACCTGATGACCGCATTCCCATCGCACCGCCTCGGACCGCTCGGCGATCACGGGGCTCGGCCGCCAGATGACCATCACTTCACCCACAGCCCTGACTCGGCACACGAGTCGAGCATCCCCCTCGAGTTCACGTGTGACATGGCAGAGTCCGAGCAGGCGTCCTTCTCCCCCCCTGGCCCGTCGATGATGTTCAAGTCGCCGCCCCGCCCGACGGACATTGCATCCCGACGGAAGAAGGTCCAGGTCCGGCCTGCCGCACTGGCTGCCGACACGCTGCGGGGCCGCCCCTCGGTCGGGCCGAGGACCATCTCCCACGCGGACGGCCTTCGCCGTCCCACCGAGAGCCCGGCGTCCTCGCCCATGCGCCGGATCGTCTCGGCCGGCGGCAATCGAAACGTGCTCTCGGGCCGCATCTACAAATCCGGGGTCGAAGCATCGCAACGATCGCCCATCAACCGGGGCGGCTTTGCCGACGCAGGCTCCTTCCTCGAGCACAATTACCAGAACATCCGACCCACCCCGTCCCTCGCAGGCGGCTCGTCGCTCAATTCCCTGAACAGCAGCCTCGCACCCCCCACGCCCATGTCTCCCCGGGAGAGAGATGCGACGCTCCCCACCAGGGAGCCGACGCGGTCGACCGTGTCTCCGAGCGAAGGGGGGGGGAATCTCGTCTTCACCAGTGGCATCCCCGGCTGTTTCGCCACGGTGGAGGGAGATCAGAACTTGGCCTCGCCCCCCGAGACGCCCCACGCGCCCGTGATCGTGACCGGGGCGTCGAGCGACTGGCTCGACCTGACCGACAAATCGTGGCAGTACGACCTCCCCGACGAGCCCCTGTACACACCGGCCCAAGAGCTGTTCCCGGTCGAGGTCCATGTGCCGCAACCCGCGTACTTGTCGTCCCTGGGGAGTCAACCGGTGGCGCCAGCCTTTGGTGTTCAACTCAACCCCTGTCTCACGTTGAGGAACGACTCGCCTCACTTCCCGAGCGAGACGCCACACTACGCGCTCTCGACACAGTCCGGCTCGGAGTACTCGTTCCCCGACCCACAGCAACACACGATCACGCCACCATCTGCCGCGAAGCAGAAGACATTTCAGTTCTCGCACACCACTGCCGCCGACTTCTCGGAAAGGTAACGCGAGGGCCTACCCATCGCCCCGGCCCATCTCCCCTGGCGTGTCTGCTCTGTGGAGGGTCTACGTGTCGGAGCTGGTTGATCTCGCTACTGTCCCTGTACCAATACCTTGTCTCGTATATCAGCGTCTCTCTTTTTTTTTTTTTTTTTTTTTTCCGTCCTTTTGGTCAGCCGAGGCGTCACTCACTTAATGTAATCAGAGGGATATCGTGTCAACTGTTAATGTTCGCAAAATTATGGGATGAAGCAGAGGAGATATATACCCAACGGAAGCACGAGGTGGCTGGTGTAATATCATCGCGCGACGGTGCCGCAGATTCTTGATCTACCAGGCGTTTGGGGGACGGATCCTACTGGATGTGGCAGTCAGAGTCCGGAAAATGGCTGCCTCGATGGAGGCTCGTTTGTTTCTGAATACAACACACTATCTGAGGATTTGGTTATGGCCGTGGCAGACGTGTGGCCAAGTGCTCTCACAACCGTGCATGCTCTCTCACTTGATTTTCGACCGAGGCCCAAGCTCCCCGCGCCAAGTGATTGCCGGTGTTTAGCCTGCGGGGCGCCGAGCCAGAGTGTCGCCCTGCATGCACTACCAGGGTCACGCTATCCCTCGCCCGCTGCTAGCCCTTTCCCCATGCCCATCCCTATTCCCGTCCCCGTGACCGATGCCGATACCGATACCGATGCCGATGCCGATGCCGATGCCGATGCCGATGCCGATGCCGATGCCGATGCCGATGCCGATGCCGATGCCGATGCCGATGCCGATGCCGATGCCGACGCCGATGCCGATGCCCAACGTGGGCTGGCTCCAACCCCTCTCCCCTCGGCGGCATCCACTTGTTCTCTCGTGACAAGACACGACGAACCCCCGGGGTGGCCGACGACGGGTCTCGCACGCGAATGCGGCGGTCTGGATGCGGGGAGAGGGGCGTGCTGCACTGGGGAGGCTCGGCATGTGTGCAGGGGGGAGGGGTGAGGTAGGTGCGGCATGAGGTAGGTGCGGCAGTTGACGTGATGTGAGGGAAGTCAAGGTCTGGGGAGTGAGTCGGTGGGTGGATAGGTGGGTAGGTGAGTAGGGAAATGAGTAGGTGAGTAGGTGAGTAGGTGGGTAGGCGAGTCGGTGGGTACGTAGGGAAGTGGGTAGGGAAGTACGTAGGTGAGTACGTAGGTGAGTAGATAAGTTTAAGTAGATAAGTTAAAGTAGATCAGTCAAAGTAGATCAGTCAAAGTAGATAAGTTGAAGTATACAAGTTAAAATATACAAGTTGATAGGGAAGTACGTAGCTGAGTAGACAAGTTCAAGTAGATAAGCTAAAGTATACATGTCAAAGTATACAAGTTGATAGGAAAGTACGTAGGTGAATAAATCAGTTCAAGTATATAAGTTGAAGTATACAAGTTGATAGGGAAGTACGTGGGTGAGTAGATCAGTTAAAGTAGATAAGTTGAAGTATACAAGTCAAAGTATACAAGTTGATAGGGAAGTACGTAGGTGAGTAGATAAGTTCAAGTAGTCAAGTTGATAGGAAATACGTAGGTGAGTAGATCAGTTCAAGTAGTCAAGTTGATAGGAAATACGTAGGTGAGTAGATCAGTTCAAGTAGTCAAGTTGATAGGAAATACGTAGGTGAGTAGATAAGTTCAAGTAGTCAAGTTGATAGGAAATACATAGGTAAGCAGGTACGTAGCCACGTAGCTACGTAGCTACGCGAAGAGGTCAATAGCTCCGAGACGAAAAGGTTCACAGCTACTTGGGATTTGGCGAGGCTACCACATCCGCAGCCCGACGAGTGAGCCCCGTGGACGATCTCCGGCGGCGACCCCAGCGATGCCTTGGTCTCGTGCTTTCCGTCTCCCGGGTGTGCAGCATCGCAAGGCTTTGGCGACAGCCTGTTGACATTCTAACCTACGCGGCTGGTGTTGCTCGAGACAAAATCAGACATGCTAGGCCGTTATTGTTCAAGCCCGGGCTTCCCGTCGCCTCGCTTCGCTAAGCGCTTCCATTCGGACTCGCTCCACGCTCTCCACGGCACGTGAGGAGATCTCGGCGCCGCTTTGACAGGCGCGAAAAATGTAACTTTTATCGTCGATAAGAAATTCTGCGACCTCCGCACACGACGACTCCCCCAACACACACACCATGGCGGGCATCAACAAACCAGGCAGTATGCACCGAGCCGGCCGTGCGTTCCGCAGATGCTAACTGTCCATTGCTAGAACCGAAGTCGAAAAGGCGTCCCGTTCGCCTGCGCGAGAGCATCAAGAAGGCTTCTGCTGCAAAGCAAAAGAAAGACCGCAAGGCGGGAAAGAAGAATCCAGAATGGCGATCAAAACTGAAGAAGGATCCTGGCATCCCGAACCTGTTCCCATACAAAGACAAGATCCTCGCCGAGATTGAGGAGGGCCGGAGGAGAAAGGCCGAGGATGCTGAGAGGCGCAGAGCAGAGGCGAAAGCGACAAAGACCGGCGAGAAATCCGGCGACCAAGTCGAGCGGGAGGCCGAGGCCAGCATGGAGGGCGTGGAGGAGGAGGACATCGTGCCCGAGGATATGGACGAGGATTTGGACGAGGATGCGAATCCCATGGCGGCGCTCCTGGCCAGCGCACGAGCGGCTGCCCAGGAATACGAAGATGAGCTCGAGAGTGGAGATGAGATGGACGAGGATGACGCTTCGGCTTCGGACGATCAGGAGGCTCCTGTTGAGCTCTCGGGCCTCCCTACCAGGAAAGACGGCTCGAGAAGGGCCTTCGACCGGATCTTCAAGCAAGTCGTGGAGCAAGCCGACGTCGTGCTTTACGTCCTCGACGCGCGCGATCCCGAAGGCACCCGCTCCAAGGAAGTCGAGCGTATGGTCATGGCGGCTGCCAGCGGGGGGAAGCGTCTCATGCTGATTCTCAACAAGATCGATCTCATTCCAGCACCCGCCCTCAAATCGTGGCTCCTCCACCTCCGACGATACTTCCCCACCATCCCCCTCCGAGCCTCGGGCCCCGCTCCGAACGCACACACCTTCAAGCACAGGCAGCTGACCGTCCAGAGCACATCCCAGACTCTCTTCAGAGCACTGAAGTCTTTCGCTGCTGCCAAGCAACTGAAGCGCGCCATCTCCGTCGGTGTCATCGGCTATCCCAACGTTGGGAAATCCTCGGTCATCAACGCCCTTACTGCTCGCCTGGGCGGCGGGGGTGCCGCGTGTCCCGTTGGAGCCGAAGCTGGGGTCACTACGTCTCTCCGCGAAGTCAAGATTGATAGCAAGCTCAAGCTTCTCGACTCCCCGGGCATCGTCTTCCCGAGTGCGGGCGACGGAAGCAAGACCTCGAAAAAGGAAGAGCCTGCCCGTCTTGTCCTCCTGAATGCCGTTCCTCCCAAGCAGATAGAGGACCCCGTGCCCGCGGTCAACCTGCTCTTGAAGCGGCTCGCGGGCGCAGAGGGCATGATAGACAAGCTGATGGGTGTTTACGGTCTCCCGCCGCTCATGCAGAGTAACGGAGACATGACTACGGATTTCTTGATCCAGGTAGCACGCAAGAGAGGACGGCTAGGTAAGGGCGGAGTCCCGAACCTGAACAGTGCTGCTACGACAGTCATCACGGACTGGAGAGATGGTCGCATCCAGGGCTGGATGGACGCCCCTGTATTGGCTACTGCACCAACTATCACAGCTGCGAGCGCTGCTGCGGGTGGCCCAGTCGTCGGGGATCAGAAGGAGATTGTGACCGAGTGGGCCGCGGAGTTTAAGCTGGAGGGGCTTTGGGGTGACGGCCAGGATGAGCTTGTGGACGAAGCCATGCAGGAGTAGAAGGGTGGCTCTTGCGGGCACATTCAATGACCGGCGTTTGGCGTCGGGGGCTGGCTAGGGATGCAAAAGTTGGCGCTTCTCGAAAAGTGTCTGTACTTCCAGCCTTCTTGTGAAATCCGGGCCACGACGGACTCAAAACGGGAGATGATGGATTAGTCATTTGCCTGTCGAGACAGTACTACTTTCATTATGGTTGTGATGAAGATTATGATGCTCTTGACCAGCGAGTGCTGCACCGAGGTTGTGAGGCTACAGGAGAAAGCCCGCCATCATGATCCGCGTCTCACGTAAGTACTAGGACCGATCCGCCCCCTGGTGTATCGGTCAGGGTCTCTCCACGGATGCTGTAAATGTGAGATTATCTCCTCAACTCCCGGGTACGGACAGGGGGTTTCCCTTGGTGGGAGATTCCGAACTTGCAGCATACTTAGTATCATAGGTAAATAATGTACAATTCTAGGCCGTGCATACTAGATACTTGGCAATGCTGCTTTTACAATTTCCTTAATATTTTATATGGCCTCCTCCTACTGCGATCATAGCTTTACATCTCTCTAGCATTTCCCTAATTAATTCTCTAATCCTTTTAATTGTTATCGATTCCTACGCTTCTTTTACAGCTTTATATAGTCTCTTATAGGATCGATGAACCTCTGGATATTTACCCTTGATATAATCTTTCATTTCATCCTATACTATCTCAATTGGGTTCAAATCAGGAGAATTTGCAGGTTAAAAGATAGGGGTAATCCTAATTGCTTCAAATACCGATTGAGTATATTTAGAAGCGTGCCCTTTTATATTATCTTATTGAAATTCAAGCTCGGGATATTGCTATAGAATCTCTTGAACCTTTGGGATAATAATTCTAGAGTACAAACCTTCATTTATCGTTTCCTAATCCTTTTCTTAGAATAACCCTTAATGCCGACCGTATTTCCTTAATATTATTCCTTAAAACATCCATCCGATCTTCCTCTAATATCGATCTTCGACACAATCAGGGTAATATTCTTCTTAAGACCCGATTTCTTATATAATCTATTCCTTCGTATATTTCCTAGGATTAACCCACGTTTCGTCACTCCATAAGACTGAAAACCATTGCTCTTTAGTCCAATCCTTATGCTCGATAGCCTATTAAAGTCGAGAGATCTGATTCGTATATATAAGGACTGGTTTTCGACGAGCAATTCGTCGAACGAAGCCTTCCTTTTTAAAAGCTGTACGAATAGCGTAGAAGCCGACGTTCCAATGAAGAATCGAAGGAATATCAGCCTAAGGAGTACATCGATTTGCTCTCGAGGCTATAACCTATTAAATAAGGTGTTTTTGTTATAGAGTATTTAAATAAGCTTTATAGCCTCGAAGATGATATTGAGGAGTCAATCGAGTCTATAGAGCGTACTAAACTTAACGTCGAGTAAGGTTCAATTAAAGGGCGATCTGATCTTAAGTCCAACTGGCATTAAAATAAAGAGTCTGATAGCGTACTCGTTCGTCACAAGAGGTCTATTTTATAGGTGTCTTTAGAGTCGGTATACCAAATGAAGAATCTATATTAAAAGCGTTGATTTTTAATGCAAAAAGCGGCGAATCGTTATAGATAAATCATTGGCTATACCCCCTGTATATAAGCCCTATTAATGGAAACCGGTAAAGTTACGCATAGACAGCACTTGTACATTATTTCGGGCATGTACCAAGTAGTTGGCCTATACGTGGAATCCTGCATCCCACCGGAGTTGAACCGTTGTTCTAATTGAATTTGCCTCTGCCAGAAATCCCCGCAGATCCTTTGACTACGTACCGTGACCGACTTGCAGTTGCCAGACTAGCCTCGAGTATGGTCCCGAAGGAACGATGCCGGGGATATTGATAATCTAGAGCTTAACCAGATGGGAGGAAAAGACTGTACATAGGTCAGATCAGAAGATTTCTCTCTAGAAAAAAACCCCTTTGCTGCGACACGATACCCGTGAGCCCGGGCCTGTAGATAGATACCTTGAAAGTTTCCTCCTTCTCGTTGGAATCGATTATATTCTCATGTCCCGATTCTAGTAGATGCGCGCCTGGGTTCGAAAGGAGGCGAGTGCACGTTCCAAGTGTTGGTGAGAATTCCTAAAAGCTTAGCCTTGCCCACGTTCTCAAGGCTCAACACTGACTGGTCGGTATCTCTCACCACCACCACATCACCAACCTTGTCCAATCGATTGAAGCACGCGACAGTGCGAGTAGCCGCAGAGGACTGCCGGTATGTGTTCGAGGCAAGTTCGTCGCGAGGTCGGGGCAATTCTCACTACACCCTCGCTGGTGCTACGGGAAGAAACTGCCTCGTCCCTGGGAGGTATCGCCACTCGGTCTCCTACCCATCTCATTCGCGCCGATTGTTGCTTGATATCCTCAGCAGAGCATTCGATCGCGCGCGAGACCGCTGAGCCGCTTCGACTTCAACTTGGCACCACAAGATGCCTCGTCCCCAGCAGCCCCCGACGCCCGCTTCCTCGACGGAGATCACGGGCAAGGATGGATCGCAATTCCCCTCTCTGCAGATGTCGTTTGAGCTTCCTCCTCCGGCTGTAGCAGACGCCGAATCCCTTCCCTCAAGCGCATCCTCAGCAAAGCCCTTCTCGGCCTCCGCGTACTATCCTGCCTCGCCCACATCTCCTGCTATGCCTACCAGTGAGATGGTTCGGACTCGTCGCAGGCCATCCGCTGGACAAGCTCCCTCCACGCAAGATGCTTTTGCTCTTCCTCCTCCGCCAACAAGATCTCGCAAGATCATTCAGATGAGGCCTCGCGCACAGGAAGAGGAGGGGTCTGTCAACGAGCCCTCGAAGCCCTCCGTGGGCAAAGGTAGTGTGGCTGCTGCCAAGAAGAAGCAGCCGTTACCTACGAGTGTGGCTGGCAGGAAAACAGCGAGAAAGACGGCACATAGCCTCATCGAGCGTCGCAGGAGATCAAAAATGAACGAGGAGTTCGGCGTCTTGAAGGATATGATTCCAGCGTGTACAGGAGAGATGCATAAGTTGGCGATCCTACAAGTAGGCGCCCTCTTGGGCAGTACTATCATGTCACTAACAGTCGCAAAAGGCATCCATCGACTACGTGCGATATCTCGAAGACTGTGTTGAGAAACTCAAGGCAGAGAACAGCCGAACGAATGCCCCGTCGACCTCTGGGCAGTTTGCTGCTCTTCCACCGGCCCGTCGAGTTGCATACAACACACCAAGGCAAAACCAGTCATTCGAGGAACCAGAAGACACCGAAATGGGAGGCTCGGAGCAGGCCTCGCCTACATGTTCTCCGCCTGTGGCCAGTTCAAAATGCCCATCCGCATCGCCAGCTCTCACACCTCAAGATTTCGACCGTCGCCAATACTCATCCGCCTCTGCGTCCACGGATCACCGCCACTGTAGCTCCAGCACATCCTTCATAACTTCGCCTGCTCTGGGGCCTGGAGCCTATGGGTACGCTCGTAGTGCTCCGTCCGTGGGCTCAGCATCAACCATCCCAGCACTGTTGCAACAACAACATTCAGACGAAGAAGCGACTACTGCCCTTCTAATGCTCAACTGCGATCGCAGAGGTACCACCAGTAGCATGACTGGGAGAGGAATGAGCGTCAAAGACCTGCTCAGTGGATAGGCTGGATATCTGGCAGCGTATTCGAGTCCATAATTAACGTGTGGATAGGGATTTTCGCGAGCACTTACAGGATGGGTGACATCTGGTCACTAGAGAATTGCCATTTGCACCGAAGCATGATGCTATCAATGCAGTACTGTTTGCACGAAACATGCTTCGACTCAACGCACAGCGGCTCTTGGGGTGGATGATTGGTTGATCATGGGTACAGTGGTCACAGAAGTATCAGGCAGAGAAGTCCAAAATCAATCCAAGCTTTCTTGAACGAAACTTTCAAGTATGGATGATTCTCGGTACGAGTATGGTCTATTCGAGTGGCACCGGAGCTCAGTGTACGCCAACAACCCTTTACTTCGCATGGGAGAGCTGTAGATGTGTGGGAGGAAGGTGTAGTACGAAGACGAAAATTTTCAGCATGTGCTTTGTGGGCATATATTAGAGAATGGTGCCGTGAGCGTGTTTCTGACCATTTGTTTTCGGCTACGGTGCTCCGTGTCGCGAGTGGGAGGTACTGCCTGGGTTTCTCGGCGGCTGGGATCGATTTGGGAGCCCCTAGGTCAGCTTCGAGGCCAGCTTCAAGGCATACCAGTCTGGCGAGACTACTTCATTCGCGCCTCTGAACGAGCTCGGTGAGTGTTGGGTAGCACGGATTCTGGAGTCAGTCGGTCAAGTCAAGGCTTGGTTGCCAGACTACGCCCGTGTTGGCATATTCCAATGGATCGTACAGTCAGTCTTGGTTGATTTTCCCTGAGCACATACTGCACGTGTATATCTACGAGATTTCATTTCCGATGGAGCTACAAGAGCCTGAAGGGGGCGGAGCATGGCCTAGGAGAATTGAGTTGACCTCCGAGGCCAGTTAGTTGCTTATTTACCATTCACTCGCTCTGGCTGCTGAAGATCCCACACTGATGCCCAGTCACAAGATCCGGACCGAGCTGTCAGGGCTGTAGAGTGGTACTTGAGTAACAGTCGGACAACCTCCTGCATCTTCTGCATACTATGTGTGTGGTGCGTGTTGCCAGCGAAGCAACCGTCTGCCTTGTTCCTCTGTTGCAAGCATTGGGCCAGGCTCGGATCAAGGCTGGATGCAGAGATTCTGGTTCTGGAGGTCCACGGCTAGACTGGCTTTGACGCTCTTTTTTTGGGTTGGGGAGGGGAGGGGGGATGGCGCTCATGAGACGAGAACTTTCCCTTTCTTTCTCGCAGTCACGAACAGTGGCATCCGAGACAACGTTGAACGACCTGGTCACAAGGCACATTCCTTTCTTTCTCTGGTACTCCTTGCTGGGAACACAACATCTTGACAATGGTTAGAGTATCTAGCCATGCCCAAGGCATAGAACACAGTGATCTGCCACTAACAAGCTCCCTGTCCCGCTCCTGGTAGAGCCAACTCGTTCGCGACCCGATTCTCTCTCTCCCATCCCCCCCAAAACTCTCTCCCCTCTTCCCCTCAACGTTTCTCTATCTCGGCCGACCCAGGTCCAAGGCTGTGGAGCTTCACCAGACTCCCATATGCCCACCTACTTTCGCGCGGGAAACTTCCTTACAAGATCGCTGAGTTGCGCCAGATTTATGGACCCGTTGAATGAATCGCTCCAGACGAGCTGAATTGCATTCTTGAGGAAGCATGGCAGGACAGTATGTCTACTCCCACAGCGGGTTCCAAGAGACAGAACCCTGTCCGGATTTCAGACCCCTCCCATCCAGGACGAAATAACGATGCTGACATGAAGCCCACAGTCTACGCGAAACCCCTACCACGAAATACTCAGCTGCGAAAAGATCCGCACCAGTGCAGAGAGAACCCAGACCGACCTCGTGGCCTACTGGTAGAGCGAGACATCGGTACACGCTTCTCACCGTCGAAGATTCCGGAACCTGAGCTCATAGTTTGCAGACACACTCTCGCTCCAGCCTAGCACAGGTGGAGAGTGGTTGACCCGTACAGCGTCGGCCCTCGGAACTGTCTTGGCAGGAACCTGGCCTATGTTGAGATACGAGTCATTCTTACGAGGATGGTGTATCACCTCGACATGGAGCTCTGTGAGGGGGAGTGCGGGCTCCCAGGTTATGTACCTGCTTTTCGATACATGGAGGCCGGTCATGGTGAGGTTGGCCCCTGTGGCGGATAAATGACAACATGTTATCTCAAGGGTACCAGGGAAGATGACCCATCCCTCCTCCTACAGCAGAGCGTCTGTCCGCGATGCCTTTTCGAGATATCGACACTTGTCAGTCTATCGATTCTTTCTCGAATTTGGGTTTGATCTTGACGGATGCTGCTGCTACTCCGACAGACCTGGCTGGGGACCACTCTCGAGGAGAAGCAGAAAAGCCGAGTTCACGCTGCACTAAATCATTTCCCGATGCCACAGTCAACAACGCGAGAATCATACTCCCGAGGATCACTTGGATGTGACGACTCAACAGACCATACATAAATCGACAAGATACGAGACAAGTACAGATCATAAGTTGCAGTGGCTGGCGTGTATCACACTGACTATATCTCCACACCACCATGGCCCCCCTTTCGCGCTGTATGAATCTGATCCGATCCTGTCTGAACCTGCTGGGAAGTCGGGTAGAAGCTGTATGGTGTCGAGGTGGGATCAAAGGGCCGAGTATTCCGGCAACGGGCCCGGCGCTTGCAAGCGGGTAACTTCGCTACGTATCGGGGAGGGAGGAGGCACATCTACAGCAGGATGCTTCACGGAGGGGCTGAGATCGTACACATGCCACCGTTACTCAGGTAGTTGACACCAAGAAAAGAAAGCTGGCATTTGAAGACTGGAAGTACGCGCCGGTCAGGTGTGCGGGAGAGGGCACTGGAACGTATCATGTCCACGTGAGTGGAGAGTGCCAGAGGGCATGCGACTCCATTCAATGATTCATTCTGGGTATCTCCAACGCCGAACGAACGCCGAAATCAAGCATGAAGATCTGCCAACCGCCGTCATCCGCCCGGGGCTGGTTGAGTTCTCTGGCTCGATGAGGCGATTCCTGCACCACGCCGAACCTACCAGAGATAACCACGGCAGTTGCTCGCACCACACAGGCACGGGAACAGCTCCTTGTTCTTCTCGCTGGCCGACATGTCCTCGAACTTCCGTCCGGTGCCAGCGACCTCGTCCGAGCGTTTGACCCCGTCCGTGTAGTCGAAGGTGAGCTCGGTGTTGCGGGGGATTTCCTTGGTCGCGAAGAAGCAGAGGCCGTGAAGCGCCTTGTTTGCGAGCTCGTTGACGACGGCGAAGATGCGGAGGTTGGGCGAGCACGAGTGGTTGATGAATCGGGTGGGGCCCGACATGTACTCGCCGTCGATCTCGTATGCCTTGTTGCTGTCCGGGGTGTCTTGGCTGAACTTGTCGAGGGCGAAGAGATAGATATCCTTCTTCTTCCTCTCGCCGGCTCCATCCCGGCGCCTATCGGCTTCGGCGGGAGTGATGACCTCGCCGACGTAGCTGCCAACGTACTGACCACGTCGGATATCTTCGGTTGCGCGGACCCCTGTCGCGTCATTAGCACCAAGTCTCACGAGTAGGCAATTCACGGGGAAGACATGCCCCAGCCACGGCCATCCGTAGTATTGAAGATCTGGAGATTGACTTTTCTGCCGTTCCCCACGACCCGGTTCGGACAGTTTTGACTGCAGCTGCATCTCGCGTTGCACTCGTAGACCGGGTCACGCGACTCGAGCTTGTGACCTCTGAGACATCCTGCTCGCTGACCAAAGACATGGTATGCATTGAGCTTTGCGCCGATGGCCATGTTCTCGCGGTCAACGTCCTGGAGACAAAGGCATCCGTTAGGGTCGTTGTCCGCCGTCATGAGCATGCACTGGACATCGTCGGTGCAGTTGCAGCCGGACTCGAACGCCGCATCGGCCGGTTGAACGCCCTCGCGGAGCACGTTCTCCTCGATGAACCTGAAGTCCTGCGGGATCGCCGCCGTCGTCTCGCTGCCAAACACGATCGAGATGGGGTAGGATCTGTGAGATGTGAACGTCGCGAGTTGGCACCAGTGACAATCCCTCTCCTGCTCCACGAACTCCGGGTCGTTGCGGGCGTGGAAGAAGAAGTGGACGTGATGGCGGAACTCCATAATGGTCTTGCCAGGGGGCACGGCCATCGTGAAGATCGTCGTGTTGTGGACTTTCGGGGGCTCGGAGACGCGTTGCGTTGGCTTTTTTTTCTTGGACCTTTGGGTGGGGGAGGGGGGCCGCGGCCTTGGAACGAGATAGGCTCCGAGGGCTGGAGATTCTCCTCAAGATCGAGGAGCGGAATTCCGAAGACGACGGTGCGAGATGCCCAGAGCCCGGAAGCTGGGAGTGCGTTGTGTGTCCTGTCCAAGTGATCCAGGAGCAGTAATCATCCAAAGCCAGACCCCTTTGTCCAACACCAAAATAGAGCCGTCTCGCTTCGAACCGAGCCCCTTTCGTGAGAGTGGGTCAAGGCTCAGGTCTAGCCTTGCAGGTGCACGGTTCACCTCCCAGTTTTTTTGATGATGAGTGCGGCGGGCAGTCACCCCGCCAGGGAAGATCCATCCCCTCGTTCCACACCCCCCAATGGCAACTGATATGCAAAAAACGCCTTTCGTGAAGCAGCTCGCTGCCAACGGTATGTGACCTGGTCTCCGCCAACCCTAGTGTCCAGCTGACAAGCACCAAGACAGACCCACGCGCGATGCCGCCCTTGAATCCCTCCGCACCTACCTGTCCGGCCGGCGCGAATGGCCCTCCCTCGAGCTGCTGAAGCTGTGGAAAGGGCTCTTCTACTGCATGTGGATGTCGGACCGGCCGCGCACACAGCAGGCCCTCGCCGACTCCCTCGCCGAGCTCGTCGCCGTCTTACCCTCCGCGGCCGTCATCCCCTTCCTGCGTGCCTTCTGGCAGACCATGCAGCGGGAGTGGACGAACGTTGACGTGTTGCGCATGGAGAAGTTCCTGCTGCTCACGAGGAGGTATCTGGGGGCGACGTTCAAGGCGATCCGCGATCAGGCTTGGGGCGAGGAGGCTGTGGCTCGACACTTGGCCTTGCTGGCGGAGGTGCCGTGCAATGTGACGGAGATCAGGGTGCCGAATGGGATGCGGTTCCACGTCATCGACATCTACGTTGATGAGCTAGAACGTGTTGGTCTGCTGGGAGAAGAGGGGAGAAAGGCGACGGTGAACAGAATGTTGGAGCCGTTGAGGGCGTTGGCGAAGGGTAGTCCGACGAAGCCGGTGAGGATCAAGGCCAGAGAGGCTCTAGAGGACGAGCGATTACCAGGGAACGCCAAGGAGGAGGGAGAGGGCGACGAAGGTCCGAGGGAGAACGAGGAATGGGGTGGGATTGAAGGATGATTCAGTGCAAAGATTTCGGATGTTTGACTTGCGCCTTACGTGAGGCCACGGCATTGCAAGGCGTTCAGGTCGAAATACAAATCCATGCTTTTGCTCTCATACACAACGAAATCTTACTCCTTGCTCTATTCGCGTAAGCGATCCACCTCTGGGTATCGGAAGAGAAATACACGGAAAACGCCCCAGAGAAAACGCCCCAAGTCATACAGGGAGACCACGAATCAAACTGGGCCAGGAGCCTCGTACATATGACCGGATTTGGAGAGCACAGTACCCAGTCCTTTATGAACTTCGGCCTGGAATGGTTGGAAAGGAATACGCTCGCCATCTACACTGATGAAGCCATCCGTTTGGTTTTTGGGGATGATTCGGTAGCCGAGGACTTTGCGGTACCAGACCCCGGGCATGTCGAAAAATTTGCCAGTTTCTACAGCGAACATCATTTTCACTGCATGGATACGGCTTATATCGCCGTTGATGCAAACCAGATCCATGTAACCGTCATTGGGTAAAGCAGAGGAGAAGAAGTTGGCGTCTGAAGCCATATACCCCATCTGTAAACGATTTAGTAAAACAGAGTACCTGGCCAAAGGAGAGGGCAATCTTACATTGCCACAGTAAAAATTACCCAGCCTATCGTAGGGGACCAGCTCCCAACCTTCAGGCAGCTTGTCATTGACAGTCCCGTACCTCAAGGGCGGTAGACCATCTTCGCTCCCACTGCTTGCCGACGCATCGTCATCCAGTAGATGTTTGTAGCCTCGTCTCTCGCTTACTGGCTCATGGTTATTTTGTTCCCGTTTGTAATGCTCCCTAATCTCTTGCTTGTCGTCAATGGCTACTTTAACCGCAATATCACAAGGATACAGGGCCTTGTTTATGAGTCGTACCAAGAACCCGTAGGTAAATCGCTGACCACCCAAAAATCTTAGGTGTTCAGTCGCCAAATCAGACTCTGCTACAATGCCAACGGATTGAGACAAGAAGCTTAGTGTCCGGGCATCTCCTTGGGTAACAGAGATCAGGTCCAGGGGTGTCGGTATGCCCTTGATAATGGCCAAGGTGGCCAGACTAACACTGTCCGTCCCATTCAAATTGCAGCTCATGGCATTGCCACTTCCACCAGGAATGTTTACAACTGCAATCTTTGAGAGTGCCTTCTTCGCATCAGGCCTCTTTCCGAGGCCATTAAAGACCTCATGTGGTAAACCGTCCCCAGAAACGGACGCCACGACATCATATTTCTCAACATCCAGCTTCTCTGAGATTTCCACAGCCTCGCCTCGGTATTTCGTCTTCACCATATCAATGGTGCAGTGGGCAGCTTTCAGCAGGGGTTCCGCATCTCTGTGGTACCACTTTTCGGCACTTCCTTTCCCACTGTAAGGGTTGACCAGGACCTTCATTCGTTTTCTCCGTAGCGACTTGCCGTAAGATCGATCCAGAAGCTTGTCCACCCATATGTTCACCAGCTCTACCATCTGGTATTCTACAGGATAATTCAAGGCGACGGCGCGAACTACCGTCTTGGATACGAGAGATGCATATTGTAGTGAGAGTTCGGAATCCTTGAGTTCCGCCCAGAGGACATTGTAGAATGGAATCGCACGAGTATTGGCGGTTGCTATGTGACTACAGTCAGCGATGTCAAGATGTCATGCAGGTTCACTGGAGACGGACCAGCCGGCCAAAGCCCGCAACAGCTGCTTCCTTCTCTCTCCGCAAACGCCTCGTCTGCCAGCGATCGTTAAGTGACATTCAAGGCCTGGAAAGAGTACCCGAGCCTACCTAGCACAATAAGAGAATCGGTTCCGAGGGTCAGGGAGACATTCCTGCCCAGTGCCAACGTAGCGTCTAAAGCGAGGGAGTTTCCGCGGTCTGCATCCTCAAAAGAGGTCGCAGGGTCGAGAAATGGATCATCGGCAGGCGAAGAGGTGGTTGACATATCGTAGATCGTCTTGCTTTCCGAAGCATCCTTGTCGAGCAGAGGTCGCGGAGGCGGAAGAGGAGGAAGATGATGGTTGTGGTTGCGACTTTTGCAGGAGGAGGTTTTTTGCTAGAGATGACCAAGTGACGGCACACGCTTCCTTGGATGCCGAGCTTCAATCCGAAGTGGGCTTGATGCTCCAGGGCAATTGACGCACCCGTGCATCTGCAGCGGATCTCCGTTCATACGATCGGCCTGGGCGCTGTGCGACTGTTTCAAGGTACGCACCAGTCGCCAGAAGTGGGTGTCGTTCCCCAGCGCCCGCGTTAATTTGGCCCGTTTTCCGCGACTTTCACAAGGATCAGCCGTTCTAGACTCACTCGCGATCGCTCAATTTCCATCAAGGGGCGCTTTCACATGTATCTACTATCTCGATGTATCTCAAAATCTTACCTAGGCTAATAGGCATGCACGCTATCTTCCAGTGCAGGGACAATCCCAGAGAACCTCAGCTCTATCTATGAAAACAGAAGTTCATGACTCGGGAGATCAAAACTGTTCATTGCAATCGCCCTGTTTCTAGATAACTCCTTTTTGCTTTTCAGCACCATCCACGATGATCCGCAGTGAAGGGCGGCTGGATACCCCATAGCTCGTACCAGATTCTTCGCCTTTTGGACGACGTTTACTTCGGATAGCACCCTTAGCTATCGTCTGCCATCTTTGGAAAGTACACATGTCCAGTACGTCCTGATGTGACCGGCAAAATCAGACATTCCACTCTCACTGTCGGCATAAACCCTACTTAGGCGAGCCCCCCAACTTTGTGTAAGCCTTTGAGTGATCCGAGACTGAGCGCAAGACCTTGAGACCTGCTCCGAATACGGACAAAGCCAGTCACTGGGCCATCTTCTCCTTCTTTCTCAATACTCAAATTCGCAAGTGCATCCTCACCTACATAAAGTCAGTGGCTGCTAGTAAGGTAGACTAAGTGTGAAGACATACCAAAAACACTTCGAGCATAGAGGTTCGCACTCAGGAACTGGCAGTCGCCCTTGAGCGAGGCCTCAGGTGTTAGGCAGCTCATGTTTGTGCACGCCATGAGCTGTGTGAGGAAGTCGCGCAGCGACTTAGCTTTGGAGTTGATGTTGACCTTGTTCTCCCACTCAAACTCAGTCCACATAGTTCGGAACTGAGTCTCCGTGCAAACGGCCGGTTGAATGTAATCCATGATGTCGACATGAACATCGTTCAAAATGACAACATTGTTTTCCGTAGAGCTGGCACCATCGTATACAACATTGCCGAAAATCACTCCAGTATCTGTTGAAGAGACCTTGATGGTGGCTTGGACATTTTGGAAGTCATGCGGACCGAGATTTTGCGTAGTTGGTCGCTCGACTACCTTCAAGTCTCCTAGAGTGGCGAATTCGACGGACAGGTTTTGGAGAGTCTCTGTTGTTTGGTTGACCAACAGAACATCGAGGACGATATCAAATTGGTGCACTTTCACGTATGCTTCGGCGTAAACTGGATCCGAGAAACCAGTGAGTTGAACAACTCTACTCAGTTTAGACGTTAGGTCCTCAACAGTTGAATCTCCACCCGTTGCCTTCTCGAGGTCAAGTTCAATTTCGTCAGTACCAGTCCCAGCATTCTTTTTTGCCAGTTGTCGAATAGAGACAACATCATCGACCTGAACCGCAGTCTTCGCCTTCTCGACAGCTTCCTTGGCAGCTCGCTTCTTCTCTTCGACTTGTACCATGGCACGGAAAGCCTTCCGTGTGTCATCCAGAAATACTGTTTCGAGATCCTTGTTCTGCGCAAATTCGGCGAGCGATCTTACACAAGTCATGATTCTGTCCACAGAGTCTTCGTCAATTGGAGCCTTGACGAATTGCGATTGACCGACGCGGATAATGGAAATCATGATCAGCATGGCTTCGGCGCGTAAGGCATTTGTCCGAGCCTCATCGGAGGATATTTCTGAGTGACGCATGACGAGTTTTGTAAGGGTGGATGATAGCACCGAGGCTAGATAGTAGTCGCCGTCGAGGATGAGTTGTCGTAGGGGCGGTTTTTGGGCAGCTTTGACAGCTTCTAATTTTGCTGCTACCGCCGATTGACTCGTCAGAGCACTTTCTGTTGCATAAGTACCATCGGCAAGCACCCTCCTCGAACCAGTTGGCGCGGCCTTTGAATGTCCGTTGACCTGTTCGGCCTCCTTCGCTGGCTCATTGCCATCCGCCACATCGTCCAGAAGTCGCTGTTCTGATGCAAGAATTGGAATTTCTCCCAAGCTTGCTCGTATTCTTTTCCAAGCATCTCTGATGTCGTTTGCCTCAAGAGAATATTCTCCCACAATCCAGAGTGCTCCTCGGTAGACCTTCCCAGCACGTACCTCGCTCAAAGTGGACACTAAGCGCTCTACGATGGAAGGCCGCAGTTTGGGGAATTTCTCAACCACTTCCTTCACAAAAGAGATTACATCCACAGCTGAGGTGTTGTTGAAATCGGCGATAAAGTCCATCAAAAGGTCAACGACACTAGCAGCCACCTCCGAAAACTTGATGGCGCATTGATGGATTGAGTGGATGAGCAGCTGACGATACTCGTTGTTCTTCTCGTATTCCTGGTCCACGGTCTTGGAAAGCTCTTTCTTCAAAAGAAGTACGACTTCCTCTACATTTTTGCTAGAGACCATTTCCATAGCGATGTTTAAGGCCTTCTTGCGGACGTCGATATCAGGACTTGATAAAACTCTGAGAATCTCCATGATGAGGTCGTCTAAAACACCCTCGTTCTTCTGTCTTAACACATCAACGCGATCCAGTACAATCAGTTTGACGTTGTTATCCGCCTCCTTAATACTGAGTTCAATGAACTTGGCAGCCGCAGCCTTAACAGCGACAGGGTTGCTAGTCAAGGCCGTGAGGGACGAAGCTGCTTCGTATACGACCGTAGTTGCACCGGCTTCTAGGAGGTCAAAGATAAGACGTAAATATCGAGCCTAGATGATTAGCATACCAATTATTTGGATAATCAAGAAAACTAACTTTGTTCTGCGAGTTTTGTATCGCATCTTTGCGAATGAATTCCAGCTCGACCAATTGTAAAAGCTCATCAGCATTTGGAACCCCGTCAAAGACACTACTCAAGTATGCCAATGATTTATCATGGCTGATGCTAACTAATGCTGCAAAGGCATTCCTCTTGCAAGTGTGATCGCTCTCAGTCTCCAAGAAAGCTGCTATGAGTTCAGGGGCGTCGGGGATCAGACTCTCTGAGTGTTGATATATGGAGGCAACTGCAAATACAGCATTCTTTCGCACGTAGGCATGGCGGTGCTCGAGACAACCGCGGGCGGATGATAGGAGGGGTTCGATTAGCTCGGCTTCTCGAAGTTTGCAGAGGAATCGCAGGGTGTTGCCTCGAATATATTCATTGGGGTGCTGTAGGTCATTTCGGATTCCATTACTATATTTCGTTAATAAGTGTATTTGGTAAAAGGCGTATGTTCTTACCAGACAAGGATCATCTCCTGCTTCAGCTTACCGCTCGCATCAAGCTTGGGACATATTTCATAGTAGAAGTATAATAGCTTCTTCAAAGCTTTGTGCTTGGATGGCATGACAAATCGAATAATGTGCATAAGCAGTTGTGGCATTGGGTCGCCATTCAACATGATCGTCAGTATGCGCTTCATAGTTTCGACTTTGCTCTCATCTGTCCCTTTCTCCAATTGCGTCCGTAAATCGGACATGGAAGGAACGTCGGCGGCATTGTCCTGGTGCACCAGACTGTAGGAGCTTTCCAAGAAAGACGCCATATTTTTGTAGTGCCCAGACTTTGAATCAACACTGTGCGCCGCGTGATTGTGTGTCAAAGTTGAATTCGATAAGGTAGGGGGCGTGAATTGTGCGGTTATGGGCAAGGCGTGATTAAGTAAGTATTCGATTTAGTGGAAAGTAGGGGCACAGAATCCGGGAAGAGGAAATTGCCAGTAGTCCTTTCGCAAGGGGAGAGAGAAACGGTAAAGCGTTGCGCATCAGAACAACATGGCTGGATTTCAGAAAATGGTAATCGTAGCTTGCTGTTCAATTCGGGAGGGCTTAGCGTATTCTGCCTAAATGCCTAAGGCTAGAAGCGACCCCACCAAACGCGCTCTGAACGGCTGGATATTATAGTTTCAGCCTTCTCCAAATTCCTCAGACAAGACCAGATCCATAGACAATATGGCTGCCTCTAACGAGCCATTTTATATTCGATACTAGTCAGCGTGCCCCATTGCCTGCAGATCATATGCTAATATCTCTTCCTAGCTCAGGACATCAAGGACGACATGGCCATGAATTCCTTGGTGAGTAGTCTAAACAACCAATTGCAGGACATAATCTAATACAACTTCGACAGAATTCGATTTCAGAGTCCTGGGAGACGGAAGAAGCGCGTCTGCCCGATATGCCAACAACTCAAATTACCGAAATGATTCACTCATTCGCAAAGAGAGTGTGTTGATATCTACTTTACCCACCCAAACTCGACTGATGTAGTGTCACCATAGTGTGTGTGAGCTCTTTGCTTGTGGATGAGATCAAGCGCATCATCAAGAGCAGCGAAATTATGAAGTAAGGTTTATCTATCTCACCTTGTAATCTGTGTGACTAACACATCTAAAGGGAAGACGATGGCAAGTGGCCGCAGAAGAATAAAGACGGACGGCAGGAGTTGGAAATACGTCTAGGAAGCGAGCATATCTCCTTTGAGGTATGTCGAAAGCCCTTTCCTGTCAATCAGCTGTTGGCTAAATCTGTTTAGACCGCCAAGATTGGTTCTCTTGTTGATGTTACTGAATCTCAAGACCCAGAGGGCTTACGAGTGTTCTACTATCTTGTTCAGGATCTTAAGGCATTAGTGTTCTCTCTGATCGCTTTGCACTTCAAAATAAAGCCTATCTAAGAGCAGAAAAATCCCTAGAGCTGGATCGGCGTACGGCGTTGAATGGTACATACGTTGTATACCAAAGAGGGTTACTATAGAACTGGAACAATAGGTACATTAGGTCATTGTGACTTAACGATATCTTAGCACTTACTGCATATGACGCTACTACATTACCGCAGTCTAGTATGATTGCGTGAACCAAATAACGCTCTCATCTCCTTATGCCTGCCAAAACAGTATTTTCAATTCGCCGCAGGCGCACTCGGACTGAATAAGGCCATTTTATTCACTAAGGAATTCCTGCAATATCCAAACTAGAAAGATAGTATCAAGTAGCACCTTGCGAACTGAAAATTTCCTGTAATTACTATCTACATATTCACCTCGATGACCCTGGGTAATACTGTGTACACGCGACTGGTGCCCAGCGGGCAGGAGGCGGTACAAGGGGGCTCAGTAGCTTGGCACTCTAGAATCCAGGCCAGGACAAGAACCGAATCCGCCTCCTCCAAACTCCACTCCGACAATCCATGAAAATGTATTGTGCAACGCCAACGTTGTCCATTTAATTGTTGACGCCAGTCATATCCTTTCGTCGTTACTGTATCACTAGAACTCATCCTGTAACCTTCGAGCCTGGCCGGCGCGGGCGTTGCGACCAATGCCCACACCATCACCGTCGAGCAATGAGACTATCATTGCAGCGACATCACTACACTCATGTCCGCCCGAAGATGACAGAGCAAGTGAAAGGTTGAGCCGGCGGGCTGATGTCAATAGATCCTACGATGAGGTGAATGTTTCTGCGCGAGAGGTCATTCAACAACCAACTCCTCCAACTGATTTGCGAACTGCTAGCCACACGGATACACACATTGCAGAGCAACGCAACGCCAAACAAATGGATGTTGAGGAGGAGTCAAGTGGGGTGGATATGCTGTCGCCCATGAGTGGAGAAGGAGACAAGCGTGAAGAGGGCGAGCTACCCGCATTATCAAATACGGATTTGGAGACTCCATCTATGGGCTATGACTTTTCTAATATACGAGTACGCTCTCCTAAGCTTTTGTCACCATCCGCATTATACTCACTGAAATCTAGCTCTTCCCATCCTCTCCTTCTTCATACCTGCGCGCCGGAAGTAAATTTCATGGCACTCAACAATCCGAGCGACAAGCCTACAATGTACAGGTGGAAATCAAGCACGTAGACATGAGAGAGTCATTTCTTTGTGGATATCTGCGGATTCAAGGTAAGATAACTCATTGTTTCATCGACTTGTTAAACTTCCGGGCTGATATGATCTGAAGGATTAACGGAAGATCATCCAACTCTCACCACCTATTTCGAAGGAGAAATAATTGGTTCTAAATACACATTTCTCACACAACACCAGGACTGGGGTTCCACGGACAAGGTTGACTTACAGCATTGGGCCAAGTTTTCAGCCTTCAAGCCCTTCACAAAACAGGCCAGAAAAGGACAATTCAATATCCCACAGCTGGCACAAAGAGAGAACATATTCATGAGATGGAAGGAGCACTTTTTAGTTCCAGATCATCGAGTAAGAACAATCACTGGGGCCAGTTTTGAAGGTTTCTATTACATCTGCTTCAATCAAATTCAGGGAACAGTAACTGGGATATATTTCCACGCAAAGAGTGAGAAGTAAGTCACTTCTACCGCCCTGTGATGGGAGGCAGGAGCTAATTTTGATCCAGGTTCCAGCAATTAGAGTTAAAGCATGTTGAAGATAGAGGATGTTTTACAGCTATGGAGTTTCGATGAGTGATGAGGAATGAATACACATGGCGCGCTTGGAAATGAGACATGAAGAAGAAAAGGTGCTTTTCCTTATGAAAGGTAACAGGAGCTTGTAAATGAGGCGTGGGATTTGGGTTTGGACGCGAATGCACAAGTGCTCCTCAATGGGGTCCAGGCATCGCACGGAGTTCATTTTGATTTTCAGCGGGTTTGTGGAGTTTGTCCTTGCACATGAGTTCTTGCAGCATAATTTAATAAATACCCAGATTGATCGAAAGTGTTGGGATGTCTGTCTACGTAAGCCTTTGACTTAGGATCGTGGTGCTTTTATTTTGCCTGAATGCTGAGGTTTTGGCGAAAGCTTTGCCAGGACAAGAAAACAATCCTATCTACATAACCGCTGCCCTATGAAGCTCAGCGAAACTCTCACCAAACCTTCACAACGTCAATCACAATGGACTTTGCCCCCTACCAAGATCAAAACCCCGAAACAAATCGGGCCCTCTCCCCTCCTCTCGAAGGCCGCCGTTCCTATTCTCCAAACGGGGGCCGACGCACATTCTCCCCCGCCCTCCCTTCTCCCACGAACGCTCCACCACCAATCGCCAACCCATGGGCCCCTCGAGCATCCATAGATGAAGCTATATCGCAGCAGGCCTTCGGCAGTCGTACGAACGCAGGGCGAGATGTTGAGGCTGGACGCGGGAGGTTGGATGAGTTCGAGACAAGCTTGCCGATACGGCTGGATTTCGAGGCTTGTTTGGCGTATCTGCTGCTACCACCGGCTGGGGGTGTGCTGCTGCTACTCTTTGAGCAGAAGAGTGATTATGTCAGGTGAAAATTAGTCTATTTATGGAATGGGGACGGACAGCTGAACTGACAGTGTAGATTCCACGCCTGGCAATCCTCTCTGCTGTTTAGCACCATCTTCGTACTCCACTTGATCTTCTCGTGGTCATCGTTCTTGTCCTGGTTTATATTTGTTGGGGACTTGGGACTCATCGGATACTTGACTATGAGAGCATATCGGGACGGTGAGTCTAGTTAAGTATCTACACTTACCCAATTACTGACTGGGTCTTAGCGGATACACTTGACAGATGTGAAGTGCCTCTCTTTGGAACATTGGCGAGTAGTATACTGGATGATGAGTAGTTTTCGATGGCGCCGCTTCTGAATTTCGAGATACCCTTTTCATTGGCACGAGTTACGGTACTGTAAATTGCAATTGTACTATCACGGACTAATCCTAATGAATAATGGCTCATTCTAACAAGAAATCTGCCTCAATCCTCTCGGCTCCTTTTGTTGCTCAGATGTAACGCGGCACGTTGTTATCGATTTCCTTCGGTCGAGTGTTTTTGCTCGGGATCAGACTGACGGAATTGACTCCTTTGTATATCCCGCTGACGGTAGGCACTTCTCTCCATCCCCATCAACTCAGCAGTTTGAGAGAATAAAGTAAGGCTTCTGTCAGGCCCCTCATCAAAATCACTATTCAGAGCTGGCCACATCCCGCTCAGCATATACCGACACTTTAATCATCATCTTCCCCTTCTCTTTATCGATCTGCTTCAGCTCCTTCCAGAGGACATTGCCGCTTGGGATGTGAGCACGATGTCGGAGATTGAGTTTCTCAACATCTGATCTTGCTATGATGACAAGCATTGCGGCAACGAAAGCCTCTTCCGTGCAGGAAAAATCGAAGTCAGCTGTAATGTCTATAATTTTTGTTTGGCGTCATTATTGGGAATTAACCTTGTTTTTTCGCATTCCATGACGCCGGGACTCGGCATACTGTTGATAGTCAGTTCTGAGCTATCCCTGTTATTACCAATATCTCAGGAATGACTACAAGGAAATTCCCAAGGATATATGGATATGTATTTGCTCATCAAGAGAAGGCGCGTCGAGAAAATACTTCCTTTCGAAGCGGTTTGGTCCTTTACGTGGTCAGGGTTGATCCGTCGAGGTGATTGGTGCTTCTGTTAACAAGGACCTCACAGTTCGACTCCAGTACATCTAATTCGTTTTGGATGCTAGCTCAAACCATCGGCGAGACGAGGAAGACGATTTCCCCGAATATGAGATGGCAATGCGTCGAGCCATGAGGAGGATCTTGCAAATATAATATTCCAGCCCAGCGTAGCTGTTGGATGTTTACACACAGAGTGACTCGTGGTTCTCTTGGAGATATTGTTCATCGAAGCCTTTGCTGAGATGGTCTAGCCATTCTGGTAACGCACAAATTTCCAAGGATTGAAGGGAGTTACTCCTGCTGGGCCATAGAATATCACGCCACTTTGATCTTCAGTCAGCTTTGGATGATTCATTGATGGGAGTTTGGGACATGCAGACCTTCCATGGAACATCGAATTCGACCTATCGAAACTCGGCGTCAAATTAGGCGTTCCCATCTTCGACGATAGCTGCCTTTCCTCTTCTCCGAATAATATCTTCCTAGTTAGCTTTCTGCTTGTTCTCCCACAATTCCTTGTTTGGCCGCCAGTGGCCATGATCAAACACAAGAAGTTCGCCACTGAGTTTTATCTGCCACGAAGAATCCGCAACTATCAGGTCGTCAGTCTTCTTTTGAGTTGTGCCTTTGTTCTCTCTAGTGGGATTGTCGACTAGGTGGTTGTAAGCAATGATGCCGCATGAGCCTTGCTGTCCGTCAACCACATAGAGCACCTGCGAAGGCATCGCCTTTGTAGGAGTAATCCAAAAAAAAATTAGCCAGCTTTAATTTAATCAAAAAATGTAATATCTGCATTGTCCCGAGATTTTGGAATCAAAAAGTTTCATAGGAACCGAGACCTGAAGATTTGGACAAAATCAGCAAGAATTCATACACACATCTCAATAACCAACGATCGGTAAACGAGCCGCTGTTCTTATCCCCGAGTTGAAATATTGCTCCAAAAAATGCCCTTGATCTCTACAGGCGAGTATGTGACGTCGTCGCCGGCGTTCCCGAAAGCAAGTAAATTACAGTTCAAGGCCTAGCAGGTCATTATAATCGCAAAATTTATCTAAGTATTCGGCAGAAATTGGAAAGAACTGCCGACCTACGTACTATTTTCCGAAGAGATTGAGAGATCCATCGCCGAGGAGGAACCCATACCTACAAAATGAACTTGGAAAATAGTCGAAGTGTTGTAATTATGTTACCATGTGATTGTAGGCTTGTTCAGGCTTGAATAACCTGCTTATTCCGAAACCTAGCAAAATTTAAGCATCCGGACTCGTGAAACTGACATTTTTTAGCAGACAACTCGGAGTAGATAAGAGGTTGACAAACAGTTTGGAGTTTGACCTGGCAATATACTGAAGAAGTCATGTTCATGACTTGCCTGAAGATAATATACTGAGGGATGGCCGCAACATGCAAACCCGCGAGATAGTTCTCACCTGTGGTTCTGGGAACATTCTCAAAGTTACACTTTATTCAGTCGTAGGATTAATCTATATCTGGTGGGCTTGTACTTGGTGGATGTTGTATGCGCAGACCGCGACGTCGGGTATCACACGTACCAATGCTGACACCTTTTCCCCTTCTTAAGATCGTTGGCTGTAAACACGTCCGAAGAGCTATACATCGTTCAATTCTAAAGATTGTCATTAATATACTCTAAAGAAAGGGGGGAAATAGGAAAAAAAGGCGAGAATATGATACAGGACAATCATGATATAGTGTGGTGATGAGATACTACATGGGAATGACAAAAAATATGAAAAGCTCATCTGGAGATCACTTTGATGCCTTGCGAGGGGATTGATGATTTTATCAGTCCATGATTGAAGCAAATCTAATTATATTACTTATTCATCCGACTTCCAATTTTATCCGCAAAACTTATTTTGGTTCCCTCTGAATATTTCTTTTACCTTAAAATAATTCTAGGGAATAATTAGTATTTCTAAACGACATATAAAATACTACTCAACGTGTAGACTTACCAAGTCACTAGGGCCGCAGATTATGAGGATTGCAATTCAGACCGAATATACTCAAGGTGCATATTTGTCGTCTTCCTTATCGTATGAATTGTATCGGGGCATTGCTAGATGCTCAAATTTCAGACCCTGGTCTGGCTATAAATACTCCCGACGGTCACACTGTTGCTCCAAACCAGCAGGAACAGTGGAAGAAGGCTCTCCACTGAGAGCTGCAATATCTGTGGCGAGAAGGCGGGACTTCTAGGTGTCGTTACTAGAGAATAGTTTGTCCGAAGGTGAAGTTTGAGCCAGGCTGGTAACCCATCTATAGAAGTCCCAAGGAAGTCAGTCTGTGATCCCGCAGGGCGCCGAGTTCTGCGAACAATGTCCAGTACGGGCAGATCTGAAGGCTTTTCTTTATAGTCTATATTGCAGACGAATTATCGCTTCCACCCATATAATCTCATTCAATATGTTAATCTAGCCTTGTTGTATACCCTTCTTGTTATTCTCGCCTAAAAAAAGAGGGGTCGGGGAGTTCGCATGATACCTGAGCTGTCCCCACCTGGGCAACACTCACTCAGGCATTGTATCATGAACCAAGGCAATCGGCGGCTGATCGATCTGCCAGTGCTTAAGCCGCGCTTGTAGAGTTTCAGGCTGGTACAGAAAAGAGTTGAAACCAAAAGTTTTCCTATAATATTATAGTCTCAAAGTCGCCTGTATCCTGTGCAGGCTTCAAAGCGCTCAAGTTGGTTCAAAAAACCCAGTCTCAGTTACGACATCCAATCTTCAGTGCGCCTAGCCGCGCTTAGATGAGTAGTGAGCCCTAAGAGCGACACAGCTCATGCATTTCATAGCCCTTGTACAAGTGGGAAGAAGGTATTTAGTTGTATATTGATTTGTAAGATATTCCAGGTCTTCGGCTATTGACTCTTGAGCGACAAGTTGATACTGGTTGCGAGGCAATTATGACTAGTATGCTACACAGTGGCTCAGTACGCAAGAGCTAGCGTTCAAGCTTATGATTCGAAGGAGAAGGGGTTGGGTAATAGAAGGTTAAAGCTTTTAGCATGCATTCAATCCGCGTTTTTTATATATACATACCAGACCAGAACAGACCAGAACAGACCAGAACAGACCAGACCAGACCAGACCAGAGCAAGAGCAACTTTCCACCCAATCATCATCCCATCCGGTACCATCCATACACCAACCGACTTTGCCAAGTCCTGAATCCAATCGCCGTGACCCAAAGCACAGTCAGCCTAATATGAGAAAAAAGTATCCTAAGCCGAACCCTGGCTTCTAGTCTTCCTCTCCGCGCGTCCAGTAGCAGGAAGTTTCTTCTCCTTTGCGTACTTCTTCTCGCCAGAGCCGCTTCCCTTGGGTCGACCAACCTTTTTCTTGACGCCGTCTGCCTCATTTGATTTCGCTTCTCCATTGGTGGTCTTTTGCTTCTTGGAATGCCCGCCACCGTTCTTCTCCCCAGAATTCATATCCTCAGCATCAGATTTATTGTCTGCCTTTCGCTTATCTCCAGCTTGGGGTTCCGCACTTCCTTCATTCTTGTCTTTCTTAGTCTCGACCTTGCTTCCATTTGGCTTATCTTCCTTCTCTCCCTTATCTTCCTTCTCTTCGTTTTCTCCCTTCTCTCCCTTCTCTCCCTTCTCTTCCTTCTCTTCCTTCTCTTCCTTCTCTTCCTTCTCTTCCTTCTCTTCGTTTTCTCCCTTCTCTCCCTTATCTTCCTTCTCTTCCTTTTCTCCCTTCTCTCCTTTCTCTCCCTTCTCTTCCTTCTCTTCTTCCTTCTCCTTTGGCTTGTCTTCCTTTACCTCCTTCTCCTCCTTCATTTCGTTATTCTTAGATTCTGATGAGGATCCATTAGATCCCGAGCAGCCGTTGGACCCCGAGGCCTTGCTCTCGACGTTTAGCTCGCTCGCTTTTTTCACAACATCGTTTCCAGAGCGCTCAACGTGTACAGCAGGGTTGCCTTCTTCGCCGTGCTTTGTAATCTCGTTGCCGCGGTTGGAGGTGATGGATACATCTCCGGCTTTGACTTCAGCCGCAACCCCGTCGGGCTGACCATTGCCCCAGTTCCAAGAAACTATAATGATGGATCAGTTGATGATGCTGATATCTTTAAGACAAGCAAGATGCGAAGCTGAACCGGCATGGAGAATTTGGTAGTGACGGAAAGTAATATTGTCTGTTGAGCGATTTAAGACCTGGCAAGCTCGAAACTGACGGTTTTGGACTTGGTGACAGAGTGATCCGATGAGATTTTGATACCATAATGGTTATTGAATCTTCATGTTGAAGACAAAGTAACAATGGAAATGTCGGGCCAACATCGAAGGGGTGCCGTACCTTTATCGCCGGGTTGAATGTCCTTGTCAGACATATCGAATATTCTTGGTATTCAATGATGTGAATGCAAAGAGGCGAGTTCCGCGACTGAGGAATATTAATTGGATATGTTGCGCGATAGATGTTGATGGATTGCGACAGAAGAGAAGAGATGCCCGGGACGAAGTGACGTCCAGGAAAAGACGGAAGTCTTAATATGACGCTACCCCGGTCTGTCAAGGATTGCAATGTACAAATACTTAGCTGAGGCAAGAGCGACCGGCCAATGAGAGCGGCTGCTATTATAGGAAGGGAGCTGCAGCCACAGCTGAGAATGAAAGTTCTCTACTGTGAGTAAGTCGGCACACCCAAAATCAACACGCGCTAGCCACTTCCGGAAAGCTTCCGTGGGCTCCACCGCCAAGTGCCGGTCCTGCTGGGGAATGCGAAGATGCATGTTTTCCCCGCAATAACCGGCTGTTAGTAAATACGGAGTATATACACAAGGTAACAAAATACAGTTAGAAACATTATTTTCAGTTGCGAGAAACATCATTGAATACTAGCCACTGCTTTTACCTGTGGCCGGGGTGGGGCGGGGGAACGTACCAGCTATAGTCTATGGAGGCTTACGATGCCGTGTCAAAAGCTCGCCGTCGCCGCTCCCCTCCCCACGGCGGCGAGCCATAGAATGGGGACCTTACCGGAAAATAAAAAACAATGATTCTTTTGGTTATAGGAAAACTTGGAGAGTACTTGTTAAACTCATAGCTTCCGCTCGCACCGAGATCTCCTACGAATGCCTACCAAAAGCGGCTAGCGAGTCGATTGGGGTGTGTCGACTTATCACAGTATAGAAATTCTGAGAATGGGACGGCGGAGGCTCACGCAGCGAGTCTCGTCATAAGCAGGAAGGGAGGCATAGTAGCAGATCCAGGTTGCGGGGACGTGGTATTTTCCACGATTTGCGGAGTGCCTGGGCTATGTTCGTTGCGCATCGGAAATCGGGTTGGCTTTTTCATATTTTCAATCCGACGCTCAAGTATCCTTTGCTCCCTTCCGAGAGATCTCAATGCTCAGCTGGGGCTTGAAAGGTGCCGACCGGGAGAGACCATCGAATTTAGGGATGAGTGGTCTCAGTACAGCAGAAGATACTTGAGAGCCAATGAAGTGGGTGGTGAGAGGCAGGATAGTAGTTGGTTTCATACAGGTATTTGCGGAGGAGTGTTACAAAATCGAGTCTTTGTCTATTGTGCACGGTGACCCAAGGTATAAAAGAGAGGAATGTATGTATATATGTATATATGTATATATGTGTATATATGTGTATATATGTGTATATATGTATTTATATGTATAGATGTATTCGCGGCGGCCTACCAAATAAGGAAAGTAAGCTTTGACCAAAGTCAGTGTCCTCTTCACGAGCTACACCAGAATACCTATCTATGAAGCCACATCCTGCCAACGTCTCGTCAATCTGGCTCTTGTTTCGCGTTCGAGTGTAAGTAATATCTCTACCGTCGCAGGCTCACGGCCCTCTTGTTTTGACCCCATTACATTTCGTCCTTCCTCATCTTTCCCATGCGAATACAAAGCCATATCCTTATGCGATGTACTCAACCTTTTAATTCGATATTACTGTCAAAGTACCAAGCATCTCTAGTAGCCACCATTCATTCATTGGATCGGTTCTAGTAAGTACGTTCAAGCGATGTTCTCCTCGAACCCTCTAGCTCTCATATCCAACGCTGTTACCAATCAAACATCCAGACAATTCATACAAAACCTCGCATCCTCCCCTCCGAGTTCAATATCTAATCACAGACCACGTCACCGCAAACCCAATCATGTAGCTTTCCTGCGTATTACTCCGGTACCAACCATATAATGCAAATGCCGTAACTTACAAAGTTTCTCTCTCCAACTCATAGAACAACAAATACACTTCCCGCTGCATACCTAACACGTCGCTCGTCTTGCTCTCCTTAATCTTATCATCGCTGATCCTCCACCAGCGATTACTAGGGTTCCGTTTCCGCTTCTTCTCGCTCGTGCTCGTTTTGCAAGTCCCGTTCTCTTGTGTGGGTGAGGGATTCGATGACGGAAAATCCTTGGTTCGTGATAGCTTGCCTGAGATCGCTGACCGCGTGGAGCGCGCTATGGAGCGAACACTGGCCGTATCTGACCCTCGGGGCGCGGAGGTTGGACCTGGCGTCGCTGTTGTGTCAGTAGGTAACGATCCTGATGTCGAGCTTGTGCCGAGTGCACCGGTGCGCGGATTATTGCAGTTAGGGAAGCCGTTCAGGTATGGTAATGAAGGAGACGAAGAGGCAGCAGATGACGGTGAGACTAGTTCCGGTGTCGAGGATAATGTGCTGATATCGGTGCTTGATCCTCCTGGTTGGTGTGCTGCTCTTACAGGAGTGGATGTTTGCGATGAGAGAGGCGAGGGCGGTATGCTATAGACGCCTGCATGTTGGAATGTATGTGGAGTCGAAAAGGGAGGCGATACAGTTTGTCGACGAAAGGATTCATAATGTCCCGAGTGGTGACTGCCTTTGTGACATACAACGCTCGAAAGTCTATAGAGCTTCTGATTCATCAATCCGCCTAACGGCAACCGTTCTGGAAAGGCAACTTTCGCAGAATTCTTCATCGTCGACCTAGCATCAAAAATTGATCTTGACAAATGAATCGCCATTACTTTTGGAAATGTAGTGATCCGGATGTGTTTAGCGATCTTTCGCTTTGGAGCGAATTTGGTGTCTGGTAGTTCCACTTCTCTTAATTCTTCTTCGGGATTAGATTCTATTGCGCGTTGAAGTCTGTTGATGTTAATCTGAGCCTTTTCTCTGAGATGCTCTGAATCGGATCTTGAGAGATCTCTTTGATATGTCTGGAGGGCGTGGACAAGTCGGCATTTCTCACATTTGAAATCTTCGATGTATTCCGTCTTGAACATTTGGTCAAAGCAAGAGCTGAGTGTCGTCGAGCCGACCTGAGGGACACTCAGCGTTAAAGAGCAGAACGTGGTTTTGCTCGAACTTGGTTTGAAGCCGCATGTCAAGCATTCAATTTGAGACTCAGAACGGCCTTCGAAAGGGAAGCCTTCCTCCTCCTCCGGGCTAATCTCCTTCTTTAATTCTTCGTCTGGATATGATACCAAACCATTGCTGTTCTGCGAGGGTATTGGTGGCTCAGAGACTTGAGAGGCCGGAGTGGGTGCTTGCTGGATATCTGGAGAAAGCTTTTTGGCAATCTGACGCGTAGATTGTTCTTCTGCTTGATCGGGATTCTCTCTGAGCTGTACATCCAACGCATGCATTCTGGCTCTCTGTCCCGCATGATATTCGTCACACAAGCGCTCCGCCACCACCTGAAGAAACTCCTGTGCATCCTGCTGCTGCCGACTGATCCTCTGCTTGAAAGCTTGTTCCAAAACGACCACAAACGGCCCTGCAGATATAGTCTTCTTGTATATTGGCCTCTCGTTTAACGCATTGAGAACATCTTTCAGCCCCTTTGTGACCAGTCCAGTCTGTAACCCTTCTACTTTCCAAGCTGGCATTTTTCGCGCCAAATCTTCCACTAAATGCGCATACACCTCACTTCCACCGAGCTTCCGCCTGTGCGTCTCTCTAATGAGATATAAACGCAAATCTCCCAACCCTGCCAGGGCTTGGAGGACGGAATTTATGAAACAATCGTTCGCCGGGTTAGATAGCCCAACAATCGTCTTCTTCCTCGAGCTGGCGGAACTAGTGGCTGGATCTCCATCAATGAAGAATGTAGGAGCGAAGACATATACCAGAGTAATAGCTGCTAGTGAAGCCCCGGCGGCGTAGGAGGCTATCCTAAGTGGCTTCTCTGGCATGTTGAGGAGAGTC
Organism: Diplocarpon mali; assembly: GCA_024741835.1. Taxonomy (NCBI): domain Eukaryota; kingdom Fungi; phylum Ascomycota; class Leotiomycetes; order Helotiales; family Drepanopezizaceae; genus Diplocarpon; species Diplocarpon mali. Next base: position 35,262 of record JAENRP010000023.1, read on the forward strand.
CCGGGAGAAGAGTGAATTGAAGGGCAAGTTGCTCAACAGAGCACTTCTAAACCTCGTCTGCATGCCGCAATCTCGGCTGGTGGAGTGCTGGTCTTGCAACCAGTGAAGTGTTCAGGGACCTTCCCAGACTTTAGAGATAATCCGGGATATCTTTAGCCAGGTGACGGGCCGAGGATTGCAAAAGGGAATATGAGATGAAATCAATGCATAAGATAGGGTCCAAACACTCGAGCATGTGCATGTGCATATGCATATTCCAGAGTACAATGGTAAGGCAAAGTGAAGCGCAAGAAGAGGTGGTTTCTTCAGTCAACACTGCTAACAGAATGTTTCCATTATCCATCATCGAATACGGCAGCCTGCGGCTGTAATCGCCTTGGCCAAGCAGTGCCGGGGACCTAGGTAGGTAGGTAAGCGACCAATAGAGCATCCAATAGAGACAGGATGCGGTGGGTCTAGGCACGCTTTTATTTTGTGGAAACTCCAAACCAGAATCTATGGTTGACATCTAGACCTAGTAAGCACCTACCAAACGACACAGTTCTCAATGGCGTCGCCGCTGGTCTCCAAAGCTCCCAAATGCATGTCCTGCGTCCGCCGGGTGGCACGCAGCTTGGGCGATGCCCTCAACCTCTCCGCTAGCCAGCAAGTTCGGGGGAAAAAAAAGCTCGCGAAGGTATCAACAGTCAAGGTCCATCTGCTACAGAATATACCTGGGTATGGCCGGAGAGGTATTGAATAAATTTGAAAGAATATTGTGCGGTTTTAGGCCTGTACTGACTGGAAACAGGTTCAGTCATTCCAGTGACAGCTGGTGTTATGCGCAATATCTGGTTTCCAAAGAAGATGGCAGAGTACCTGACTCTCCAGAGGATTGCCGAGCTTGGAATAAAGAAGCATTCGGGGCTTGAAAGGGACTCTGCGTTCAGATCAAATGCTGAGAGGAAGCTTGAAAAGCAGAAAGAGAGAGAGCAGAATGATGCACCAGAACCACTGCTCGATATGGAAATTGAACCACCAGAGGAGCCTGCTCCCCAGTTTGAGCTAGAGCTGCTTAGTGTGAGAATGCCACATTTTGATGTGTGACTTGGTGCAGTCTGCTAACTTCTGACAGCCCTCGCAAGCAACATCCATTGTGGACCAACTGCTCCCAGCAAACCTGGATTTCTATCGAACCCCTATTGCTGAACCAAGCACTCCAACGAAAAGAGTTTCGCCATCTATACCTACTACCTCAACTATCTCTGCAGCTGCAACGAAAGCAGAAGCGAAGGGAGGTATTGCAAAGAACGCCCCTATCTACGGCTCTGTATCAACGCTGGACATTGCGGCAAATCTCAAAGCCATCCTTGCTGAGGATGAGGATGGAGCACGCGTTGTTCTGTCACCAGAAAATATCACATTTGTGGATGAGATGGACGAGAAGGGCAAAGTAAAACATCTAGGAGTGTTCGAGATCGATATACAACTCGACGGAGCTACGGAGTCGCTACGGAGGACCATCAAAGTGAATGTTCAGGAGGGAAGCTGAGAGAGTGTAGGAATGTTGTATAGATACTTGGTGCAGATGTAGTTTTACGAAGATTGCGCCCTTGGAGTTCCTGGATCCGGTATCCAAGATTTGGCAGGCAGGTAGGTAGGCAACAAGTTAACACCGAGTAGTCGACTAAGAAACGCCGATCCAGTGATGCAGGTAGGTATGTACCAATCCCTCGTTTCAGCAAAATCGAAGGATCGCGAATGGAATGTTTCGAGAGCTCGAAGCTAAGGACTCATTGCTCTACAAGCGAGGTATTGCCAACTCGATGCCAGAAATTGGTGGCGATTAACTATAGCAGATGCCGCAAATTGTATTTTCTGTGTGCTTCATATAGGCTAGGGGAAATTGCCGCATTGTTGATGAAAGCTTTCTTGTCTTCAACTGCTTTGTAGAGACCCAAGCAACATGTATTGTTAATCCTCACGATAATGATTACAGAACAAAAGCCCTAGCGCCCCGGGGGTTCCGAATCTCGCCGGCAGCTCATCGGCAGGGTCCGGCAGGGTCCGGCAGGCCTGACCAGCCTGAAATGACGCCGAATACCAAGTACCCCGCCATCTCAGCTTTTCAACCCCTCTTCAGTCCGATACATCAGTTCTGCGAATCACTTCGCAATCCCACAAATTCACCGGTAAGAAGAGTCTCTGTTTGCCCACTCAGCAGAATTTTTGCGCCAGGCCGGCCTAGTGCACGCCCCAAGAGGCTGATTCCAGCAAACGAAAACACCCCCCACCAAGCCAATCCATCGGTCCTACAAAAACAGGAGTATTTTCAACCTTTCTCTAACATCGTCTCCCTCAACCACAGATCCTGTACACCTCAAACAACTACCAAGACTGTAATCATGGGTGTTACCGACGTCCTCAGCCGCAAGACCGGTGTTATCGTCGGCGATGATGTCCTGAAGCTCTTCAACTAGTAAACAGCACCCGCGCCCGAGTGACCAAGCGATCATTTGCTAACGAATTGCAGCGCTCAAGAGCACAAGTTCGCTATCCCAGCAATCGTGAGTACAAAAAACGAATTCGCGAGTCCTTGATTGCCAATAGCTGAAATTTATAGAACGTTACCTCCTCTTCCACCGTTATCGCTTCCCTCGAGGCTGCTCGCGATGCCAAAGCCCCTATTATTCTCCAAGTATCCCAGGGTGGCGCTGCCTACTTTGCAGGAAAGGTATGTCTACAGAAACATTCTACAGCCTTACGGAAGGAGTCTCTGACAAGGTTCTGTACTAGGGTGTTGCCAACGGCAAACAAGAGGCCTCTATTGCTGGTGGTATTGCTGCTGCTCAGTTCATCCGTGCTATCGCTCCCACATACGGTATACCAGTCGTCTTGCACACCGATCACTGCGCCAAGAAGCTTCTGCCATGGTTGGACGGCCTGTTGGATGCTGATGAGGCCTACTTCAAGGCGCACGGTGAGCCTCTGTTCTCCAGCCACATGATCGATTTGAGCGAGGAGACCGTTGAGTACAATATCGAGACCACTGCCAAGTACCTGAAGCGTGCTGCGCCTTTAAAGCAATGGCTCGAGATGGTAAGCTCAGGGAAAATGTTTTGAATTAGAGGTTCTCAACTAATATTTCTCCAGGAGATTGGTATCACTGGCGGTGAGGAGGATGGTGTCAACAACGAGGATGTCGACAACAACTCTCTCTACACCCAGCCTGAAGACATTCTTGCCATCTACCAGGCTCTCTCCCCTATCTCCCCATACTTCTCCATTGCCGCTGGCTTCGGAAATGTCCACGGTGTTTACAAGCCTGGTAATGTCAAGTTGCATCCAGAGCTTCTCGGCAAGCACCAGAAGTACGTCAAGGATGCTATCGGGGCCAAGGAAGATAAGCCGGTCTTCTTGGTCTTCCACGGAGGATCTGGATCCTCGAAGCAGGAGTTCTTGGATGCTATCAGCTATGGTGTCGTCAAGGTCAACCTCGATACTGATCTTCAATACGCTTACCTCACTGGAATCAGAGATTGTGAGTTAAATATAACTGAACCTCGCAAGCTTGTTGGCGTTTAGATCTTGCTTTTAAGGTCTGGCCGAGTCAAATTAACGTATTATCCTTTTAGATGTCTTAAACAAGAAGGACTACATCATGTCTCAGGTTGGCAATCCTGAAGGCGAGGACAAGCCAAACAAGAAGTACTTTGATCCCCGTAAGTTTCCGTCTCTAGTAGTCGATCTCTTGCTGACAAAAATTAGGTGTTTGGGTCCGTGAGGGAGAGAAGACCATGTCGGCTCGTGTCACTGAGGGTCTCAAGGACTTCAACACCGCCGGCCAGCTATAAATGTGCATCTCACTTGATTGGTAATTGAACGCTTCTTCCGTGGTGGCTAGGTAAGGAATGGGGTTGGTGTTGACTGGAAAGGGAAAGAAACGTAAATAGCCTTGAATCATGGGGGCGAAGGGTGGATGAATTCAATTATGCGCTGAATCACTTGAAGGCAACAGGTCACATGGAGCGTTTGCCTTCCTTGACACGATAATTGTCGTGCACAAATTGAAGGGAAATGAAGCCCACCAGACCCCTCTATGTAGTCATTACCCGTGTTGATCTATTCACGTGCAACTGCTCTAGAATGGAGGCGGGAGCCAGCAGCATAGGCTTGGCGAGATGTGCTTGTGTGGAATGAAAAACGTGGGGTCAAGCGAAACCTGGTTTATGAGGACTATAGACACCCATAGCTAAGTACCCTTACTGTCCAGAGGTACTTTGTACAGCTTTCCATTTACTCAAACCTGCGCCTCGTTGCATTTCACTTTCACCACATTATCCTTTGAATTTCCAGCTTCCAATCGCTCCTTGACCTCGAGAAAGTTGGGTTTGATACGAGCGATCAGTAGACATTACTTGGGAACAACCATCATAACAAGCTTCCCCACTACCTGCAGCCGCTCATAAACCCCCCCTTCTCACAGATGTCTTCCAGCGATAAAGAAGGTGGCGGCATCCTTGACAAGAATAAGGGGTCATGGAGCGCATTCCTGAAATCCATTGCCTCGTTCACTGGCGACCTGTCGTCCTTGACCGCCCCTCCTTTCATCCTGTCCTCGACGTCCTTGGTTGAATTCTCGAGTTACTGGGCCGAACACCCCTCGATATTCGTCGCCCCTGCGAAGGAGCAGGACCCTCAAAAACGCGCCCTGCTAGTCTTGAAGTGGTTCCTGAGTACGCTCAGACAGCAATATGCCAGTCGCAGTGATAAGTTCGGGAACGAGAAGAAGCCCTTGAACCCCTTCCTAGGGGAGCTCTTCTTGGGGAAATGGGTCGATTCTGCTGGCACCACAGAGCTCGTGTCAGAGCAAGTCAGGTAAGTGAAGGCTAACGCGTTGGTACACTGCCGTTTCTAACGGTAGGTTTACAGTCACCACCCTCCCGTCACTGCATATCACATCTCGAACAAGGAGCATGGAGTATACCTCCAGGGATACAATGCGCAAAAGGCCTCTTTCGCCCGGACGATATACGTAAGGCAGATTGGACACGCGGTATTCTCGATACCAGCCTTCGACGAGACCTACTTGATTAGTCTGCCAAACCTCCACATTGAGGGCCTTATCTTCGGTTCCCCCTTCGTCGAGCTAAACGACAAGACCTACATCACGAGTAGCTCAGGATACACGGCCAAGATCGACTACAGCGGAAAGGGCTGGCTATCAGGCAAGAAGAACAGCTTCACAGCCGCCATGTACCCGACAGGCAAGGAGAAGGAGGTCCTCTACACAATCACCGGCCAGTGGACCAAAGCATTCGACATCGTTGACGGCTCGAAGAATGTCATCGACAACTACGACGCGGAGACTTCGCCCATCACACCCCTCACAATCAAGCCGCTCGACGCACAACATCCAATGGAATCCCGCAAGGCGTGGCAGAAAGTCGCCGCTGGAATTGCCTCGGGGGACATGGAGATGACTGGCGCAGAGAAGACCAAAATCGAGGAGTCGCAGCGTGAGCTCAGGCGTCGGGAGGCAGCCGAAGGCCGACAGTGGGAGAGGCGGTACTTCACGAAGCAAGAGTCTGATCCGGTATTGAGCACCCTCGCCCCCGTCATTGGCCTGCAGCCCGAGCCTGAGAAGACGGGGGGCATCTGGAGGTATGACGAGAAGAAGGCGAAGAGGCTGCGGGCCAAGGATGCCAGTGCGGCGCCGCCGCAGGAGCTGTAACCAGGCCAGTGGAGAAGCAGGTGTCTAGGCGCTTGGGAGTGGCTTTGGAACCACCAGGTATCCGCGCATTGTACTTCTAGATGAACCTCGCATAGCATGCTGCGATGCTTTTCAATCTACACACTCGGAACTGTTCTTCTCTGCTGTCCCTGTGCAGCCCACGGACAGCACCAGACGGGGTCATGAATGCTGGGCGCCGCCGAACCAGACCCAACACGCCCCGCGGAAACCCGGCCGGATGCCCAGCTCAGGTCTCCCGCCCCCGCCACGACCTGGAACCCCTCGGCGGGGCGACCGGGTGCTGGAGAGAGCAGGCCGCCCTCTGCCTCGGTCCCCGCCTCCCGACGGCTTCTGCCCGGCACACGCCGGCAGACCCGACCGGGCAGCGTGGTGTCGTGGGATGTGGAATCATGCATCCTGCTCGTGTGGGGGAGCAGAGCAGAGCAGATAAGCGAGCCGCCGGGCGAGGAAGTGGAAGTCGAGTAAAGGGAGTGGGAAAGGAGCGAGAGAGAGGGGGGGGTTCAGGTCAAAGAGTCTTTCGTTCCTCGCGCATCCTGCCCGGGCAGTGCACTTCAGAGAGGAGTCGCCGTCTATACTGCACTACCGTCTCACTGCTGTACAAAGGAGAGCTTCCGTAACCAACGATTCCTCCTCTTCCCAAACCGTACTGGCAAGCCGGTCCGGGTACCCGAATTATGTACTTGAAGAGGGTGCCGGGTGGCCCCTCTCCCAGAAAACGCTCCGTGTCCAAACACCAGCTCCAAGCCCGGGCGCAGAGTCGCACCCGCTTTCCAGACGCCAGGCTCGCGGCCGTGACCAAGTTTCCAATCGCCGCGACCTGAAGCCCATCACGCGCAATCCACAGACGCCATGCTCGAGAGCCGCACCCCCAATCCTCATCAGTCATCAATCGTAAGCTTCGTCGTCAAACATACTGCCTTCCTCTTTCTCTGGTCGTACGATGCCGACCGGGCCGCTCCGTCCCAGCCACCAATCACTCGCCCCGCCGCTGACCCCGGGGTGGTAGTGAAGCCTCTTGTATCTCAACCCCTCCGGATCCCACCAGTTGTCCAGTGAGTCCTTGGCACTCCGCGCTGCGCTGCTGACGACCTCTCCCGTCCACTGGTCCAGTTTCGTAGGGATAGCCCAGGGGAAGAACGGATCGGACGGCTGCCAGGTATTCTGGGACGACGCGACGGGGTGGCAGTAAACGCCACACATGAATGATTCGGCCACGTACCAAGCGGCGAATGTGGCAAGGATAGCACCGAGCCACGTGAACTTCCAGTTCCTGCTCCGGCCGAAGCCGGCCAGGCGGCCTCGGGCTGGTGGGCCGGGTGCGCTGATCGCAACGGGGTTTCTAACCCACAGCCGGGGAAATTTCATATCGATCTGTATCCTGACGTGATGTACGCCGTCGTCCGAGACGGGGTCGGCTGGCAATGCCGAAGCGGAAGATACTTGTTGTTCTAGCCGTTCGATCCCGTGCTTCGCATCCCGAATACTGGTCGAGGTATTCCGCAGCTTCTGCTCCATCCGCGCCCAGATCAAGCGCTCTAAGCGCCTCTCTCTCTCTTCCACAGTCGACAGGATATCCTTGTCCTCGTCGGAAATTTCCGAGACTGGGTCTAGGCCCGGTTTTTTCGTGATACTTGCCTTGTATGCGGTGCCGTGCTCTAAAAGCGTCTCGAAGTTATCCAGTGTCGAATCCTCGATACCCGCTTCGATCTCGAGTCGGCGTAGATCTTCGGCGGCGGTCGTAACCTTCGCGGTGTTGACTGGAAGAGGGCGGGCTGCCCGGCCTGACCATTTTGCGTTTTCGCGATGCAGAGACGGGCCCCGAGGAGTATCCCGTGCTCGCTGCCGTGGGACATACACCGAGGGGTGTGGTACTTCGCTGGTCCCGGTGTTGTTCTTGGCAGCTGTTCGAGATGTCGAGTTCTCTTTGTTGCTCTGCTCTCGTTGTTGTTGCTGCTGCTGCTGCTCGTTCTTCGAAGACGGAGATGCATCATCGACGGGATCGACGACTTGACAAGAAGGCGAGATGGGTCTCTGCTTCTGTGGCCTTCGAACGGGAGGCGCGGGTGTCTCAATGAACGCACCCGTCACCCTTGGGGTGGGACGGGATAAAGGGTCCGCCTTGGGTCTTGGTGTCTCATCAGGAGGTCCATCGTCAGATAGAGAGGGTGATCGTGACGACGCTTCGATAGAATTCTTCTCGGACCGGTTGTCCTGGAGCTCAAACAATTTGGCTTCGGCGGCGATGCGCTCTTCGGGGTCGACATCTGACTTCGGAGGACTGGCTGCGGTGCTCCTGCGCTTCGTTTCCGTTGGAATCGCACGCCTACGTTGTGAGCGACCTCTCAGGTAGTCGAGTGACAGGCCGTTTATCCTGTCCATGAGTCTCCCTGCGGGCTTTCCTGGCTCTTTCTCCACCGGTCTCTTCTCGACAGGCTCAGCTGGCTCTGGTTGTTTGGGCGACTCGATCGACCGGCCCCGGGGGCTCTCGGCTGCCCTGGCAAGGTCACCTCCAGACTGTACGGGCTCGTCATCTCTCTCCTTCTCCGCTTGTTTTTCTCCCGATTTCTCTTCTTCTTTTTCTTCCTCCTCCTCCCCCCCACCCTCCTCGTCAGCTCGACGGTGGGATGGGCCGGGACTCTGACTTAAAACTCTTGCCAGCTTCCGAAGGGTCTCGAACGAATCTTCGCGGTTGTGGCCCGGCGGGTCGCTCGGGCGACTGGGGTACGAGTTGTAAGGGAAAACCGTCACTGGGGTACCTGGGATCGGGTAGCCTTCTTCCTCGAGGATTGTTCTCTCGTAATATATCTCCTCCTGGGGCTCTTCAGTCGAGCCAGGGATCCGGCTTTCCTCCCTCATGCTTCTCTCCTCGGAATTCGTCTGCCGAATCTCCTCCAGCCGGTTGTTTGCGATTGCGCGGGCCGACGAACTTTGGATCTCTTGCTCTCGAATATCATCAAGCTTGCTTGTAGGCTTGACGCGTAGCATTGGGCTTGTAGATAGTTGTAGCGAACGCGCCGTAAAATCAAGATCTGCGTCCCAGAGCCTGCTCTTCTCGGGAATGTCCTCTCGAACGTCGGCATTTGGTTGCGCGGATGAGGTCGGTCGCGACGTAGGCGAGGAAGGCTGGGCGGGCGCTCCCAGCTCGACCGACGGGAGAGGATCGTCGCTAGGCGCATGTTGTGATTGATTCTCTGATAAGACTCGGGGATCCTTGATCTTGAGCGAAGCTTCCGACGAGAAAATCCGTTGGATATAATTTGGATACGGCTTCGCCCTCTTCCACGCTTTGGGCACATTGTAAGGTGGGTCCGGCTCGTCCTCGAAACTGCTGATGCTCGATTTGCGCGTTGCTCCGGCTTCTTCGAAGCTGCTCGTGCTCGTTGTCCGGGCCAGCGTACCGCGACGGCTGAAAGGCGCCTGGGTGTCCAGCGGATCTCGCGCCGGGAAGAGGGGTCGCGGGTTCGCGATCGATCTCTTCATGCGCGCTTTAGTCTTCTCCAATCTCTCCCTCTTCCTGTCGATCTCGGCGAATTCGAGATCATCCAACTCCTTGTTCCGCGGGACCACCCTTCGTCGGATCTCTTCTCTGATGTATCTCGTGTTCCGCGGGTTTGGTGCCGGACTCGGGCTTCCCTCTACCGGCCCCGACGACTCGCTGCCGTTGTCCTCGGGCACAGGTCTTCCTCTCTCCTCCCTGGCATATATCTCCTCGATGCTCCTCGGTGGACTCGAGCCCAGCGGCGTGCCACTGGAGTACGTCGTGGCTCGCGGGATGCGACTCTCGGGCGAGGACGCGACGGCTCCTCCCTCGTCGGGATCTCGTAGGATTCCTGGCGCGGTCCTCGGCCTGCGCCCTCTGTTCTCATCCGTCCGCTGGAAAGCCTCTCCCAGACCCAGTGGCCTGCGATTCCTCCCACTCAGCCACCCGCTGCGGGGTTGGGCGGGCGCGCCTGCGGTAGCAGGTCCCTGAGAAGACGCGCTCTCACTCCCGCTCCCGCCGGCGGCCTCTCCGTTGGAGGCTTTGAAGCCGAAGGATCGAGGCTCTCTCTCCCGGCGCGCGAAGAGCGGGTTCGCGGTGGAGGTGCGAGGTCTTCGCTGAGGGATCGCGTTGTCGCGCTCCGTCTCGGCAGCCATTGTTCAAGGCGTCTTCATGCTCCGTGTGCGCTCGGGATTGGGGTTGCAGCCGCGCCTTCGAATGGGCAGGTGTCAGAGACAGGCGAGTTCGAAGAGCTGGAGTCGTGTGGTTGGGCGTTCACTTGGTTGACTGGAGCTGGTTGGCAGCAGACGCGCTTTCAGCCTCGCGTGTCGGAGCTAAGCCCGAAAGAGACGAGCCGGACCAGGAAAGGCTTCGAAGCGACGCCGACATCCTGAGATACAGCAGCCTCACGGGACGGGGTGCGAATATAAGTCGACTGCGAACCTATGCCCTCTCTGCCCTCTCTGCCCTCTAGAGCAATGTTATGATTTCCCGAGCAGACATCAGCACCGCAGCGCCGAGAAGAGGGGAGGGTTGGACGCGACGAGCTCCCTCCTCCCTCCTCCCTCCTCCCTCCAAGCGCCCGCCAGAAGCACGCGTCGCTGCGGAGTCCTCACCGGATATCCAGCTGGAGATAAGTGGCCGTACCTCAACTCTACCTTGCCTGATCATGTGTGTAGGGCGACGTCTCGTCGCTACCCAGCAGAACCCCTCTAGACTCCCAGCCGGAGAGGGAAGACTACTCAGTCCCAACCCCCCACGGGTTCCAGATCCAGCTGATCGAGGTCTGGGTTGACTTCTCCTCCCGACCCTCAGCGGAGTTTGCTCAGCATGGCATGAGGCCTCCAGGCATAGCTACACCCAGCTTCTCCCCCTGCCACTCTGACCAGCGAGATGCCCCTTCTCGACTACCTGCACAGGATCTGCGTCGTGACATGCCAGCAGTCTCTACGATACTTTCATACATCTAAGCCCGGCATCGTACAAGGCAAGGCAATACACTCTTCGGAGCTTACCATGTCTTGTTGCCATTCTGTATCTTACAACAGATCCCTGCCTACCTAGGCCATAGATCACATCTCCGACCTCAGTACACACATATCTGCTGCCCTAGGGAGCTGGGGTAGGCAGGCAACCTTCGGCTCCGTGCCGAGTGAGCCCCCGCGGCGAGGGTAGGTCGTTGGTATGTGAAATGCGCGTATTTCTGACCGCCGCATGCCATTCTCATCGGTCCCCCCTCAGGCCCGGACGTCGCGGGGATGTACTGCCCAGATCCAGGACGCCATGGGGGTCGAGTTCCTACCGTGGGCACCTTTGCTAGGCAAGGCGCACACCTCTCTGTCCCCGGGGAGCAGCTCGGATTTGCCTGACTTGACCAGACTGTCATTCAATTCAATCGGTTGACTTCACAAGGTGTGCACACTGAGAAAGGGTTTGGTTCTTGGTTGTATAATTGATTGAGCTGTAGAGAGAGGAGAGAAGAATGGGAATGAAAGAAGGAGAGGGAGAGAAAGACTTGGTACTCGAGGGCAGCCTATGCCAAGAATGTCACGTGCGCTGAGATTCATTATCCTCCCTCACTCTCGTCACATGCCACACACGTGACCCTGATCACTATGTTCCTACACAATCAGACTCGGTTCCATTGCTTGCACGGACTCCTGTCCGCCTCTGCCTCCCGGGATCCACGGCTGGACTGGAGAGACCAAGGTGGAACTGCCGCGGACGGAATCCACGCCATGCCACGTAGGGTAGGGTGCAGTCGTCCCAGCCTCGAAACGAAGCTGTGCATCAAGCGCCTCCGTGCACCCGCACGCCCGAGCGAGCCGAGGGCTTCCAGATGCCTCTTTTCCGGCGCGAGGAGATGGCCTGGACCTCGACTCGTGGCAGGCTGACGAGGAGGGTTGTTCGAGCACTCGGCACACGCGAGACGGCCGGTGTTTGATTTGTGGAGGAACTTCCCGGGTTGACCGAGCAAGAGAGAGGCGGAAGTGGTACCCACCGTCCAGTCCCGTGTTACTCTGGGTATGGTCAAAGAGGACCACCCCGCGACTGGGCTACTCACTCCACCCAGCCGGGGGTAGGTGGGATGAAGACAGCCGTACTCCTGAGGGTAACCAAGCCAAGCCGGATCTGCTGGCTCGAGAATTGGCTCGAGAGGAAGAGCCGCCGGCCCAGTTCCAGACCCGACCTAGTTTTCGCCCGGATATCGTCCGGGTGCAACAGCTGGGTGTGGGTATCTGGGATTTACTTTCAAGTAAGGGGGATGGGATGGGTAGGATGGGTAGGATGGGTAGGATGGGTGGGATGGGTGGAATGGGATGGTATGGCATAGTATGGTATGGTATGGTATGGTGTCGTATGGTATGGTATAGTATGGTATAGTATGGTATAGTATGGTATAGTATGGTATAGTATGGTATAGTATGGTATAGTGTCGTATAGTATGGTATAGTATAGTATAGTATGGTATGGTATGGTATAGTATAGTATAGTATAGTATGGTATAGTATGGTATAGTATGGTATAGTATGGTATAGTGTCGTATAGTATGGTATAGTATAGTATAGTATGGTATGGTATGGTATAGTATAGTATAGTATGGTATAGTATGGTATAGTATGGTATAGTATAGTGTCGTATAGTATAGTATAGCATGGTATAGTATAGTGTCTTGAAATATCGCATAACGTCGTATCGTATAGTATAGCATAGTATGGTATAGTGTCTTGAAGTATCGTGTAATTCCGTATCGTATGGTATAGCATAGTACGGCATCGTATAAAACAATATCATCTAGTATCGTGTCGTATTGGATAGGATGGGATAGTATTACATCGTATATTCTGATCTGATGTAGCATAAACCCTCAGTTAGAAAGGGGGACGAACCGACCCACCCACCCGGCCACATCGTAGCGGCCCGCTGCCGTACGGTAATGTAAAACACACCAAAAAAGGGGGGGCCTTCGGAAGCGGGCGAGCTCAGGTACAGACAGGTACAGGTACAGATACAGGTCCTGCCCGCGGGCCAGAGCTGCCCCCTCCGCCGCGAGAGATGGTCCCGATCGCATTCCGATGACTTCTCCCTCGTACGCAATCTGAATGGATCAATCCAGGTTCGGAGAGGAGGCGTGCTGTGCTGTACGGTAGCATGATACTAAGCTGCGTGCCTCTGGATGTGTGGTCCCTTCGCGACGGCAAGAAACTCGGTAGATCCCCCCCGGGATCACAGTGAAATCTCTGCCCCGGCTGGAGCAGACGGGAGAGAAGGGGGAAGGGGGTTTTTTCTTCTTCTCCCCCCTCCTAGTATTTCACATGCCTGGGACGGGGTTGATCTGCCCCACGGCTAATACTCAGCGCGTCGACCACGTCCCCATCGCTGGCTGCCGCTTGATGCTGTGCGTGCCGTCAGGTAAGGTACCGTCCCTGAGCGTGGGGGGGTGGGTGTCTTGCGTGCCCAGAGGAGTTGGGAGGTGGTTCGGGAGGTGCGAGTTGGTCCGAGAGTTGGGAGTTGGTCCAGGAGTCGAGAGTTGGGAGGTGGTTCGGGAGGTGCGAGTTGGTCCGAGAGGTGGGAGTTGGTCCAGGAGTCGAGAGTTGGGAGTTGGTCCAAGAGTCGAGAGTTGGTCCCAGAGTTGGGAGTTGGTCCAGGAGTCGAGAGTTGGTCCCAGAGTTGGTCCCGGAGTTGGTACCTTGCTGGATGAGCGAGCCGCGGCGTCCACCGAGACAGACTGGCGCAGCTCAACAGAATGCCCGGCTGCCTGCCCGCCGTCTCTCCCCGTATTCTCGATGAGCTTACTCGACGCGAAACGCAAAGGGCACCACGGTCCGCCCCTCGCGCCTCGGCCGAGCTGTGGTTGATCCGCTCTATCCCCGATCGGGCTGCCGCGCCCGAGGCACCGCCGGCGGATCTCAGGCCGCTCTCCGTCGGCCGCCTCGCGCGTCTTCCGATCGGACCAAGTGCGGTGTCCCTGGAAAACGAGACCGGGCGTCGGCCGATCTGCGGGGGAGCAGAGCCGCCAGGCACGTCGTTCGTCTCCCGTAGCGAAGCGAGCGCGGCCGGGGGGGGGACGAGAACCGACCTCGACCGCTCTTCCTAGCGCATACGGTCGACCACAGGTACCCGCTGCAACGGAGTCCACCCGTCACATGGCATCGGGGTGGTCTGAGCAGAGAGCTTTTTCCCGCGCCGGGCCGAGAGGCGTGGAGAGGCGTGGAGAGGCATGCAGAGGCGTCGACGCGGCCCGCGGCCCCTTGAGCCAAAACGCCAAAGCGTCGGGGGGGGCAGCAGGTAGGTGCTCGGCAGGCTGGGAGGAGATATTCCATCTCCCACAGATTGGACGCGCCGTCGGGAGACCCTCGACACCGGCCTCGACCGGAGCGAGGGAGGCCGAGTGCAGTGCGAGATTCCGGGCCATGCGGACGGCCCCCCGGCGAGGAATTGTCGTCTGGTTCTTCCGGCCGGCCAATCCGTCACATGCCCGATCCGGGTGGAGGGAGAATTGGCTGCGCTGCCGGCGCGGGTGGGGACGGCGAACGTAGAGCCCCCCCATTTTCGGGCCGGGCGCCGGGCTTGCCACGTTCTGGGATCTGGAATGCTGCAGATCCGGGGGCCGGCCGGCACGACGCTCGACGCACGCACTAACTATACGGAGGGGCCTTGCGCACAGCCACGTCGCCACGTCGCCACGCCGTCCCGCCGTCCACCCCGACGCCCGGACCACCTCCCCGTCTCCCGACTATTGTCGCGCCATCGGAACGCGAAGACGGGGAGGGGAGGGGAGAGGTGACGGCGGAGGTCAACCAACTGATGTGCAACTGAAGTGCAAATGATGTGCAAACTGATCATTTCTCCTGCCCGCTGTCGGTCCGCCTTCGAGGCATCCCCGTCCATGCGCTCCCCTTCCTCTGTCCCTCGCCCGTGTATATCAGGACCAGTCCTCCCTCCCCCCCCCCCTCGCCCAAGATCTCATTATCCCATCCACAATCCTTTCGGGCTCGACTCTTTTCCCGGCGACGACAGACGTTTGTTCATTCCTTCTTTACATGTTCGATCTGTGATTGACGATCCCTTCCGATCCCACTTGCACTCCCACAACGACCCCACCGACCCAGCACTCCTCTGCTACCTGTCCGCGACAGGCTCGTCTCCACGACACCCGAACACTCGCCGTCGTCCTCGCCCTCCCGTAGCCTCGATATCCCTCAACCAATCTCTCTTTTCTTTGGGGGGGAAAAAAATAGAATCAAATAAGAAATTCAAAGTAAAAAAAAACCAAGATCAAAATAGAAAAGAAGACGAGAATTGCCGGGCAAGATGCAGTTCTTCAGCCCCCTCTTGGCCGCCGGGGTCGCCGCGGCGGGCACGGTCCACTTCGTCAACCAGGACAGCACCCAGCGCACCATCTACTTCAACCCGAACTCCGGCCTGGAAGCCCTTCCCGAGCTCGTGGTCCCCGGCTCCGAGACGGCCAACCAGACCTTCCCGGCCGGCTGGATCGGGAACTGGTACTCGGTGTCGGACGGCGCCGAGAACGTGCCCGGCATGCTCGGCGAGGTCGCCTTCGACGGCTACGCCGGCGCCTCGTACTTCGACGTCTCGGCCATCGTCAACCCCGCCGACAACGACGGCGTCAAGATGATCTTCCCCCTGCACGCCAGCGACCCCGTCTCGGGCTGCCAGTCCTTCCCCTGCGCCAACGCCTACAACAAGTGGGACGACGTCGCCACCCTGTCCACCGACGGCAGCGAGCTCGTCTGCCTCCTCGGCACCGTCAGCAACGAGCGCCGACGCGGCCTCGTCGCCCGGATGCCGCGCGACTTCGTCACCGGCGCCGCCCGGGGCTGAGCCCGGCCCCGCGGCATCGCGAGATGGCATATCCGCCCGCGCCGCTTGCGTGCTGCGACGATTGC
Organism: Diplocarpon mali; assembly: GCA_024741835.1. Lineage (NCBI taxonomy): Eukaryota > Fungi > Ascomycota > Leotiomycetes > Helotiales > Drepanopezizaceae > Diplocarpon > Diplocarpon mali. Next base: position 50,884 of record JAENRP010000023.1, read on the forward strand.
AATGACTGATGACGGCATGCCGCCCGACGCCCGGGGGCTACACCACGGAATGGCACGGGGGAGGGGGAGGGGAAAATGTTTGGGAAAACAAGGGGTTCCGGGTTGGGGCATGTATATACGTCGGCGTCATCCGGCTTCCGCGCGCTCTCGGGCACGGATATTGCACATATACTTCATACTTCGCTTCTCGATAGATAGTCGGCTTTCCGACGGGGCTCGGGGCTTGGGACTCTTGGAATACACGGTGTTTTGGGGACAAGCAGACCCTCTAGACCAGAGCTTTCGTGATATCAGTACCTCTCCTGTCCCGTGTGAAGCTTCGGCCGCTGCCACCCGTGCCGCGGCCACGGACAAGGTCACCGACACCCCCACCCGGATCAGGTACCTGTCAGGCAGTACCTCACGACCGGCAGGGCCGGGTCACAGGCCACAAGACAAGCTCAGCAGACTTGAGCGCAGACTGGAATCCTCTGCAGATCAACTCCATTCCATTTGACCACTACTAACCGGACTATTACCGCCATTCAATACACGTCCCTCCCGACCCGCTTGCCCGTCCGTCGGCCGCCAGCCATACCAGGCAAAAAAAAAAAAAAAAATCCCATGTCCCCATTTCCATCCAGACGATGACGGACAAGATGCTTTGCTTTTCGGATTTTGAAGATATGGTTTTGCAGTCTCTCCCCCCCCTTCCCTCCATGTGATGTGATGTGGTCTGATATGACAAGAGGAGACGTGGAACGTGAGATATGACGGAAACCTAGTTGAAAACAGTCTTGGTGTTGTGGCATGGCCTGTCGGTAATGGCCCCAAATTCCCAGCCATGCAGAAAAACGCGAGGGAAACGATTACAGATCGACCCGAATCAGCTTTCTTTCCCCAGTGCCGATTCAGCATCGACGCGAAAATGTAGCAGAAGGTGAAGGAGAAAAATTGATCATGGTAGTAACACATTTCAATGAGAAAGAACAGCCCCGTCGTATCAGACGGCAACTTTCTATCAAGGACGTGCAGCTACAAACATGGCCATTAGTGTCCGTAGTTGCCGCCCCATCCTCCACGCTGTTGACTATTGCCATAGTAATTGCCACCGAACCCTTGGTAGGCTCCGTACTGGCTGTTTTGGTGTCCTTGGCTTCCAGCCTGGTGGCCAGCTCCACCGAGACCTCCGTAACCACTGCCAGTCTGATTAGCGTGAAGACCCTGGCCTGGCTGTTGAAGGTGGGCTGGGTAGCCACCGTAACCTGCTTGAGTCTGGGTTGGGGGAAGAGCCGCTCCAGGAGTGGTGTTCGTAGCGGAACCTGGTCGGCCTGCCTGCGAGAGAGACGGGCTTGGACCGCTAGCTGTCTTTGAGTCGCTGAATGGCTTCAGGTCATCACCAGCACCCGGTTGATTGCCTTGCTGGCCATTGTAGTGCTGTTGTCCCTGGCCTTGATAGGAGGACCCACGCCCGAATGCGTCTTGTGCACCGAAAGCACCACTGCTACCGAGTGCCTGCGGAGTCTGAGATGGCTGGGCCGATCCAGCGCGGCCATAGTCAGACAAACCACCAAGTGCACTCTCCCGGCCATGCAGCGAGGAACCGCCGAAGCTACCGGCAGCAGGAGAAGCCGAGTGCTCATACGGGGCAGCCGGAGATATTCCATAGTACGGCTGCTGATGAACCCCAGCTTTCGCGCCGTATGGTGCCCCAGGATAGTTGCCTCCGCCGTACTGTTGGTATTGGTTCCAAGCAGCATAGTAAGGGCTTTGGTAGTAAGGGTGGTTATATGGGTAGTTTGGCTGCTGTTGGTGGCCTGGTTGGGGCTGAGAGCTTTGGGACGCTGCTGGCTGCTGGGTTTGAGCGACTGGATTAGGAGTCGTGTGCCCACTGTTTTGACCCTCTCCGGCAGTTGCATAGCGTGACTGAGTGCCTTGGGCAGCGCTTTGGGGAAATTGACTGGCGGCTTCGGCCTGTGGACCAGTGTATCCTGGGTAGCCACGTTGCTGAGAGGCAGAACCATCTTGAGCCTGAGAGCCTTGTTGTAAGCCGAACTGCTGCTGATTGTAATAGCTGTTGTACGCATTTCGCTGCTGTTGAGGATCGGAGGTGTAGTAAGAGGAAAATTCGTTGGGTGCGGAGGAAAAAGCCCCGGACTGTGGCTGGGACTGAGACTGAGATTGCTGAGATGGGTAGCCTTCAAATGGACTCTGAGCTGACGGAGCTTGTTGACTAAAGGCATCGAATGGCTTTGGAGGCAACGATGATTCCTGGGTACCGGCTGGGCCATACCTTCCGTAAGCACTGTATGGACTATTTCCTTGAGGTCCTTGTTGAGCCGTAGCTTGAGCGCTCGATTGAGGGGCAGGAGATGGGAGACCAGGAGCAGCTGCAGGATGCGTTGCTGCTGGCAAACCGGCTGGCTGCTTGGGGGTGGGGAGGCTATCTGGAATAGCAGCAGGCTGTGGTGGCGCTGGGGGAAGAGCAGCCCTTGGGGCCACTGGGGAGTGCTGAGGTGGTTGAGCACGTGTCTCGGCCTCCTCGCGATCTCCATCAACATCCTCCTCTCCAGAACCATTAAGGTTGAACGCACCAAACTGAACAGCAGTTCGGTCAACCTCACGATTTCCTGGCATGCGTACTGCCTCCTCTTGATCAAGGACCCGACGTTGGTAGCTTGGGGTTCGTCCCGACGAGCCTGTCGCTTTCAACGCAGAAGCTTGGAATCCGCTGGTTGGTGGTCGGATAGCTTGGGGTTGATTTGAGTATGGGGTAGCAGCCGCGCTTCGAGGGTCCCAAGAGCTAGCTGCAGTGCTTGCCGCGGTTGCAGTGGGGGCGGGGGCCGAGACATCCGGAAGTTGTTCAAGATTATCCTCAGTCAGCTCGTCCTTTGACGGGGTTATCTGGACTTCGGGCTCCGGCGCAACCAGCGCTTCTGCAGCTGGCGTTTGGATGGCATCAATGGGAGCTGGTTCGGGAATTGGTAATTCTGGTTCGGGCACCGAAGCTTCTGCGGGTTCTTCGACCTTGACGGGTTCTGCGGGCCTGTGTACTGAATTAGTTGACGGCTCTGTGTAGGTCAATAACGACGTACTTTTCAATAGCAGGCTCTGGCGCCTTCTTTTGAGCAGGAGCCGGCGCGAAAATGCTCGCCCAGCTCTTCTTGACGCCGTCTGGAATAACACTCGAAGTCACTTTCGCAGCTACTGCAGCAGTCGCAGTCGCAGCTCCAGCTGCAGTTGATCCCCATGATTCTTGAGTCGGCTTTGCGGTCTCTCCAATCTCTTCAATGGCCTTTGGAGTTTCCCAGGATGGTTCACCAGCAGGTGCTGTATCCCATGCAGTTGATTCAACAGTTGGAGTAGATGTCTCAACAGCAATCTCATTGCGGATGCCGTTTGCGGGGGCGCGAACTCGTCCACCTCTACCCCCTCGCTCTGTAGCACGACCGCGGCCTCCTCTGCCACTGTCAAATCCAGCCCGGCCACCTCGCGAAACCCGGGTTTGGTTGGTGGTATCGCCAAAGGATGTGATGGTAGCAGCCTCCTTGACCTTTGACTTGGATCGATCTTTCTTGTTCTTAGAGACCTCTCCCCATTGAGTGATTGTGCCTGTAGCGACCAAAGTCAGTATCAAAGACTGTGATACAAGGTGATGGCATAAAGTTTCAAACTACATTTGTTCAAATTTTGGGTACATACCGTCAGTTATGCGATCAACCGTAACTTCAAGGTCGCCGTCAGTCTCCTGGAGAGCAAACACGATGTCTTCATCTGTCCAATCGGGGAACATCTCCTGGATAGTTGTGACTTTGCTGCCATATTTCTTCTTCAGTTGGCCAACCTCACCATTTTCTTGAATTGATGTAGATGTAGAATCTATTTTGTCGCCATTAGTTGCGTGACCTCTGGCACCCCCGCGACCTCTAGTAGAGAAACCACCTCTGCCACCGCGAGCTGAGCCTCTGCCGCGAGGCGCAGCGGGTCTAGATTGTACCTCTGACATTTAAATGTATAAAGGTGTGTGCGTTAGAGAAGTAAACGGGAAAGAGAATATGAGGAGAGGATGATGTGAAAGTGTGAGTGGTGTTGAGTTGAGTTAAGGGTTCAGATCGCGAATGACGATGGAAAATCAGTTTAGAGCCCTTTTCGCGGGACTGGTGAAAGGCTCAGGCACCAAGTTTAGAGATAAGTCGGTCGCGCTAGCGTTGGATTTGTGTCCGTGAGCTGCACAACGATGCATGCGTTTAGACCTGGTATGGAGAAAGAAATAGCCTCGAAAGATGTGCTATAATTGACCTTTACCAAGGGAACTCTTAACTGACGGCGTGCCTCCAATGCAACGACAACAACACGCGCAGGAGGAGGTTTCTCTCTTGATCGCCAAGACCATGTCACGTGTGCGGCCTTAGTGCGACCAAGTCAAACCCCACCTGAGCTTGAAGCTTATGTGCAGCTCCACTATGCTTTATGCTTACACATCCTCAAGCTCAGTATCTACCGTCAAACAAGTTCCTGGCGCTATATATTGATCTTACAGACTCGAGACGAGACAATATACTCCATCAGACGACCGTAAAGAGATATTGGAAGTTCGCTGCAGCAATACAGCAACGCTACCAAAGTTGCCAAGGACACATAAATTGGCTTATCTGCCTAAGGGATGAGGAATATTGGACACAATTTCTTAGGATATCGGCCGAAAACTCATCTGCTCACCTTCACGGTTGGTACACGACTATGTTTCGCCCGTCGCAATCGCTCCTTTTCAAGCCGGTTCCGATTCTGAATCGGCTTAAGATTCATCAGCCACTGCCACTCAGTCCCCGCGAGTCGAAACAGTTGCTAAATCTTCTCACAACCTCGTTCCGAGAGCAGCTTGATAGTGAACACCCAGTATCCCGTACCGAAGACACTCCCGGGCCCTCACATGCACAGCACCAAGCGCGCAGCCGGAGGCATTCGCTTTCAGACCTGGATAGTAATCCAACAGACAGACACATGTACTCTCTGCTAACAAATCCGCTGTTCAACATCTCGCCCGAGACCACAGGCGCACGCCTTGTGCTATCGAGAGTACCAATGGATACATTTGATCAAGCGGTAGCAATAGGCATGATGACGACTAGTCTTGCAAAGAAACTTTTGCTAGCTACAAAAGTTCGGATCATAAACTCTTCTGTTCTTAGCATCCGCGCCGGGATGAAAGAGTCGGCCGCAGGTTTGAAGGTTTTGAAATGGCTCGTATCAAGTGGTAGCACAATTAACATTGAATTCTTGGACGATGAAGCTTTCACCTCAATCTTAATGGAGTTTTTGGTGGCAGAGGGTCTGCAAGAAGCAGCGTGGACATGGATCAAGAAGTCACTTGCACGTCTCCCAAGTCTAGCTCCTCTATCTGGAAAAGAATTTATTGAAGCTCAGAAGAAAGTTGTTGGCCCGCTTCTGCTGCTGGTCAAGGCGGAGGCATCGGATTATGCCAGAGACCTGGACTCAGCATACCTATCTCTGTCAAGGGCCGCTGGTTACGTCGCGGGGCTGCTCGCCGGGGATGTAATGAGAGCCCTCGCGCCTCCAGGATGGTTTTTGTTCAAGAAGTCTGTCGGTTCGCACGCGAAAAAACCTCCACCAAGTGAGGCTGGGTTCGAATCTTTTCTGAGCTTGGTTCCCGTCTTCACTAAACGTACTGACCTCTGCTTTGCACACTTGAGTCTTCTACACCCTACAAAGCAGTCCCCAGATCCGGCATTAACTTATTTTCGAGGCATCGAGGCCAGGAAACGTGACGGGATTCCTGTTTTAAAATATGGTACATCAACCGAAGATATTCAGCTCGGTCTCGATTTGGCCACTTTCTTATTAGAGCATCACCGATACTCCGAGGCTGATTATGTGATGAACTTTTTGCGAGCGAATTGTTCAGAGCAGCTAGGGATCAAGGAAATGAGACAGCTCGAGCAGGCCGAAGCAGAAGCTTCCAGTCTCGAACTGTTAGAGGGACTTCGCTTGGCGTGACAGCATCGTCACGGGACACCGACAATTTTGCAACATAGCAGGCGTTCAAGTATCGGTTGATCTAGGGGGCGTCCAGTGATGGCTTCAATAGACTTTGTCAGCTTGGGAGCCATATATATCTTGTCGGATAAGTGGTTGTGTTTGATACGTTAAAGTGTTAAATGTGGTTTGATTGGATGAGTCAAAGCCATTTTAAGAAAGGCGTAAATGGGGTTTATGAACATGCTCATCGATCGTCAAGCATTGGTACAAATCCAACCCATCTTGTTTCCCTATAAACTCTTCAGTCCATTTTGTAGCTCACGGCGGTCGAGCCATGGACTTCGATTATGGCGCGGTGGATCAGCGCGACATGGTCGGCTGTGGAGAGGATTTACTGAGATTTCGCGGGAATACCTGGCCGGTGGAACTAATCTTGTACGCCGGGGAGTAAGGAGACTGAGCCTACGCTGGGGATGTCGGATGAGCCGCAGTCGCCGACTATAGGATGGTGTAGGTTATTCAAGTAACGAGCATCATTGTGAAGGGCTACTTCGCAGCCGAGAGAGTAGTTCGTTGTTTTGAAGGCGCGGGACATAAGGGGGAAGGATGCCAGGAGGCTCAAATCAACTCATCTATCGGGCAGGTCACTTTAGAGGATTCCTCCATATTCTGACTTTCGAAATGGTACAGCAAAAATAGCATAATCAACATCGGCTCTCCTGGTCTACGAAGAGAATATGTTCCCTACTTTGCGCCGATTTTGAGATCTTATCTGTGTCAGACTAGTATTGAGGCCAAAGATGAACCCATCGAAAATTGCATCGTGTTGAACGAGTGGCATAAAAGCCATTCGAAGCGACTCGAAATGCCGTTCGATGGCTCCAGGTCGTAATAGAGACGTTCAGCAAAATGGAGTGCAACCAGGAACCTCGCTTAGGCGGAAAAGTAAACAGCATCACAATTCCATAAGGGATCACTCGTGGCCCCGCTGGTGACACCGGTGACATTCTTCGAAACGCTAAAATAATTTCAGCCTTTCTCCGGAAGCTTTCCATACCCGAGCTCATAACGAAGATACATACCATTTGAAAATCGGATAGCCCATTTCCAAACACCCGATTTTGCGCTATATGAACATCGGTAGCAATCTGCTTCTTGCGTTTCCAACCGAGGGCCTCGGATTCTATTCGGAGCTTCTCTGGGGATAACTCCCTTCGTCACGTTTGAGAATGTCTGGGCGGCGCCAATGAGGGATGGGTTCCCGTTGTAAAATTGGCATCGGCACCTTAAGTTCTACCAAGATCCAATAGTCGCTGACTTAGAGCGGGATCTTTTGGCGGGGATCCTGGATCTATACCAACCTCTCTTCATACGACCAATATCATTTTCTACAAACTCAGGTTACTCTCTTTCCCGATAGCAAACTGATTCGTCAAAATGTGTATGAGGCATTCTGAATCCTTCCACTCATCCTCACCCGTCAGAGAAAAACTGCCCATCAAAATTTACCAACGTAGTTTTGATGGAATTAAATCCGAAAAAGGGTTTGTAGTCATGGGACTCAACCTGATACACAGTTCTGGTCTGCTTCACCACCCACCTAAACGATAAGGTCTGTAAACACGGACAAAATAGCAGTAACTTGCCCAAACCTTCTTCTCAGATTCTCGATGTATTAGGAGATTGGAACTTTGATACAGTCATTATCACGCAAGAAAATTTGATTGGCCCAGCTCCTTTCATGACGGCTTCCGAGTGCTGAATATCTCAGGCGTACAAGAAGGAAGCAATTATTCGGAGGCTGATTGCGCCGCCTCTGACTGGAATACCCGACATCATAAGACAACTCAGTCATCTTTTCGAGGCATACTTTGCCTGTTTCTCCATCACAGTTCTTCTCAATCAATCACTTTGTGAGCTGTCATGTGAATCATTCACTAAATAGGGTGATCAGAAATTGAGGTTACGATCCATGCATAGACCATGCGGAGTTTGTCCATACTTCTCAGCTAATTTTGCTGCAACAAACCCTCATTCATATAGGCATAAAATTTTACAGCTACATGGCAACTTTGTGGCTTGTGGATATCATTATATCTACTTTTCATATTCTTTTTACGTCTTCACGGGCTATTTTATCGCGACCAAACCCAAACAGTTAATCTTACTATCACAGTTCCATAATATCAAGTATTTCCTTACACTTGAAGCGAACCCCGGAGCCTCCACAGGCTGATGCAGGCAACATTTGAAGTGGAAGGGCTGGTACTCGGCCTTCGCTTGATACCCGCTTCACACTGGCTTCACCACTCCCCAATCGAGGTCAAGATATGATCTCGCATCTTGAAAGTGAATAAAAATGCGATCCGCAACCTAAATAGCCCGTTCACTAGAGTTGTACTTCTCGCCTCAAGAATGAAGCAGCTTCTATATCAGGAGGTGGCCTGGACTCGGCTAGTTCAGTGTAATCACCAACCCTAAAGCGGGAAATATAACCATTCCAAGAGGTCCATACTCTGAACGATAGTATCATGGATTACGTGAAATGTTTCGAGCTCATCATAGGTTTACTCGCAAGCTTATTGCGCTGTCACCCGGAATTGATGATACCGATTCTCCATTAAGCCAGATAATGGCAGTGTGAAGTATATTAAGAGGATGTGACTACTTAGCCATCTTGAAGGCATATTCTTTTCAGGAATACCTATCTTTATTTACATAATGCAGCTCTACCCGCTTCGCTAGTTGGCATACTTGTCATCCTAAGAACCTCGCCTTAAAATGAGACTTTTCAGGAATGCAAAGAGGTGTACAGAACACCTAAGCACTAGACGTTCAATTTAGCTATACAACAATATGAAGCGAAGACTGAAATACCGAAAAGCCAATCCAGCTCCCCAGATTCGCAGGTATCTCACAGAAACCCCGTGATAGAGGGCGCAGGCATACCTTGGGCGCTTGGCATGGCTTCCCAAATTAAACAAAGACAGCGATGTGCAACAGACTCGACCATTCCCGATAATGAAGCATTTAGCAAGCTCAACTTATTTCACAAAGCCTCGCTTCTCTTTCAGTCCCCCAAGTCCATTATATTTTACTGCGCGCCGCAATTTCATTGAACTGTTTTTAAGATGTACTTTTTTTGCTTTCAGGCCAAGGAAGCAGAAGATCCTAGAACTTTACACTTAGAACATCGCATTGCGGCTTTATGGTTATCACCTAATCAAAGTAAGCAGATACAGCGAAGTGCAACAGAACCCGGTAACTCTCCTCTCGCCTATGCTAGACCCACTTGCCTGCCATGTGGCTATGCCTTCCAAAACCACTCACGAGCTGTTATGGTATTGTTACACGTCGCGGTATCGAATAGTTGTTTTTGAATATATAATTTTAGTCTTTGCATCAATGAGAACAGCCCAAGCGCCTAGAAAATCAGTCGAATGGTCAAAGTCGGCCGGCCTCCTGTGCGTCTTGTAAAAGTAAACAAAGATTTCGATATGTAACAGGATCGTTCATCAAACTCTGACACTCGCTAGACCCACTAATTATCCATCTGCCTATCGAGGAAAGTCAACAAACCTTCGATATGCAACAAAGGTAATGGTTCTCGCCCTCGCTTGAGCCACCTGCTCTGCGGTCTTGCTCTCAATTATCAAATCAAATCAACTTCGTCTCACAAACATTTTAGTCTGAGAAATTTACTAAATCGTACCATGAAAGCTTATGAGAACCTTATTGACCTCACATCTACCTACTTTTCGTATGTAGCACTCACGACTCTTCATCATATCATTCTTGAAGCAGATCGTGGTTAACGAACAGCATTTTTGTAAATATATCTCCATTCTCTACTCAGAGTTTATCAGTAACCTGACCAAGAGACTCGAAATCTAGCCGAAGATTACTTTCTGCTTTAAGCCAATATATACAAGCATATAGTTTTGATAAAGAAGAAGGGAGACTGGCGACGTGCAAAAAGTCGCTTATCTGCTTCTCCACCGGTTCGGGAAATGAAGAAGCTTACCGTAACTACGCAACAAATACTACGCATAAGGTAAAATGATAACGGATTTGGCGTCTATATACGTTTCTAGGATATTATGGAAGGTTCTACTTTCAAGAGTACTGAAATAGGGGTGTACCTAATAATAATTAAATATGAATTCGCTACTTTACAAGTCCAAATCACTGCAATTCAATTTATAGCTAGTATTAAGTGTACCTATACCAAAGACCCTTGGGAAGACAACGACTTGCGATCAACGATTACAATATCATACTCCCTTTAGAAGATAATATAAGAGACTATATTAAGAGGAAATACCTAGATATTTAAAGTTAAAATAAGAGGCTATAAGAAGTTGTATTAAAGGCTTAGGAATCAATCACAACTGAAATAATTAGATAATTGACTAGGGAAATGCCAAAAAGAAATAAAGCAGTCATTGAAGCATAAGGAGGATATATATAATACCAAGAAAATCATATGAAGCAGCGCTGCCAAGTATCTAGCTCTTATAACTGTGCGCACTGTCTAGAATTCCGGAATCATTACCCTTACTATGAAATACATCTTGTTCATAGGCATATCCCAATTGCCCAAGAGGGCCTGTCATATCAAGTTCTATTTTTACATGTTGCAAGTTTTATGCTTCTTCTTTCACCCACATAGCAAGCCTACTTTGAACTTGCTCGTATCAACATTCATGTGATTTCGTTACTTCTTGACTGGGCCTTCTCCGCTAATTGATTATTTAGTCCTAATCACCAGGCAATCCCACCAACCATCCAAGAATACAAGATGATCAAACAATGTTAGTTTGGGTCATTGTGGTATATGATTAGAGAACAATAGCTCCCTGAAATACACTTTCCTACGAATTTTTTATCATCCTCTTCAGCCCTTTAATCTTCTCCCAAAGCCCGACCCCATACCCAACCTCCACCACCGCTCTCGTGAACTCATACCCCTTCATTGTATCCGGAATCGGATAGTGAATCTGGCTTGGGATCGCTGTCTTGAATCCTGCCCAGAATAATCTATCCTCGCAAACAGCCTTGATATTGCAAAGCCCTCTCAAGCCCTCTTCACCTGCAAATCTTCCATACCCGCTACCGCGTTGACCGCCAAAGGGTAATTGGACCGCATAGTAGACTGCAAAATCGTTGACGGATACCATGCCAGTCTTCAGATTCCTGATCACGCCATCCACGATGTAGCCTGGTGCGCCAAAGATGGAGGCGCCAAGACCAAAGTCTGGCGCATTGGCGATCCGACACGCTTCTTCGGCGTTCTCAGCTTTCATGAGAACACAGATTGGGCCGAAGCACTCTTCTTTAGCAATGGCCATGTCGGGAGTGACATCGACGAGGAAGGTGGGCTGGAAGTAGTGCCCCGATTGGTGGACTGGGTGATTGAATCTTTGGCCACCGGCAAGCAATCGAGCCCCGTCTTTCACAGCAGAAGAAACAAGTCTCTCTAGTCTATCAAAAGAGGCATCTGAGATCATAGCTCCCACATCCACCTGCGCATCTTTTGATGCATCTAGAGTCGAGCCAACTCGAAGAGCTTTGATCCGTGGTTCGAGCTTATTCACAAGCTGATCGTAAACCAAAGGACATGCGATGATGCGTTCGATTCCGATACAATTCTGACCAGCAGCCTGGAAAGTACCTCGAAGCAGGATTTCGATGATACGAGGAAGATCTTTGCTGGCAGAGTCCAAAACAATTGCGGCATCCTTTCCCCCCAACTCAGCAATGACCGGCGTGAGAGACTTGGCGGCGGATGCTGCAACTAGCCTCGCAACGGGTCGGCTACCAATGAAGGTAACATGAGAGACAGACGGATGAGAAGTCAAGTGGTTCGCGGTATGAGGCCAAGTAGTAACGACTTGGACCAGGTTGGTATTGTGGCCACAGACGTGTAGAGCATCTTTCACAATGTGTGAAAAGTAACTACTACTCCACGCCGTGTATTCAGACGCCTTGACAACAATCCCATTTCCGGCAAAAATGGCAGATATTACAGGACCAATCAGGTTATGGAAAGGATAGTTCCAGGAGACTAAAGCAGAGACCACACCAAGAGGCTCGTAGACAACCGTATTCTTCTTGTACATCATGAGGAGGTTCGTAGGTCGGTGGGAACGCTTCAATGCCTTCTCCCCGTGTCTAAGAGTCCAGCGGAGCTTTTCCACTGTCACCAGTATCTCGCCTAGCGTAGCATCGATCATGGTCTTTCCCGAGTCCAGGCAGGCAACTCGGCAAATATCCTCCTGATTATCTAGTATAAATCTAAGCATGCATCGAAGAACTTGTCGTCGTTGTGTGAAGGTTGTATTCTTCCATCTCTGCTGCGCCGATTGGGCTTTCTCGACTGCGCGGTCAATACCCTCTGGCGTAGTGGGGTTGACGAGGCCCAGGAACTCGCCAGTAGCTGGAGCGTAGCATTGGATAGCGGTTGAGCCAGGGGCCTGTAATTCATTAACGTTAGACCTGTACATGAGGTATTGAGCTTTCTTACCTTGATCGAAGGGTTCTCCATAGCTCTGCCATTTCCTGGAGGGTTGGGTACGTCGATTGTGTATTTTATGATCCTCTCTCCTTCCCCAGTGCACCATGTGAAGAGTTTGATCCCAAAGTACATCCAGACTGCTACGAGTAACAAAACGCCGCCGATAAAATAGACCAAGTACCACCACCTGCAGATTGTCAAAACTCGAAACTTAATGATTTAGAAGCATGTGTTGACATTCACTCACACCTCATTATCTCCATTATCATCTAGGTAAAACCACTTCCGTTCGACTGGCACTTGTCCCTCCATTGCGTCAATTTTGTCTTCTTTTTCGGACGAATCTTTCAGCCTCGTTGACAAGGTCCAGTGGCAGAATTGAAGAATGACAATTGGAGATTTCACGCGTAGAAGGTGACTTGGATGTACGCCTTAGAACTGCATCGCGACAAAGTAACAGCCAGATGTAAAGAAGGCCGAATTCGAAAAAAGCGATACTCCATTAAAACGAGCTCCTCTTGTCCTCACGCGCTCGACAATTTTGAATCTGGGGAAGGAGGATCCCTGCTAGCGCTGTCATCTTAACCAGATATAAATACTGTGGGTACAGTAGTTTTTATTGTTCCGGACCGATAACCCCATGTTCGTATGCTTCTTTCGGCCTGTCTCGCGGGCCGGGCGAGGGAACTTTGATACCATTCTGCTCTGGAGGTGTCTGTTGCATCTGATATGTCTTCAGGATTTCTCATGCAAGCTGGGAGCTTACTTTATTCGCTGGATTCAGAATAACATGAGGTTTGGAGGTTTCAGCATCACTTCAACCTCTAACTACATGAGAGGCCCATGGGAATTACTAAGTAAGCAAGTCTCGCTCTTTGATTTTAGATACAAAGTTTCAATACACATCTCCTGAGTGTTTCCAGATCCTGAGTGGCGTGTCAGGGCTATCAGCTAGATCCACGATTAAAAAGACCCATCTAGCTCGTACAGATTCAAAAGGAGAACTTGCAGCCGCAACATAAATACGAAACGTGACCTAGGTAGCAGACGAGCCCCGCGGTTCGAAAAATTGAGAATTAACCTACCAGCTGCCAAACCAAAATTTAAGTAAGCGAGGATGACAATGCGAGCTTCCTTGAACAGCAATGTTTTCTACTTGGCACTCTTCTGCTCGACACCGGTCGTAGAGTTTCCAGTGTTTTTGTTTTCTTCTTACGTGATTGAATCTTCGAGCGTACCTAGGTAGATGTCTAGTGCAGAGTGGAGAGACTCCAAAGCTGGCCTCTTCGCTCGACCACGAACCCGTTCAAAATAAAAATAGCCGACCGGTTGAGCATGAGCCAGATATGAAAGGTGGTATTGTAGTATCCTCGAATGATTAACTCTCCAATGATTAACTTTTAGCTCTTCTCGATAATCTGTTTTCGAGGGTAGCATTGGTTGTGTAAACCCTCTACAAAGCTGAAATGCATCAGAGGAAGTTCGAAGCTTTGGGCACTGCCCGTCAATGTAATCAGTGTTTGGTACACATTAATGATAAAGCACTCGAAAAATACAGTCGGCGTTTAATCTTTTAGCGGCCAACTATTTACACTAGTACAGGAGACAAAGGAAAGAATGCAGAGAGTCATCTAAAGGATCGAAAGATCACCGAATTTCTCCTACAATAGTATTAGTAGACTGTCTGATACTGGGAGTGGGAGCATGTTGCGGGACTTACCTTGTAGCCTGGTACAGACCAGCGTCCCTTGGAAACGAGTTGGGATGTCTTCTCATCAATATCTGGGCGAGCAGCCGCAACCTCGTCCTAAAAGCACCCCAGAATCAGCTCAAATCCACAGTTCCGTCACCACAGCAATACGTACCACCGTGAGCTCATCGAATGGCCTAGCTTCCTCAATGTTTTTCAATGTAGCAGCCAAGTCCTTCAACTCTAAATCTACACGTCCCTTGGTCTCCTCGGCACTCTTCACAGCCTGCGCCTCAAAGGCTTCGATTGCCTTTATCTGGCGGCCAACATCGTATGTAGCGGGCTTGAAAGTGCTGAAGTACTTCTCAATCTCATCGACCACGGCCTGGTTCTTCAGAACGGAGCGGTAGTGGGAGAAGTCGACCTTTGATGGCTGCTCGGAAAGGATCTGAACTCGGCGGCGGGCGTCATCGTTGCGCTTCTTGAACGCTTGAAGGGAGGCGGCGGTTTGGCCTCGGAGACCGAGGGATTGAGTGACTTTCGCCCAGTCGAGCTTGAGTGCTGCACTTCGCTGGAAGAGCAGAGATGTTAGCTGGGTGTTAGGAAGGAGATAAGGGCTTCGGGACATCTCGGAAACGATCCATCGTCATACTGCGAAGACGTGAAGGGGCAATCTTCGCAGATGCGCACTGGGTTTCCGTCAGCGATTGAACTTACTCCGGCTGCCATTGTGATGTGGTTAAGAGGATTGCAAGTTGTGTAGACAGGATCGACCCGCAGGAGTCCTCAAGAGGAAGCTTTAGCATGAAGCTAGTTCAGACACGTGACCTTTGGATACCTCAAAATTGCTAGCAGTATATTGGTTATAGTACTTGCGCGTAGCCCCAGATAGTTTAATTCTTGCAAGGCAGTATCAAGTTGGCTAGCGTATGAAACTCGACTGTCCACTAATAATTGACGAGTCCTGAAAACTGGAGTTTTGTTTCACAGATTAGCTCACGATGAGGTCGTAGGCAATATGCAATTGACTCGATCTTTGAGACTTCCGCAGGTATTTGTTTTTAAGGAATACAGATCGATATGCATCATGCATTTCCCATAAAGCTCCATCAAATAGCCACACACAGCCTAATTCGGACCTGCATGACAAGCTTCACGCCCTATATGCTCAGAGCCATGATAGAGTTGACTATGTCATTGTCGTTCTCCTTCAATGCCTTGATAGCCTTGTTTCGCGAGACGCTGGCCTGGGTCATGACCAACTCAATGTCCTTGTCCTCGAGACCGGAAGCATCAACATCTTCTGCATCATCCTCGTCATCATCTTTTTTATCATCGCCAGTCTCTATAGCCTTGCCCTTGCCGTGATCGTGCCCGGAGTGATCGTGGCCAGAGTGGTCATGTCCAGCGTGGTCGTGGGACTCTTGAGCGGCAAGTTGTTGAGCAGCGGATGCTTGAGCTTGAGAGTTGAGATCCTCAATCTTGGCCTCACCGAAGACACTGTAAATATGGTTAAAAGGATAGAGTATAGAAGTAAGCAGGAGAGCTTACATGTAGGTGTTACTGTTTGGGGACTTATAGACCTCAGGTTGGTTAATGACAAATAGAATCTGCGAAGGAAACAAGCATTAGCATGAAGTTCTGCAACATTTCGAACCATCTCAAGCTGTCCATCGCACTATGAGCCAGCTTCTGCGAAGTCTTTTTGTGCTCCCAATGCCGTAGCGCAATGAACTTAATTAGAGCTCCAAAACAGAGAAATAGAATACTCACGTTCTTTGGTCTTCTCAATGTGACACGGGTGATGCCATGGACCTTGACGAGGCCAAGCTTCAAGATCGACTTGCGCGCCTTCTTCTCATTGCGAGAGTGGACGATTTGACCCTCTGCGGGGATTCCAGACTCGGCAGCCTCTCCTTCAGACTCAGAATCAGAGGAAGCCCCATCTTCCGCCGTGACATTCTTAGTGACGGGCTCATCATCTGGGAGCTCTTCGATGCGTGGGTTCGACATGTTGGGTGGTATGTCTAGTGTTGAAAGATTAGCAGGCAAGCTTGAGGATTTGTCAAAATTTAAAATTTCTCCTGTGCGTTACCAAACTGTGAAGATGTAGCAGCTCAAGGGGAACCATTGAATTCATGACACATGCTCACATTAAGCTGAACAAGATTAACTGACCTTGACTTTAGAAGAGTGAAGTAATTTGGATGATAATAGTGTCGACGTCAAGGTGGAGGGGCTTTAAGCACTGCGATAGATATTCGGTTATATTTTCGGCCACCGGAATAGTCGATATGAACCGTTTATGGGATTCAGTCAAAGGTCATCTTGCGAACGTAAGTACTAAATTGTGCAGTGACTATTAACTGTAGATTACAAATTCACTGCTACTCTGGGACTTCAGGTCTATTTGCTCTGGCCTTTGTCTCACTTTCCGAATATGTTGGATGAGTGGCTATTTCTTATCCAGGTTATCTGTTATGGCCACAATTGCAATTAATTCCATGCAAGTACTTCTTTGTCTCTTTGAAGTCTATATGCTTTGACGCCTGTCATGTTTTTTGACGTAGGATACAAAGCTGCCATAGAAGCAAAGGATCCAGCAACCCAATGCGGTCATCATCTCAATTCCAACCCATCCATGTCCTTAAGCCGCAGCCTTCACCTTAGCCAAAGACTTCCGAATCTCGAAGCGCGCTTGCTTCCTCAATCGCATAACCTTGAATCGCTCGAAGTCCGTAAGTGCCTTCCTACGCTCTTTCTGGTTACGCTTCTTGGCCCAGGCACTCTCTTGCCACTTTGCCTCGACACCAGCTTTTGTCCAGTGCGCCTTAACTATGCCAGTTCGTGCACCTCGTGGGAGGCTCTCGAGAACTAGAGGGGTGAGGACAACGTGTGACAGCGCGATAGATTGGCGAGGAACGGCGGTCTTGCTGTCTGTTGATGGTCCGTCGACGAGAGCCTGTCTTTCAGTTAGTCCTTGCAATTTTGACTTCCACAACCCCAGAATTTCCACATACGCGCTTGTGGTCAATGATCTCGACGATCGTAGCCAGCTTTCCCTCAGAAGGTCCGTCAGCGATGAGAACGACTCGGCCGACCTCAACCAGTCTCCATGACGATGCCTTGATCTCTGCGTCACCCATTGTGTATGTTTCTGGAGAATTCGCGTTAGTGAAGGATCTGGAGGGTGAGAGCGTGTCGTAGAGACTTACTGGGCGAAGATATCGTAGGTGTTGTCGTTGTCAAATCAAGAAATCGATCTGGTGAATTAATCAGTGTGCGTGAGGTATCGCTTAGACTTTTCGTGGTGGCCCCGGGCATCAGTCAGGCATTACTGCATTAGTGCTTTATTTAGCGCCAAATCACCTATTGAAGAAAACGACCGTGAGAAGTAATTTTGGACTTTTCATCTTTATCCTCAACGACATGCCACAGTCGCTTCCGTATTTTCGGCTCACACAACCCAAGATATTTTAAGTCATTCATAACTGTAAGCTATCCACGCTTCTTAGCCTCTTCCTTACAAATGATGATATAATTTGCGATCGACCTCGATGTGGTGGCTCCCTCGCCGGGGAGCTATATCACCCGATAGGATGAGATTCAATCTTACATATTCTGAACCTTAACAACTACAAAAGCATCATTGTTTTACCGAACAAATGTCTTGCTAACTTGTCAAAGAATCTCTAGGTTTCAAGCGTCGAGTATTCCTTGAGAACTTGCCACCTATCGTCGATGCGCCACAGATCCAGAATAGCTCGCATTTTTTATTAAGGCCTATAGTGGTAAGCATACATCACTATACCGGACTGACTCAATTTATCCCTCACCCAATCCCCGATGCGATGATTAAAAAAACGCACTGAAAATAGTGAACTCTCCGGAGTCATGAACATTTCTAACCAAGATCACTGAGCTCCACAATCACAAGTCCTGTTTTTTCCTGCATAGTGTCAAAGACGGTTCACTGATTCATGACTTACAGGAAGCCCCTATATCGCCTTGACAATCTCTTGCTGGGTATATGCTGATAGCCGCTGCAAGTGGAAGCATCGGAAGATTGTTGACCGACTTTTTGTTTCTGCAATTTAGTGCAGCTCGTTTCAACAAAAAAAATATCGAAAACCGGCTCCTTACCCTCATTATATCACACACCACCCTATGAAAACTCTTGTCTTCTTTTGTGAAATGGAAGACGCACTGACAAAGTACTTGCTTAGCCATAGCTCTCTAGTGAGTAAATTCTCTTGCACGCAAACCATACAATCATGAAGTCTACTATGTTTACCAGTCCGATTCCGAATAACAAAGCCTCGATACCATTCCCGATGCATCATCCCATCTCTTCATGTCTTACTCAATTAAATCGTGGCCCTCGACCCCATCAACGCCTTCCAAGTCCCCCTTGATACCCTCAAATAGCACCTTGGCCACGACTGGCGGGACCGCATTTCCAATCTGCTTCTTCACATAATTGCCCTTGAAAACATGCTTCGGCGGAAATCCTTGCAGACTCGCATATTCTCTCAGTGTTAGATCCCGCGTGCCAGACGGGTGGTAGTTCTGCCCGCCAGACGTCGTCATCGCCCGCGGCAGGATCTTGCTGCCGTCCCACGGCTTCATGTATCGTTCTGGTAACCAAGTCACCGCCTCGATGTCGTGGTCGGCGGCGTTGGGCGGGATAGAGCTGAGTGTTTTGTTGGCGGAAACAAGGGGGAGGAGCTTGAGAGGGGAACCGGTGTCGGCTGCTGAGTGGGTTGGCACGGGCATTTTCGGTAGGGGTTCGCCGGGGCTGGCGGGATGTTAGTTGAGTTTTTGATCGAGGATTGGGTAACCCGCCAAGAAGCAATGATAATCAACCTGTTTCGCCGTTGTGGCAGTCCCTTGTACTAAGTCAGTAACCGCCGTTCAGAGCACCCGGGAAGACATACCCATTGCGCCAAGGGCACAATGGCCCACCTAACCGAGAAATCATGCGTTGTAAACATCTGGATCAGCGCATTAAAATAAAACCTGAATCTCGAACACGCAATCCCAAACGTCTGCTCCAGCGTCACGATCCTCGCCCGCGAAACCTCAATCACAGTCTGCACCGCAAACAAACTCGCTACATTCATCTCGTCGTCCACGCCCTCCACTGTGTGCGCCGGAGAGAAGAACTGGCATGGCGGTGACAAGTGCAGGATGTCGACTTTCATCGCATCGGGATTCGAGTGGGTTTTGGACAGCTGGACAAATTCGTGAGCCGGCATCTCGTGACAGGTCGCCCAGGGGAAGTTGGCGCGCCAGGAGAGACAGGCGTGTTTATTGAAGTCGAAACCCCATTTCAAGCGGAGCCCAGCCATGGTAGCGCCTCGTGAGGAGCCGCCACCGCCGCAGAAGGCGTCGCCGTATGTGTAGGTCTGGTAGGCGGTTCTGGTAACTGGCGGCTTGGTTTCTTCGGGAGGGAGGGCTGTGTTGTCTTCGCCAGTCGTGGGGTCTGAAGGAACGAGGTCGATCATATGTGGCAGTTCTATGCATAGATCGATTGTCTCTGGATTTGGCGGCGAATCGCTCGGGATATCCGGCTGGTTGTCAATAACCATATGTTTGCTTTGTTCTGTAGTTTGGAGGCTCATTCTTGCCACACCCTCTCTGGTTTTTTCTACCTCGTCCAGCACTTGACAACGAGCACGTTTGGGTGTGGTTTCGGACGACGACGATACTTCTGCATGGTCCAGATCAATGGCACTGTAATTCCGCTTCTCCATACGACTATGTATTTCTTCCTCATGTACGATACAACATTGGTGATCGTCATCGCCGAGATTGATGAATTGATGACGCATGAATGCCGTTTCGGTATTTTCAAGTGCCTCAGAGATATCAGTTGGTACTTCCTTGGAATTCTTTGGTATTGATGTGAATTCATCTTGATCAATCCCAGGTCGATAGGCCCCTCCGAGGATTGTTTCACCCCGCCACTGGAACCGGCTGTCCTCATCTGAAATCTCGAAGCCAGGGGTACAGTCCTCAACATTCAATCGCTGAAGTGATCTCTCCTTGAACAGATTATGATCCCTGTCAGCAGCTGAGGCATACGTACAAGTATACGTCCATCGTACCGTCAAGCCTCCATCCGTAGCTGCATGCTCTTTGTTTCGAAACTCTGTCAAGATGACATTTCGACAGAGAGGGAACTTCTGGTTGGTGAACCGGACGCTTCGGATCCTGGTAATTTCGTCAAGAGACACCTCAACGGCGCCCTGCTCCAATGGTCCTCGGGGATCATCGAGATCGACTTCAAGGAAGAGGACGAGCTCGTTTAATTTTTTCTCCAGAAGACCATTCAAGTCTCTTGCTCGCTGGAGTCTGTGGCCTCGGATCTTGATCTCCTGGGTTTCACTATTGCGCAAGATATCTTTAATACGGATGAAAGTATCGTCTTTGAGCTGGGCGGTCTTGTTAGCTTTCAATTTTATATCCTTCATACAAAGTGTGCTATCGATCCGCTGCCATGCGCCGACGATAGTGGGATTTCTTCGCTCGTATACTTTCGAAATCTTCCTCCTGACCTTTCTTCTTTTTTCCTCCTCTTCGTAGGCATTTTCGATCTGCAACATCTCAATGCTATCTTCCTCCAGATCGATAACCTCGCCTTGCCTGAAAGGTCTATTTGTTCGCTCCAGATTCGACTCAAGATCCGGTGAGCGATCTTGAGACGCAGATGGACTAGCCAATTCTGCATCATGCACAACGATGAAGTCTCTGCTTCCTGGTCTCCACGGTCTTGAGATCGATGAATTTGAGAGGCTTATAGCTCTACTGCGCCATTCGCCAACGTCCGACATTTTCTGCTGCCCCAGGTTCAGTGGGGTTTCACGATCATCAATATTGATAGGTTTTTGAGCTGTGCCGCTAAGTTGCTCTGAAATTGTCCTAGGAGAGGGACATGTTGCGAAGGATCTGGGATCACCAAGGGATTCCGATCTACTTGAACAAGACGTGGCGGCGGATATTCGGTTTGAGCTCACAGACTTGGATATTTTGAAGCCCCAATTCGGGTTACGGAAGGTTGAATTGATGCGAGACCTGCTCCGGTGGGAATTGGAAGATTCTGTCCTTCGGGTGACAGAGGAGAAGGAAGAGGAAGAAGGCCTGCAGGGTGGGAACCCGTTAAGCCCAATACTAGGCAACATAACCGACTGGCAAGGCACTGTGTGTGTTAGCATCTGGAGAGATAAAAGACTGCTGAAAAATCCAATATCCCAGCCAACTTAGGTGAAAGTGACAATGCCTGCCCCAGAGCCAGCGCTGGTCGTCTTACTGTAATCTGTTATTATTACATCGTCGTCTTCGACCTCACCAGGACCGTCGTCATCATCTATTGTGATGACATTCTCATTATGGTCAACTATTGTAACCTCTTGGCACGTGAACGGAGCCATTAAAGAGACAGACATTTCTAATCTCAGGTCTCTTGAGAGGAACTCTTGAGAGCGACTATTGCCTAGAGTGGATTAGAAACCACTTCAAGAGGCCGTTGGGAGGGAGGGTTGAAAAAGATCACACCTTGAGAATCCTAGGCCTGCCCAGCACTAATGAAACCAGCCTTGCCTACGATTAGGCTTGATGGGCCACTTGACAGCTTTGAAGAAGGCAACAAAATTGAAATTCCAGAGGAAGACTGAGAATATATTGTATAGAAGCTTTGTTGGCAACCTACTCACGTAGCTCAGCGCCAAACCAAGCGATGCATGATTCAACACTTTGTTGCAAAATGTACAGTGATATAGGATCAGAAAAGGGAAGTTGTTAGGGCCCATCTGATGTAAATGTTAAGAGAAGCTCTCTCCAGAATAAACATCCGTGTTGTCTATTGTGCAGATTCTGGGTGTCCGCAGCAAAACTCAGTTGGTTGAAAAGAGGTGGACAATGTGGTTGGTTGTCAGTCTTTGTACATTGGCTACTGACGAAGAGAAGGATTTGCCAGAGAAAGAGAGGCATCTTCATTTTCGAGATGTCCAAGAAGACATATAGACCATGAAGTGAAAACGCAAGGCAGATATTCTTCATAAAATGACAAGGTAATCAATATCCGATCCAAGCAGACCCTTATTACACTACAGCAGGAGAGGGAACATTTCTTTCAGGATCTCCCTGAGAATCAATTACATATGTACGCACAGGTCTTTGATTTCCGCTAAAGTTCAGACGCAACTTGGGATGTGGTAATCTTCCGAAGTGGTAGTGAGGTTATAGGGAGGTAGCGTGGATATAGATGCCTGTTAGACCTCAGGCATCAAATTGGGGAAACAGCGAAGTGGGCCGCTGACAAAGGACGGGCGCGCATACTGACCAACCAATCAAAGCAAGGAGAGGATAGGTATGCAAGGGGCACACCTACCTACCTACTCGGTATGCAATAGCTCATGCAGCACGAAATAACAACCATTGTCGCGTCGAGCAAACCGAGCAAATTATACATTTTTTCTAGTAATATCTCATGTGCCCAACTCTCTCCCGGACTCGGACTTGGTGTCCGCCCAACCTCGGCCCCAACAATCCTACAGTTACAATGAGCGTGCTTGTCTTGGCACTAGCCGAGCTAACGACTGGCTAGCCGAAGTCGCAGAATTGATTAAAAATTGAGAATCGTACCGCGGACCTGGGAGCAAATTCACTTTCCAAAATGTCCGCGACCTCTCGCCACTCTCGATTCAAGCCCATAATTACTCCAGGGCTTTCGCTACCTCTTGATTGAGAAAGTAGCTGCTCTCAGATTTCTGCCTGACCTCCTACTACTGTTACCGGTCTCTTGTTGCGCGAGTCCGGAATTTGCGACTTTCATAGTCCTACAACGTCCCTCTAGCAAGACCTTCAGCAGTGAGTTTCTATCTCTTCCATTTTATGCGGTCTACATGCTCTCTTCCCGGACGTCATGATGAAGGAAAATTTCAAGATGTTAGACTACCTACAAATTCTGCGGATGAAAATTTCACTGAACCCCACCTTACTACCCCCAGCTGCGTATTGAGTCCATTATGCGACAAAGCTGACAGCCGCAGTAGCAACTAGATCCTCCTTTCACCGTGAATTTCCGAGATGTGTGGTATCCTCGCCCTCATTCTCGGCGACATCGAGAGCATTTCTGCGACCACTGCTGCCGCAGATCTTCACGATGCCCTCTACTACCTTCAACACAGAGGTCAAGACGCCTGCGGAATAGCTACATGCGCCTCAGGTGGACGTATATACCAGTGCAAAGGAAATGGAATGGCTGCAAAGGTCTTCCACGACGGATCGCGCGTTCAGGATCTGCCAGGTTTCATGGGATTAGGCCACTTGAGATACCCCACGGCTGGCAGCAGCGCCAGCGCTGAGGCACAACCATTCTACGTCAACAGTCCTTATGGCATTACCTTCGCACATAACGGAAATCTGATAAATGCCGAGCAACTCCGAGTTGTCCTGGACAGAGACGCACACCGACACATCAATACCGACAGTGATAGCGAACTGATGCTCAATGTCTTCGCCAACGAGCTCAACGAGACCGGGAAGGCTCGTGTCAACGAAGAAGATATCTTCCAGAGCTTGAAGCGGATGTACGGAAAGTGTGTTGGTGGCTGGGCTTGCACAGCAATGGTTGCCGGTTTCGGGATCCTTGGTTTCCGTGACCCGTATGGCATTCGCCCTCTCGTCTTGGGCTCTCGGCCGTCTGGAACGGTGGTCGGAGCCACTGATTATATGCTGGCATCCGAATCAATCGCTCTGCGCCAACTTGGATTCTCCAATATCATTGACATCCTCCCGGGACAAGCTGTGATCATCCGAAAAGGGTCTGCGCCCCGCTTCCGCCAAGTCGTTCCCCAGCTTAGCTACTCTCCTGATATTTTCGAGTACGTTTACTTCGCTCGACCCGACACGATCATCGATGGCATCAGCGTGCACCGAAGTAGACAGAACATGGGACTGAAACTTGCAAAGACTATTACTGAAACACTTGGTGAGGCAGGCGTTCGAGAGATAGATGTTGTCATTCCTATACCAGAAACCTCCAACACATCCGCTTCCAGTTTGTCCGAGTGTTTGAAAATCCCATATTGCCAAGGTTTCGTCAAGAACCGATATGTCTTCAGGACATTCATCATGCCCGGTCAAGGTGCGCGCCAAAAATCCGTACGCAGGAAATTGAGCGCTATCCCTTCGGAATTTAAAGGCAAGACGGTTCTTCTTGTTGATGACAGTATTGTTAGAGGCACCACAAGTCGAGAGATTGTCAACATGGCGCGAGAAGCCGGTGCGAAGAAGGTTATCTTTGCTTCCAGCGCTCCACCAATCACCCATGCCCACATCTACGGTATTGATCTTGCGTCTCCCCAAGAGCTCGTTGCGCACAACAGAGATCGCAAAGCCATTGCCGCGCACATCGGTGCCGAGGAAGTTATATTTCAATCTCTCAAGGACTTGAAAGCCGCTTGCGCCGAGGAATCGCCCCGCGAGAACCAGGAGTTCGAAGTCGGTGTTTTCTGTGGGAAATATGTGACTCCCGTCACCGACGGTTACTTCGAGCACCTTGAGCGAGTAAGAGGCGAGTCCAAAAAGCTCAAGGTTTTGGAGAGCGCCAAGGAAGCCGTCATCAATGGTGTTGCCAGTGATACAGATTTAGATCTCATTAAAAAGGGCGTCGAAGTGGATTATCGTGGCAACGTCGTTCCTGCCGCCGTTGGGATTGTCAACAGCAGCAAGGCTAATGGTGTGGATCTCAATTGCCACGAGAGACGCAAACGGGAACGCGACGAGTCAGATACTCCTCCTGTCAGAGATCGCCATGACATCAGGTAAGCACGAATGCTCTTCCATGTGAGCAAGGATAAGCTAAAGCTCTCCACAGCCTGCATAACTTTGCAAACGAGCCGCAACGGGGGTACGAATAAGCGAATATAGCTGCATGGTACAGATTTTGGTGGCTTGCATTTGTCACCAGGCGCTGGGCGGGGCGTCTGATTGCATTTCTGGATGTATAAAACGCGAACAGGACCAACTCGTAGTCCATTTCTCTTTGCCGAGTGAGCAACACGCCATCACTGTATTGCGATACTACTCACGCCCATGATTGCAATTGTCTTTTTTCGGTTCTCACAACACTCCCGTGGTACTCCTGCAAGTCTTGGTGTCACTTCTTGGATGCTATGACATATTCATGTGCCTCGGGTGATCCAAAGCGCAAGCTCGTCCCTTTCTTTAGCAGCAAGCACTGTGTACAAAACACCTCGTCATCTCTGTAGTATTGCAGCTGATAAATTCGTTGCCCCTTCCACTAAGCTTCAAGATGCGGTCCTGATTACATTCTAATCAGTCATTCAAAGTGTATCTGGTGGGTCAACTGCTCTTTCACCTAGCTTTGAGCTGAGCGGATACAGCTCAGCGATTACTTTTTAAAGCTTCATGATCTGTAACCAGCTATAACTCTGACACGCTTCCCTAACTCCAGCTAGTATATGTATCTAGGAATGGTTTTTCTATTTCTTTCGCTTTGAATTGATTGATTCTGGCCATAGGGGCCACGGTCCTTCCACGTCGGGCCAGACAACATCCCTGTATCGAAGTGGGTCTTCTGTCTGAAGCTAAACAACAAATGATCTCATCACTTACTGCACTCCTCGTCCATACCCAGCATATACTTCCACTTTCATCAATCATCTCCCTCGTGAGAATATCATACATTTGCGGATTACGCAATTCAACCCATCAATCGATACTCTCGTCTTGATGAAATTCTATTGCACTCCTGGACACAATTGTCCTTTAGCGTTCTCACTGCACTTCGGCCATCTGAGACAATTAGTGGACTAATAGGGAAGGCGCAAACTGAATTCACTTGGGGTCGAACAGCACGCTAGAGAGGATCAGGAGACAGTTGGCCAGCCCATAAATACATTCTGGCTGACCTGTTGTTGAAAATTCTTTCTCTTTAATAACATCAACGCACCTCTCTCTTGTGCTACCTCTTCATCATTTCTCGTCAATGTCTCTGCTCCTTTACCAAGTTTCCTCTACAGCAGTTCTGTCCTCATGAGCCTTATGACAGTCTTGAAGTAGAAAGCAAGCAGATCAGTTTGTGGTCTCAAGACAAGGACCTTTCTCACCTTTTCGACTTTGGTATTGGTACTCATACGACTATTACCTTCCCGCCACATATCTTCTGCAGCTCTGTTTCTGCCTGGTTCAATTTCTCCAATAGAAAGGCCTGAAATTTCGGTTTGTAGAGGAATAATCTTCCTTTTTAACCCTCAACTTTGACTTCATTTCGGCTTCAACCTTACTTCGACCTTACTCCGCCCTCAGTTCGACATCACTATCCTGCTCTGAACATACCTCTAAACCTCAGAGTTTCAAAGGTCGAAAGCTACATCTAAGAACTGGACTTTCAATACGATAGTTTCTCTCTGCAGCTTGTCGGCCTTGGGTTCTGTTCAGCATCAACCGTCACATACACAAAGCACCCTTGTCATATCTCCTTTCTGGTCTTGAACTCACTTGTTATTTTTATATTTCAGCGAACCCTATCTTGCCTCAAACTTTGGTTTCGACTCGCCACCAACCCTTGTCCTCCCTTATTCCCTCCCTCGAATTGGTTCACTATTACAGAGCCAGGCTCCACAGCCATGGCCGTCTCAAAGAAGAGAAGTACACAGAGGGCTGGACTCTCTAATCGTACAGTTGAGATTGTATCTCCTGTCTCAAAAAGAAAGCAAACTACGGAAAAGCCACATGGTATGGGCTTGAACCTGGACGACGAGCCTACTGCTAAGCGAAAGAAGATCAATCAATCTGTTCGGGACCAGGCAGCTCTACAAGTCCAGATCGTTTCAATCCCCGAACCAGTCACTGATAAGCCAGGAGCTAGAGTCAAAAAGCATAAATACAGCTTAACGCATGGCATTTCGCCTTTCCCCGACAAACTTGAGCCAACTCCTGATGCCTGCACAGAGGTCAGCCGTATTCTCACTGAAGCTCACGGCCACTTCGATCGCCCGGAAACAATTGCAACTCCTTCTACGACTGTCACCGGTTGTGGAGAAGTCCCATCTCTTCTCGATGCTACTATGAGAACCATTCTCAGCGCCAATACCTTGATGAAGAGCGCCAATGCTAAACTTATCGGATTGAAGAATGCCTTCGGTCTTTACACCTCTGGTATTGGAAAGGGCAGCATCAACTGGGAGAAAGTCTTGCTGGCTGACAGATCGATTGTGGTCCGAGCTATCGCTTCCGGCGGCAGTAAAGACAAGAAGGCCGACCATATCCTGAGAACGCTTCATTTGATTTATGAAAACAATTGTATTCGTTACAGTGCTCTTGTGAGACAAAAGGAGACTGGAGAGCCCTGCCACCTCCGTGGTGCCAAGTTTCTGTCTCAAGAGGATTTGGCTGCTGAGATCGACAAGTTCAAGCGTGATCCTTTGACTATGCATTATATCGCCGATATGTCAGATGAGGATGTCATGGAGGAGTTACTCCAGTATCACGGCGTGGGTGTCAAGACGGCATCCTGCGTGATGCTGTTCTGCTTGCAGAGAAGCAGCTTCGCCGTCGATACTCACGTTCATCGGCTTTGTATGTGGCTGGGCTGGGTTCCAACTTATGTCACCTTGAGAGAGAACCATCCTTCCCGTCTCATTAATGAGGATGAGACATTCAGCCACTGTAATGTTCGTGTTCCAGATCATCTCAAGTACGGACTCCACCAACTCTTTATCAAGCATGGTCAGGCTTGCTATAGGTGTGTCGCTGGAACCATGATGGGAAGCAAGAAGTGGGAGGCGTGTGTCTGTCCTCTTGAGCATCTCTTGAATAGATTCGACAAGGAACCTGGATATGTCAAACCCGCCAAACAATCCAAGAAAGCAAGAGTAGAGAAGAGCTTCATTGTCGACGAAAAGGAGCTATCAGACACAGTTTTGGTCAAGCCAAAGACGACTCAAGCCAAGGTAGCCAAGCCTAGAGCCAGACGGGCGAAAATCCCCAAGTCAGAGATTGCCCAGAATGGGGCCACCGAGACAGTGGTCACCAAGGTGGCTAAACCCAGAGCTAGTCAGGCGATGGTTCTCAAGCTAAAGATCTCCAAGCCGGAGGTCATTAAGTCAGGACTTAACAAGGTGGCCAAGCGAAAGGCACCGGCTAGGAAATCGAAGAAGGAAAATGTCGTTGATCCAGATGAGAGCAGCTCTTGAGTGGGATATTGCTGAGTTCTGATCATATTTACCTACTTGGGAAGTGGGGGAGGAAAGGGGGGGCGATACTACGACCTACTGCGCTTCTACTACACAAATATTTTCTTTGCTTTTCTCCTTTTACGTTGTAACACATTATGGCGGAGAGATACCCGGAGATATGCGCTATTCCATGAGTGGATCTGGGTTACAGATCAAGTCATCTTACTTATCATCTGCATCGCTGCAATACTGCACTGAACAATAAAATGAATATTATTTCAAAGTTCGGTGTATGGTATATTTCTGGAAATTTCGAGGTGATAGGCCACAGTGTGACTCCCCATGGTCTGTGACCACCGCACGATAAAACTGCTTGTGCATCTCTTGTGCATCTCTTGTGAATAAAGCCAATATTCTGAAATTTGATATTAGCTGACAATCGAACTTATACTGGATCCAACCATTCGATCAGCTCCTCCAATCCTCGGCTAATTTACATGGTAGTTAGTCAACAGTCCCAAACCTCCTCTCATCCTTCGTATTCTTGCAATTCCCACAGCTATCAACCTTCTCACATCTTTCCGCCTCGCAGCCCACCACGGCTTGCAATCTTCCTGCTCCTCCACCATACTCTCGACCAGCCATCTCTATCCCTGCACCCCTCTCTCTCTGTTCGCCCAGACGGCTCTGGCATCCACAACCGTACTCCGTAACGCCTTGGCTCAACATACACCAGCCGAAGAATCGGCATCGTTGGGAAACGCTTGAGTGCAATGTCTCGACATGCCCCTCTGATTCCCTCTCGCCCTGTCCTCCACGGCGGGAGCTGCAGCCCTCTCCAGGAGGAGATACAGCGGACGGTGGACAGCAGTTCCCTGCAGATGCGTCACCATGACGGGCTCTCCGTTCTTGCTGGTTGATCGCTGGACATATCTGCCTGGTCTGGCTTCTGTGGTCTGTGGTCTGTGGTCTGTGGTCAGTGGATTTATGAAATCACGGCTCGTAAGCGTGGGTGTAGATGCTGAGGGGAGCAACTTGAAGGTAAGAGAGAGAGCAGGCTTTCGGGAGTGACAGGAGAGATACAGAACACACACCTGGGCAAGATCAACCACTAGGGGTAGTTGTGGACTATGCATTGCCCCGATGGCAAAGACTGAGTCCTTCCGCTCAAAACGTCTGCTATCCGGCTATTGATATGTACAACGTAAATCGATCATATTCACCGAGAAGTTTCAAAATGAATTGGTTCTAACCCCACAGACGGTTTCGCACAGGATATACTTTTTTTTTTTTTTCACAATTTGATGTCCATTTATGGATTTTGCAGATTGAATTCAGGCTAAAGAAAGTCCCGAGACCTCCCCGTGGAGACAGATACACGCTAACTGGCGAGTCATCCGGTTGAAAAGTTGGGTACAAAGGTACCTGAATCCGAGGCTAGAACACCACCCACGCTTTACTAGACGACCGTCTTGGTGATGTGCCTGGTTTTCATTGCCTATTTTCCTTGAAGTACTCTCCCGTCAAGAACCTATGTCGCCCATAAGAACCTGACTTGTCTACGTACGTGAGACAGTCCTCCTCGAAAGCCTCTCTCTATCTGGATAATCTCCGAAAAACTTAATCCCCATATTGAAGCAAGTCGTGATAAGCTCTGTATGCAAATTTTTGTGCCACAATTGGTACGCTCTCCGGTAGGGGTGCAGCCAAAGTATAGACGTCAAAGTTTGGATTCTCGGCGCATCGTCCCCCGCATTGTGGCCCCCAGCCTCTTTTTGAGCCCCTTCCAAGAACGGCAAGAGAGTCTGCAACAAGGAATCCGCGTCCCAGGCGAACATATACTGCCGGAAATTGTGGTGTTCAATCAGTTTCAGATGTTTGAGACTGAGAGGGAGGACCTCGTTCATGGTAACCCCTGGGCCTCCGCCGAGCAGCATGTTGAATGGGATTTCCAGTGTATGCAGTTTTCTGAAAGTCGATAGGTCTAATGAGCCTTGGATACCGACCCTGTTGGCTCGCCATTGTCTCCCATAGCCATGTGTTGGTATTATACGCAGCACTTTAAGTGTGTCAGATCGGCGAAGGAGCGCATCTCTCACTCTGTCACAGTACATTTCGTTCGAGCCCATCGGCCGCTTGTAGTTCAACCAGAAAGTCCACGTGAGTTCTTCAAGCGCAGGCAGATTCGATAATAGCCTCTCGAGATTCTGCTCGTGCAGGACTGTTATACTGAGAGAAGTGAGGCTGGACTCGATCGAAGAATGAGGGGGAAGCGGGGATGGGAATGGCCACAGTCCCATCTCGGACTCGATCATATCGGCCGAGAGGCTGCGAAGAGTGGAAATGCGGAGAAGGTCTTGAAAATGATTGAGAGTTAGTTTCGATGCTCTTCGCTCATGGACATCGACAGGATTGCGGAGATCGAGACGTATCAGGTGCTTGAACGGAGTCACATATTTGTTGTCAAGAGTCCGCTGGATGATTATTGACCCCATCTGAATCTTATTCCACGTGTATCCTTGTAGGGAAATCGACTCGAGGAGAGGCAATCGAACGATGAGGTATATGACGAAAGCATCCAATGTCCCAGCTCTCAACTCTTGGCACCATTGTATCCTATAGGCCAACCCAGATCCCACGATAAACGCCGCACACTCGCTAGAGATCTTCGCCTCCAATGATCCTGGGTATCTTGCTAGGGGTGTCCGGTAATGTCCCTTCTCAAACGCCATTCCATGTAGGTGAAAATGGATGTGCCTGACAAACATGGTCACTTCAGGTCGTTTTTGGATGGTTCTGATCAGTAGCAAGAGTGGATGTGAATTCTGGGGGCCGGAACGTGGTTCTTTGACCATTCGAATGCTCTCGTAGAGTAGAGGCTCCGCCATAACCCGGAAATACTTGTTGACGAGGGACAAAGATGGCAGATCAAGGTCTGCATGCTTTAATATTTGGTGCAGGATCTCATTTGGAAGGAAGGATATGTGGTTGCGACTCAAGTCGCATGTCGACAACAGCAGCAATGCGAAGAAAATGGCTCTGATCGCAGCCCATAAATATGACAGAACCGTGATCGGGAACGACTGTGATGAACTTGAGTTCGACGCTGACCATAGAAGTAGCAGTGCGCCGGAGATCTGGAGATAGCTTCGCACTTTTGATATTTTTTTGGTCGTAACAATTCGTATCAAGCGATTCCAATCCGACGAAGTTCGAGCCACGGCCTTACACCTCCGGCGGGAACGACCAGTCGATGGACACGGGTCGAAATGCCACAAAAAAACCCGAAGGGTACTTCGAAGTACGAGCTTGAGAAGGATCGTGGAGAGCATAACTACAAGGTAGCGAGTTGGAGGGTCATCGATCGAGAGTAGCAGTACCGCTTCGAGTGTCTGATTCGAAGCTGCCCATGGGTAAGATAGCACCTTTGTTGGTGCCCACAGGCGGTTATTCTCGTCCAATCTCAAGAGCCAACAAGCACATATGGCATGAATGGCAAGCAATATTTTTGGAAACCTGAGTTTGATCTGCCATATCTGCTTGGATATACAGGATGGCAGCACAACCTTTGAACTTCTCCAAGCAGACTGCGCGCATGCGTTGATCGATGCGCTTATGTGGCTAAGCATGTCGTCACCGGCGAAGTAGCTAAACAGCGATATCTTGGCCGTTATTTTCAACCAAGCTTGAAGTAGCAACAGTTCAATGTGCAGATTTGTCAGGCGTGAGACGTCGGAAGCGTGAATCGTGTCCATGGCGTACTGTTATGTCGTGTACTTGATTAAAAGTCATCTTCAGTAGGAGCGACACAGTCAGATATTCAAAAGCCAAATTCGTCATGTCTCGATCGATATAGAATGAGGTCGTTCGAAGGTGAATAAGATGCCTCGCTTAAGTTCAGGCTAACCATTTCGGATGGATTCAAGACAGGTTTCTTTTCGTACTCGTAAATTATTTAGATATCGAAGCATTACAGAGTAGTGTTAGTATGAGCGGTAGAGGATAAATCCATTAACGACTACTTAAAAGCTTTTCCACTGCCCACTTCACGGATAAATTCCGAAGATCGCTATAGTGCTGTCCAACACCTACGAAAAGCACAGGCACGTTTGTGGCGTGCACCATGCTTACCAACGTACCCACCATGTCCCCGACAGTGTCACATTTTGAGATGATGAAACCATCGAGTGAGCGCCCACTACCAAATGCAGCGTTAAAGTTTCTTGCCTGGGCTACGGAGTCTGTGCCTACCAATGCCTAGATAGATTAGCGCCAGTTCAGTAGAATGTCCTCAGAACTTACCTCTCCAACCATAAGGATCTTGTCAGGTTGGGCGAACTTTGCAAACTTCTCGAGGGAAGACATGAGGCGCTTCAGATCATTAGCAGAGCAGGGTTCAAAATCGTAGGCAAACATACTTGGTCATTGTGACGACGCCCAGCGGTATCAATCAACACAACATCGAAGCCTTCTTGCCCGGCAAATGTTACAGCATCCTTCGCAACATTGGCCGCATCCTTTCCGTACCCCTTTTGATACAGCTCGACCTCTCCCCCTTCTCGAGATGTCAATTCCTTCAAGTTGCGCACATGCACAGCCAATTGTTCCACGGCACCGGATCTGAAGGTATCACAAGCGACGACCAAAACTTTATATTTGTTTTGTAGAAGGAAGAAGCATATCTTGGACAGATTGGTAGACTTTCCAACGCCGTTGACACCTACGATCGAAATGACATATGGGCGTCGCTTCTTTAGTGAGAGAGCCGAGGGCGCCGTTACTGCATCGATTTCTCTCAAGAGATCGAGAGACGAGGTTGGGGTTAGTATCTTCTGTAATGAAGACTCCATTGCGGTTTGAATCTTGGCTTGGACGCCTGTAGAAGGGTCAGTCGTAGGCCATATCAATACTTTGGCAATACTAACTCTCGAAGTTTCCAGTCTTCAGTCCGATAAGTTCCCTTTCTACACCTTCACAGAGTCGTACAGCAGCTTCGCGAGCCACGTTCTTCCTCAACAGGTGGTCTTCCATTCCCTTCATAGCTTTATCCAAATTCTCTTTTGTCAAAGTCTGACCTCCCACGACATTCCTGAAAAGCCCTCCAATTGCGCTCAAACTTGATCCTACGATTCCTGTAGATGATGCTGTTGTGTGTTCTGCTTTCTTAGCATCCGCCGAAGCTAATATAGAACTCACTTTGTCGTCCAAATCCTTCAGAACAAACTGTCCTTTGCCAGTTTTGGATCCCCATGAAGCCTGATCTACCTCTTCTATGGCTGGTCGTTCCCCTGTTTCATCCTCACCCGTCGTAGCACCATTGGCTGGTGCAGAATAATCCAGAGGAGTATCGCTATCCTCATCAGCCAGCCCATCAGCGTCCCATTTCCTTCGTTTCTTTGGGCCCGCAGGCTTCCCATGTTTGCCGTTCTTCAGAAGGGATTCATCCCCCGATGATGTATAAGCGGACGGGGTATTCGCCGCTTTTCGTGACCTTCGGGATCCTTTGCCCCCTGGTCCTCCCCTTCCTGTAAGTATGTGGCTGGATGGTGTACTTGGTCGCGAATTGTCTGGCGTTGCGATCGGGGTAGAGTCATTAGAAGCCAGAACCCTATAATTATCCCTTGAAGGTCCTGGGCCCATGTCAACCCAGCGCTTTTACTTAGACGCAAGTCCAACCTACCCCTCGAAAGTACTCCAGGCAAGGGAGGAGGTTCATCGTCAAGCTTCTCTAATACCGAAGGAGGGGCTGCTCCTGCAAATGCGGATGCTTCTGCAGCTCTTGTTTCTTGATTCAAGGCCGTCTTTTCAAGCCTTTGAATCTGCTGCTCGAAATAATCGTCGAAGTGGCATTCGACCAATGTTGTGTGCGGTTTCTTCAATTGGTCGCCATAGAGATCCACAAATATGGTCTTGATGTTGTCGACAAGCTTGTCAATCCAGGACAGGTGAAGAAGTGACCGGTACACAGCCTACGGGGAAGAAATTTAGTAATAGGCAGAGTATTCGTGGCCAGAAATCACCTCCGTACCACGAAAATTATATTCAACTCCTTGACCGTTGTCCACTTCAATGTGTGTTGCTCATATTTGTACGGAGGATTATTGGCTGCGGATATGTCGTCTGCGACGCCCGCTCCAGGAAGAGTACGCTCTTCAATAAAGACGTTCGTGATGAGGCTATTAATGATTGCAGGGCTGGTTGGCGCATAGGATTTCGACCAGAGTACCACGCCAGAGGTCGTGAGGACTTCGAATGCGTCCAACATCTTGGAAAACGTGGGAATGTTGAAAACTTGAAGAGATGTCGTCCATAGTCGCACAGAAGAGCTACATAGTAAGGCTGGCCCGAAGTTTAACCGGATTTGTCTAGATCTTATGTAAGCCAGCCGCGAAGCTCGAAAATAGAAATGTGGTCAACAACACGATACCTCTGCTTCTGACAGGTATCTGTTCCGCATAGCCCGATCCGACAGTTGCTCTTCTAGATAAACCTGCCTCTCCCGATTATAGTTTGGTCTAAGATGCAGAGATCACATTTTGGAAACCCCGCTCCGGCAACCTCTCCGCCTCTTCATCATCCTGTCCCTCAGCACGTCTCTTCAGTTCCACAGCTAAGGTCACCGCCTCCTCCTATGCCCCAGCAGCAGCACCAGAGTGGCTATGGAAACCCCTATCAACCGCAAGCCCCTCAGGCAGGTAATGGCTTCGGCGCATACGGAAACTTCATGTCGGATCCTACGGCGCAGATGGGCTTTCAAGTCGGACAGACGGCATTCAAGCACGGAACAGAATACGTGGAGCAGAACGTTAGTTCGCGATCTATGCCAGATACCCAGAGACTGCTAATGTAAAATAGATAAATCGATACGTTAACTTCTCCGCTCTGAAGCACTATTTCAACGTTTCGAATGGATATGTGGTCAACAAACTATTCCTGGTTCTCTTTCCTTGGAGACACAAGCCGTGGTCGAGGAAGCAGACACTTGGTCCAAACGGCCAGGAAGGATGGTTCCTGCCGCCCCGAGACGATCTCAACAGTCCGGACATGTATATTCCAGTAATGGCTCTGGTCACGTACATCCTCCTGTCCAGCATGATTGCTGGACTTCGGGGTGCTTTTGAGCCCGAATTGCTTGGGTACACGGCTACCTCGTCCTTCTTCATTGTCGCGCTAGAGATCATACTTCTCAAACTAGGAACGTACCTGCTGTCAATTGCCAGCGACTCTCAACTACTCGATCTTGTGGCTTATTCAGGGTACAAATTTGTCGGGGCAATAGTCACAATCGTAGTCAGTGAGATTTTCAATCGTGGCAAGGGAACAGGCGGGTGGGTTGGGTGGACTGTATTTGCGTATACATTCCTTGCGAATGCACTCTTTCTGGTAAGCTCGCGACTGGAGGCAACGACGTGACAGTTCTTGCTGACCTCTTTTCAGCTGCGATCACTCAAGTACGTCCTACTCCCAGAGAACGCCAGTGATGAAAGGGGAACGATGCAAACCGTGGCTCGATCCCAAAAGAACCGGAGGACGCAGTTCCTCTTCGTCTACTCGTACCCCGTGCAGCTGTTCTTCATGTGGATTCTCACCCGAGCATGAGGCATGATTTGACTGCGAGTCGCTGTTATGGCGTTGCAGCACGTGGGGGTTTTGCTATGATGACCCGCTGATGATCCTGGGCTGGAGGCAAGGGGGGGACCGAGCAAATCTGCTCTCGATCGGGAGGCCCCGTTCTGTACATTATACCTACCAATCGAGACCACGGCTCCGAGCAACCTATGCATCTGCAGTTTTTGACGTGTGCACAGCTCCGGTCCGATGCAGAAGCCTCCGTTACCATGCGGCACTCGAGCGGCAAGGCGGCTCGTGTGCGGCCTCGCCCGTGGCGTGTCAGTCGCTCCAGCGAGCCGAGATGACCTCCATCCGCCCCATCGGAAAAAAGCAGAGGCAAACTCAACGCCACGCGTGTGATCCCGAGCCCGGCCCCGGCGCCGTCCGTGTCGGCTGCTTGCCTTCTGGCCGGGCAGTGAGCTGCGAACCGTCTACCCGCATCCTCTCGTCTCTCTCAGGGGCTTGCGTATCGCGGCGGGATAGGCAGACTCTGGGAGCGCGGTCCAAGCTCCATGTGCTGGATGTCAGCAGTGCTCGTGGTCACGCGAGATTTGGCAAGGAAGCAGGTCATCAAGCGAGATGTATTGCAACCCCCAAACGCTGGGATATGATGTACGCTGTGCTAGTCAAGTCGCCAACGAGATCTGGTCTGGCTGCAGCCATAGAGAATGTGTTGTTCCGTCGCTTCGTTATGTAGTATCTACTGGACATGCAGTACCATGTCCCTCTCCTCATCCAGTTTTCGCGCCCCACTATCAACATCACCCCAGGTACCCAAGCACGTCCCCCCTTATGCTTTGAGAGCGGAGATCGTGAGACTGCCGCAAGGAGCTTTACAGCTCCGCCACAAACCGTCCGAATCTCGCCTTGAACTCCTCAACATCGTCTCCCAGCTCCTCGGCGCGCTCTGCGGCCCCCCCGGGCGTCTTCGGTGGGATCAGCACCGAAGAAACAGCGTGAATGACACCATCCCTCGCGACGCCGTCCTGCACCGCCACGCTTGAGAATCCGTTGATCTTGATACTGATCAGGCCTCCATACCGCGCCACGTCGATACTCAGACTCTTCTCCTTCAACAGGGTAACGAGGTCAACGTGAAAGTATCCCTTTGGGATGCTCGCTCCCCTGATATCTCTCTTTTGCTGCTCACCTTCACTCGAATGAGATGTCTCTTTGTAGAATGCGTCAGAGTATAATGTCTGATTAGCGACCACATGGTACTCCAAAAGCCCTTTGAGGTACTTCTCTCCGTACTTGGAGAAGAGGAACGCATTAATCCGCGGCCCGAGTTTCTGAAATGCCCAGTTTGACGGTGCGAAGAGCGTGCCCCCAGCATGCGGCGCCGAGGCAATGCGCTCAAAGAGCCCCGTCTTCTGTAGGCCAAGTTGGAGGGTGGAGAATTCACCCGGCAGCAGCTCGACGATCTTCAGGGCTGGAGGGGGCGGTAGGAGCAGCGAGTCCAGGCCATGAATCACGCCATTCGTACCAAACTGTGAGGGTTAGCCGGAAAAGTAGGGTGGGAAGAGAGGTAGACGGAACGTACAATGTCCACCGCAATGATACGGCTGTAGAAATTGATGTTCAGGCCTTTGGTGAGCGCGAATCCCACGCGAAGTCTTTGCGGATTGCCGCCGAGAGAGTCCTCAGCGAGAAGAGAGGGGATGGTGTGTGTGACGAGGACTCGGCCGGCGGGGTAAAATTCTGGCGAGATGTGGTAGGTCAGGATCTTCTTGATCATCTCCTTGGATGGCTTGTGATGCTTGGGGATCTTCTCGAATGCCTTGTCGGTGGGTGCAAAAACAGTGTAGTTTGCAGCCGTTCCGTTCAATGCCTCGACCAGATCAGGGTACTCGTTAATGAGTTTGGCGAGCTTGGTAGTGTATTTGCTGCTGGCAATCATCTGGTAGACTGTCTTGTTTGGTTTGTGGCCATGGTGCGGCTCATGATGTCCAGGTGGACCATGGTGAGGCGGTTCATGGTGAGGTGGTTCATGGTGAGGTGGTTCATGGTGCGGATGGTCGAAGACACCAATATCCTCCGTGACCGACATAGCAGAGTCAAGCCAAGCCTGCGTCTCGAACCTCGTCATCGAGGCATAGCACTCGAAAGAACTCTTGGCCTTTCCAGCCGTCTCAGAAGCAGCATTGATGGCATTGTCGATGGCGTTCAGACCAGACGCTACGCGGTCTGTCAAGGACTCTTCGATGCCGGACCAGACGCCTTGGACATTAGCTGCGACGCGGTCCCCAAAGGGTCGAGGCTCTTTTTGGGACTCGGTGATGAGTTGGCTGGTGAGCTGTTCGTCAGGAATGACGAAGGCTGTTGAGATGGACGCGAAGGGCAGGAGAGTCGTGGCGAACTTCATGATGAAGAGAGAGAGAGGGTTGAAGTGCAGAGTAGAGGAGGAGTCGTGGCGACACAGACGCCAGCGAGGAAGATGAAATGAGGAGGTTAAGAAGAAAGCAAGTCCGCGCTAGGCCGCCTGATGATGACGCTTCCTACCTGGAGGCACACGACGAATGGGGGACGTGGGGCTGTGGAGGCGGGTGAATCGGACAGGATGCCTGAGGATACGAGGTAGAAGTACCTTTGCTTTCCGCAAGCTGGAGAGGCCAGCGGAATGAGATGCTACTCGCTTTTTCCCGCAGATGGGAGATGCACGATGGAAGAAGTACAAAGTCGGGCCCCTGTCCACCTGCATCGAGGGCGGGTGAAGTCCGAGAATGCCATGCTGGCGACGCAGAGGATGTGGTCGGTCGGGCGAGGACGCGGAAGAACAGAGCCAGTCTTGACAGCTCGTCGCGGGGAAGGCTTTGGGCGGATATACTGGCCCGTGCAGTCTTCCGGAGGATGTTCTTGATAGAATCTAAAGGTGTACATTCTAAGTTTATGGAGCTGCAGGAGATATATACAGGGTACGATTACATAAGCACAATCCTTGTATATTCTCACAATTCTGTTGTGCTATGTACCGTGGGGAGTGTATCAGATTTCTCCCCGCATCAGAGGTCTACAGTGGCAAGCTTCCAAGGACGTGGATCCGGGGGACGCAGTGCCGAGAATACTCCGGTCGTTCGAACTATTTCCCCCCGACGCGCATCGCCGATAACGAGAAGAGCTGTGCGCAAGAGAGCGGAGAGAGATGCCTCTCTTGCGAGTGCATACACCTATATACCCACTGCTGACAATGCCGCCCCTCGGTTTCGCCACGACTGCTCAGATTCACCGTGCCCTCTGCTTGCCTTCCTCACGTCCTCTTTGCCTCTCACAAGCGTCCGGCCGTCCAACGCTGGTGGCCACCCGGCGGCATTTCGCCTCCCCCGTCACGTGCTAGGTGCCTCGCCAGATCCAATTCAAGCTTTCCAAGATAATACAAGCGGCCGGTATCCGTCGCCAGCCATGACGTCTTGGCCTGGCTCCAACAAATAACTGGTGTGACAGGGAGTTGTATTAGACTCAGAGGAGTAACCTCCGAGGGAAGATATTTATAGTACATCTAAGTGCCTAAGGCACCTTAAGTGCTGACTAATACCACCCTTTCCATTTAGGAAGGTGTTTACTCCCTCTAGCACGCACAAAGCCCCTTAAGTGATCTAGTGCTAAATATTACATTAGCTAGTAGAAAAGCAGCTAGTATATGAAAATAAGCAAAGAGCAATAGACTGATTATAACTCATATCTTATAATAGATCGCATATACTAGACCTCTAGTCTATACGCAATTTAGTTTGCAGAATAAGTCAAGGACCGCTTATAATATATATTTAAATTCTATTTAAGCAAAGCCTTATAGATAGTAGTGCTTTAAGATTTCGCTATTAGTACCAACTAGCAGTCCTTTAGTAGAGAATAGTAGAGAAGAGCTTATATATTGCAATTAGTTAGTAATAATTATCTCGCAGAGCTATGCGAATAGTATAGGAGAATCACCTGAAATCCGAGTTTTAAGGGATCTTATACTTAGTAGGCACTGGCGATCAATCGCACTGCTTTCGGCAATTTAAAGGCAGCGTTGCTTAGTCGGATATTTTAGAATATAGGAAGCTCCTATTTATTCGAGGTAACTAGGTAACCTTCTTACAGCCGAAACGCTTTTAGATAATTATTATAAAAATGACCTTATATATTAGTACTATCGATTTGGCAGAGAGTATACGATTTTCCCATCTTATTAGCATAACTGATAATAATAAAAGGGCTACGCTATATAGGATATAGTTTCTTACCTAATTGCCTTTTATCGAATAGTATAACCAACTGTCCTAGGATTAGGGTTTTATTTAAATATACTCTTAAGTTATAGCGTTCTTTCGTATATTAGCAAGTAAGATTAGATCTCGTATCGACAATTTCTCGGATTTCCTATCTCTTAATTATATAATTGACTATAAGATTAGTATAGTTATTATAGTCTAGTAAAGTGTCCTCTATTTTAAGGTTTAGTCCATTAATAAGTGCTACTAATAATTATCGATAGAGCGTTAGAAACTGCTAGCTAACTATATTAGATCTATCAAACCTAAGCAAAATCTTAAATAGGCTATAGCTTAAGTAGGCGATATAATAGTTATTAAAATCGTAGAGCGCTTGATTAAGCTACTTAGGCTATAGTTGAAGTATAAGGCATACCTTTTTTAAAACCTGCTAAAATATATCTACTGCCTTCTCGATTATCCCAGTTGCCTTCTTAGCCTTAGAGGGCGATATAGTCTAGATAGCGCCTTGCTTATTTGCCTAATTAATAATATCTATACTAAAGTGAGGTCTAGGATCTATATAAATGCCGATTGGAATGCTATATACACTAAATATATTAGATAAAAAGGAGATGACTGCAGCCGAATTATTAGTATTAAACGCCCTAGCTTATATATAATAAGAAAAGTAATTGATAACTAGCAGTATCTAACGAACTTTATCTAATTGGTGAAAGTTAGGGAAGGGCCCAATCCAGTCGGCGCTAAGTAGTTTTATAATACTTAAGACTATAACCTTAGTAAGTGTTTAAGTACGTCGAGTAGTACTATACTAAGTATAATGCAAATAACTAAGGATATAATCCCTTATATCTTTCGCTATACTAGGCCAATAGACCTCGATCATCTTGCGTATAGTAATAGTAGCCTAGAAGTGACTGCTATTATCGTAAGCTACTATTAGGACAATTGATACTTCGCTTAGTAGGATATAGCGTTTTTTAGCACCCTAGATCTGAATGTATAGGACGCCTTAGGGATTAGTGCTATACTAGTCTAGCTTTTTATAAAAGGCAGCTCTTTGAGTTTTTATAAAACACTAATCTAG
The DNA here is from genome assembly GCA_024741835.1 of Diplocarpon mali. Taxonomy (NCBI): domain Eukaryota; kingdom Fungi; phylum Ascomycota; class Leotiomycetes; order Helotiales; family Drepanopezizaceae; genus Diplocarpon; species Diplocarpon mali. The sequence continues at coordinate 92,189 of JAENRP010000023.1, forward strand.
ATACTTGAATAAGATTAGAAAGTTGGCAATATTAGAATACTACTTATATACGCGGTACTTAGCCTATAGTAGGAAACTTCGTTAGGCGGTCTCTAATGCAAAAGATTATAATATAATTAGAAAGTGCTTAGATTTTAACCATTTAATATATATAGGGTCAGCTTAGCGTAATCTAATTATAAAGGACAATATCTCTGGTAAAACGGTCGAGGACTCTCTTAGTATTATATAGCGCAACTCTTTATTATAAAGTGATTCGCCGACTTGCTTAACTAATTCCTTATACCTACTCTTTCTATCCTTCTAAACCTATTCTAATTTAATACTAGATAGGTTAAAGTGGCTAAAGTCGTTAAGGTAATCGGATTCTTCACTTGGATTAAGAAAGATAGTTCTAAAGAGGGCATTAGCCACCTTATTCTTAGAATCTAGAATCTATTATATCTTAATATTTAGCTAGCGCAATTCGAAGGCCTACCTTGCGTAGATACCCTTAATGCTAGATGACTTTAAGAAGTAGGTTAATAGCTAATAATTAGTAAAGATAGTTGCTATAATTGGTCCTTGAAATATATAGTCGAACTTATAGCTAAATTCTATAATCGCATATAACTCGCGTTTATATATCCTATAGTTGCGCTATGACTTTAAGAATGTGAAAGTATTATATAGGATTGCTATTTTAACGTCTTCTTATTACTAGATAATATAATAACCTGCTTCTTATTTGCTTATATTAGAGTAAAAGTAAATAGCAGACCTTCTGCCATCCTATCTATATATATTAAGGATATCTAAGCACTTTTGATATAGTATCTTAAAAGACACTTGTTCGGCCTTCTCCTAGCGCTAATCTATATTGCTAATTAGTCTTAATAGTAGTAGCTTAATCTTTGCGAAGTTCTTTATAAACTATTATATAATACTAATAGCACTAACGAACTTATAAACCTAAGTGGCAGATTTAAGGACTAGCTATATTCGAATCTTATTCAATTGCTCCAGTTTTATTAAGATTAGACCTTTAGACTTATAAGTAATACCTAGCGCAACAACTTCTTTTATAAATAGCTCTATCTTCTTAAAGGAAAGCCGCATGCGCGCCTATGCTACCCTTAGAAATAATTTATCTGCTATAAATCGGTAGCCTTCTTTAAAATCCTAATAGCCCTTAAAGATGTCGTTAATGTAAAAGCCGTATATAAGAAGGGAGTCCTTATCTAAAGTAATAATTACTAATAGTCGACTAGCAAAGTCGCCCTAGCTTGGTTCCGACGGTAGTATTTGGCTTAGTATAATATATATTAGTTCAATTATATTATAGCTAAAAGTTATTAATCCTTATAGCATTCTGGTTTACTAAAGCTAGCCGATGCCTGATATTGTAAATGCAAAGTAGCAGCGGTCGGCTAAGTGAACTGGCATATACTAGTACGCATTCTTTAAATCGAATTTAAAAAACAGTTTATATGCTAGATGGCCTAAGTAATTATACAGCTTTGATAATAGCTCTATATAGCATCTAGGCATTTGCTCGATTATATTGCGGTAGTTGAAGGTAATTTTAGGCTTATCCTATAATTATGGATCCTCTACCTTATCAACGATAATAGCTTATGCGTTCCAATTGGAGAGCTATCTATTTGCTATTATTATACGCTTATAGAAGCTATAGCTTAGCCCCTTATTAATATATCTTTAAAGCTAATATTCCTTTGCAGCTGGCTATTGTTTCTATTGAGCTATTAAGTGTAGTTTAGTGCCTTCCTTTAAGCGGACTCTATAGGTATATAAATCAGTTGGAGGTAGGTTTTACAATTCCTTTGCATCTAGGTCTTAATATATATATAATAGCCTCTTTAGTTATCTCTATTATTTATCTATTAGATTGCCAATTTTGGTTCCGATCGTTTAAAACCACTTATTAATAGTCGGATCTGATTCATCTAATAGAGTTTGTTAGTATAAGCGTCAATAGGTTAGGTATAATAGTGCTAGCTTAGTCCTGCTATCTAACTCCCTTTAGTATAACGATTCCCTTAAGTCTGTTATAGTGCCAAAATCTGCACTTATTCTAGTTAATCTGGCGCTTAAGCCTAGTAAATTGTAAACCTATTACTCAACTACTTCCTTATAGTTCTTCTTAATCAGTTATAGGGCAACTGAATCCTTATAGTTGTACTTCTCTTTAATTGATTCTTATAATATATTAAATATTAGTTTTCGAAGGTATTAATTAAAGCGTTCCTTACTTCTATCTAATATACTAATCGATTGTTTTAGCTTAATCAACTATACGCTATTAATACTTTTAATAATAATCTTAGGTCGACTATTTCCACTTAATTTTCTAAATCGGTAGAGGAATCTATTTTATCGCTTTTGCTTTCGCTTAAACTACTCTCCTTATTTTACTTTTCAGACTTCTCAATAGGTAGTTTCTTTAGAGTTATAAGGACTAGGTCTAGTATATTAGACGGGTAGAGGAATAATTTATAGTATTTTAATAGTACGAATTTAAGACCCTTAATAATTACCTTTTTCTTATCGCACGCTTAATCGCCTATTATAGTTTATAACTTACGAATATTAATAGAACTATTAACCTTCTATAGCTATAATAACCTAAGCAATAGGTATAGGTTATTACTAAAAGGTTATATAAATACCTTATCCTTATACTATATTTTATACATTCTGACCTCGAATTCGACCTAATGTATAAGTTCGGCCTTGCTACTATCGGCGGTATTTATAATCAGTCCGCTAAAGCCTCTTTCTAATAGTAGAATAGGCTTAAGCTTAAGCTTCTTTATTAAGGCATAGGATATAACGTTTATATTAAAGTCTTAGTCAACTTATATTAAGTAGGTTAATAAAGCTACTTTAATTAGATTTCCATCTTTGCTTAGCATTTTAATAAAGTAGTCAATTTAAAAGGCCTTTTTCTTAATTAATAGTAAGAGAATGGTAGTAGATGGTTTTAATAGTACGTTCCAAGCGTTATCTAAGACCTTTACCTTTATAAAGAAGTGAATTGATTTCCTTAGCTTAAGCTTCGATTTCTTATAGTTCTTTTATATTAATAGGCGCTAGAACTCCTTACTACCTTCGGGCGACACTTAGAAGAATTCAATTAGATTAAGTAGCACTTTAATTCTATCTACCAGTTCTTAATAGTCTATAAGCCCTATTCCCTTATATGCTATGATCTTCTTAAGATAGCAGATAGTACACTTCCCTTTTTTCTAAGCTACCTTCTCTATATCTTAAGTCTCCTTATTATTAGCAGCCTTCCTATTTGCTAGCTTACTAGCCTTCTTTCTAGCAGGTTTATAAGAGGCCTTACTAATCGGCTTAAACGCTAGTCTTATCTTTAATTTATTATTACTAAAGTTAATCAGCTCTTTGATTAATATGCATAATCGCTTTCTAAAGCGGCCGGCTATCTTAGAATCTAGCGATAATTTTCCTAAAGAGCAATTATTAAAAGCCAGCGTCTTTATATAGTTATTAAATAACACTCAATTGCCTATAGGCTCCTTTATTTAATTTAAAGATATAAACGATAACTCCTTTAAAACGCTATTATCTTTTAATAATAAGTTCTAGTAGTATATACTAGAGCTTATAATATTTGTAAGGTATAATCCTATATTACTACCTTATATAGCCTATTATAAGTAGGCCTTCTCTTAAGTGGCGAGCTTATTACTAGCATATTCAATTGCTTTATAACCGAAGTTACTATAGCGTATATATAGTACCCTATCCTTCTTAGAGTTGTATATTTAGGAACTATTAATGACTAAGTATAGTAACTGCGACTAGGGTAGTACCGCGTGAGCCTTTCTATTCTAATAGGCCCTTTAATTAGGATTAGTCTTTATAGGCTGAATATTCTATATAGTATTAGTCTCCTATAAGGCACCTCGACCATTTTAATTACTATTCTAACTGCCGTTTCAGTTAGTAATAGTAGAGTGTAATAGCATATTCCTATGCAACTCAACTAGAAAGGACATTAGTCTTAATATATATAGTAATAACTTCTAATTGACTAGAACTACTAGCTTCTTAGTATTTAATAGTAATAGGACTATAGAAGCAGATATACTATATTACTTATAGTATAATTGTTGCAATTGCTTAATCTCGAGTTTCTTCTAGCGATATTATTCTATCTTACGAGTTATATTTAATATATTTTAAGCGTCTTTAATAATATCTAAGGCCTTCTATAATACATTAGATAATAATGCTAACTTAAAGAGGGCAGCTATATATAACTTATTATTATAAATACCTTTGATAAAGGCGGCAATAATATTATCTAAGATAACCTACTTAATAGAACTAAGTGCTAGACTAGTCGTCAATCGGCTAGCATCCTTGCTATATATATAATAAAGCAAGTGAGTAGTCCTTTAATAGTATGCTGCAAGTAATTCATTATACTTTTAAGCAAGGTTCTTAATATTAAATTAGATATTGTTTTTAATATAGTCAGCTACTTTAATAAGGTACTTAGCCTTTAATACCTACTTAAAATTGGCGATATAATTAATAGTAGCATTCTCCTTCTTATTAATAATAGTATAAAACTTAGCACTAGAATCTAGCTACTCTACTACCTAACCTTCAAATAAGATATTAATAGCTTTAAAGAATATCTCTAGGTTAAGTAATATATAGCTAGCACTCTTAAAATCGTACTGCAGGCAATTAAGCCATCGGAAGGCATTTCCCTTAGCACTAGTGAATCGGCCTAACAACTTATACTTAAGGAGTATAGCACCTATTAGTAGAATAAGGAGATCATTAAGAGCTATAATATCAAACTCGAATTATCTTAAATAAGCTAAAGTTAGTATAGTAGAAGTTGCTTTAATTGAAAGTGCTTAACAAAGTTCTAAGCTTAATAACTTACTTATATTAGTTAATAACTAGGTTAACAATAAGGACGATAATAGCGACCGCTGACTTATAAAGGGGTCTAGTAAGTAATCTATTATAGCATTAATAGCTGTCTGTATATCTAGTATATAGATATAAGGCTTTAGAATTAGAAGTAGTATATAATCGTCTCTAAAGACATCAGCTAGCAAAGCAGCTATATTAGAGATAGTTTCTCCTTTTAATAGTAGATTATTATCAAAGGGTAGGTTCTATTAAAGGGCCAGCTTATTTATTAAGGATAGTAGTATAATCTAAGGCAGGCATAGACTAGTATTATCTCGCCTATTCTAAAAGTGATATTATATAAAGACGCATTTCGCTAATTCCCTATATAATGCGAAAAATAAAATTATTAAAGAAGGGAGCCTTATATAATAGTAACGCATCAAATAAAGGGTTTATACCTATATACCAAAGGTTCAAGTTCTCTTAATAGCTGACGCAGGTTCGCTTTTAAGAATAGAAGCAGTAGTTCTATTAGTATAGTATATAGCCAAGAGGGTAGTCTAGTAGTATAGCGTAATAGCTATTAAACTAGTAGCTAATAGATAAAGACTTCTCTCTTTGCTAAACCTAATAGTGAACAACAATAAGGTCGAGTTAAAGGAACTAGAATAAGGGTGCAAATAGCCTTAATAGAAACGCATAAACGAAATAAAGACAGGCGTCCGCCGCTGACTCCACTAAATAACTGATATAACAGGGAGTTGTATTAGACTCAGAGGAGTAACCTCTGAGGGAAGATATTTATAGTACATCTAAGTGCCTAAGGCACCCCAAGTGCTGACTAATACCACCCTTTCCATTCAGGAAGGTGTTTCCAACACGCTCTCCTCTCTGCTTCGGCTGTTTGTTGACTTGGACTGCCTTGTGTATAGCTGCCCATGCGTTCCGGCAAATGCAGCCCGGTGGGTACGGGTTGTTCGGTAGCCTCGAGCGCAACGATTGCCTCACCTACGCATACCCCGCCCGATATCATAACTTCTCTGCTTTGCCTGACAACTGTTGCTCTCCATACTTCTCTGCACACAAAATCCTCGGTCGCGTCACGGCCAAGCGTTTCAATCGGCAACCATGTCTCTCGCCCGCCATGTAAGTCCCCGACCCGTCAAGTTGTCAACATATCTCCCCTTACGAAGGAACCAGGTCGACCCGGACTGCATTGTCGCCAGCCTGAAGTCCTGGCACCTGAGAGATGCAGGCAAGCAGCACGTCCACGGTAGCGGTGGCACCGCGCACATCACCCCGTACAGCACCCGCTACGCCTCCCAGGAAGAGATCTCCCCTTCACGCACGCCCAAGCCGGGGGCCCACAGTGGAACTTTGAACCACCCCGCGTGAAGAGCATCAACACGTCCGGCCACAAGTTCGGTCTCGGGTACGCAGGCGTCGGATAGATCATCTGGCGCGACGAGCGTTACCTGCCCAAACACCTCGTCTTCGAGTTGCACTACTTGGGCGGCACGGAAGAGTCCCACACGCCGAACTTCTCGCGGCCCGGCGCGCAGGTCATCGCGCAGTACTACAACCTCGTCCACCTAGGCTTCTGGGGGTACCGCTCCATCATGGAAAGACTGCATGAACAATGCGCGGCTCCCGTCCAAATCCACCGAGGCCACTGGCTGGCATACTTGCGTATCTGACATCCACCGTCCGAAAGGCTCCCATTCCTTCCTCGGCACCGCCGTCAAGGTCTTTGCGAAAGAAGACGAGACGAGCGCAGATTACAAGGCCGGCCTTCCCGGAGTGGCGTCTCGGGTCAGCGATGAATTCAAGGAGGAATTTCCGCATATCAAGCAGGAGAGCTTCAGCAATCTGCTGAGAGCTAAGCAGTGCATCATTCCGAACTACCCGCTCCCGCCGGAGGAGGGTAAGATCGATATTTTGCGGGTGGTGGTCCGCGAGAACATGTCGTTTGACTTACTCGACCGCCTGATTGCAGACACGTGCCTCACAATCCAGGGGTCTCATCGTATGTTCCGCGTCCGATACTCTTGACCTCGTGTGACCGTCAATATCGGCTAACAGCCCCCGAGGACTCCGACACCCAAGAACCTTCCATCCTCCATCGGTCCAGGAACAGCAGCACCGAGAGGCAACACGCGACCGTTGGCACGCAGCACAGCCAGGCACCAGGAAAAGGCGGCAAGCGGCCCATGAGCCAGGGTGTGCATCAGACTGTATGCTAGACCCGCGTTTGAGGGTGCGCGACGAGAAACAAAAGAACTGTCAGCGAGAGGAGAAGGAAGGAATCTGACGAGAGCACGTACTTTACGAGATGGAATACGAATACAGCAAGCAATATCAACAAGAAATAAAAAGCATGGTTCCATGTCACGTGTCTGGAGGGAAAACCCGTTTTTGAGATGTACCAGTACTCGGCAGTTCTTGACAGCGTCTTGGCTGATGAGAATACCCACGTCTGTACATGCACAGGGTAAACAAACGTCGCGAAACTAAGCGAAGCAGCCCAAAGCAAGTTACTCAGGGAACGATACACCTCCCGCCCAACCAAACCCCCTTGCCCCACGCACACCCGCAAGCCTCGGTAGTGAAGAGCGCGAGAACTGGTATCTAGATGCGGTGCAGAACACCGCAGGAAAGCAAGTCTCCCCTACTCCGAGCGAACCACGCCCTAGGATTGCAACCAATCGCCACGGCAACGGACTCGATTGCATGATACTCAATATCTCGCAGCAGACCGTGATACCAGCCCTAGAAAGCGAGATGGTAGGAAGCGAGAGCTGGGCTCCAGCCGATTGGTTCCCGACTCATTGTACGAGGGCTTCGATTTCCATAATATTGTTTAGGGGCCGGGGACGTGTGGTCACTGCGCAGCCGCGAGTTCTGCTTACTTTTCTGGATAGGTGTGCTGCTTTCGGCGATGACTTTCCTAGTAGCCACCTCGGGACCGGACCATTACAGATCAGTCGCACCCACCAGAAATCCTGCGACCTTCCATTGTAGCGAGCGTGATGGGGCATTGACAATCCCATAGTTTCTTGGTACTCTACCATTACGATCCCGACGCTCGGGATTTTACAACACGCCTTGGCATGGAAGATTTCAACACCATCTACCCACGTACAACCGTAGGTCCGTTGCCCAGGACATTGAACACGCCGCTAGTGCCTAAATGAAAGAAAGAGAGAGAGGACCAAGAAGCGGCGAGCTGCTGCCGGAGACGGGGGGCGGTGGTAGGGTTGACATCAAAGTTGCGTGCGGCCGATTGGAGTTGAGCAGCTCATCCGCGGCACTCAGTCATCGATTTCCTCACCGTGCATGCCTGCATTGCATGACGCTGGTGTTCAACGGCAGAGCAGCGATCTGCAGAAAAAGAAATAAATTCCGAGGGGACGTTAGACAGACGTAATAAATTGGGGCAAGGACTCGGGAATTGCGGGTAGGGAGGATTTCATAAATCATCCACAGGCTGCCTCCCCAGGATCGGAGGGCGATTTACCCGTGGCGAGGTGAGCGTCAGCTTCAGGAATTCTTCTCCGAGCTCCGAGTCTGACGCAGCTGGGCCGCCATGTCACGGTGGGCTGGTCCGTATTCGGGATGACAAGCGGAAGACTGGCACGGGTCGCCACGTGCATGCCGTGGCCCGAACGCGCTCGCCATCACATAGCTCGGCGGACACACACGGACCTAGGTGGTTGAGAAGCAATGTAGATTTCCTGGTGTCTCCCATCAGCGACGATCCATTCCGCGGATTCCCCAACGGGCACGTTCGACGAGAAGCAGAGAGTGTCTGGACGTCCCCTGGGCGCGTGACCACCGCATGGTTGTTCAGAGGCTCGGATGCGTTAGTCTTTTGGATGCGTTAGTCGTTCGGGTCTGCGGCCAAATGCATGTACTTGGGAGTCGATAGGAGGGTGTCCTGGTGAACTTGGCATCCTGGGGGCAAGGTTAGGTGACAGCGACGATCCGCGAGTCGCCTGGTGTAGGTTGGGGTAGCGTCGGCAAACGCACGAGAGCTGCGAACGGGGGG